>VXBQ01006010.1:202265-564385 GCA_013400175.1 Phainopepla nitens
CCCAGGCTCTTCCAGGGGCTCTGCCAATGTCACCCAGGCTCCTCCAAGGGCTCTGCCACCATCATCCAGGCTCCTCCAGGGGCTCTGCCAATGCCACCCAGGCTCTTCCAGGGGCTCTGCCACTGTCACCCAGGCTCCTCCAGGGGCTCTGCCACCATCATCCAGGCTCCTCCAGGGGCTCTGCCAATGTCACCCAGGCTCTTCCAGGGGCTCTGCCAGACTCGCTGTGGTGGCACAGACGGGGCCATTGGGCAGCACTCTCCAGGGCCATCCCCATCCAGCCTGGGCTGCAGAGGGGCACTGGTGGATGAACCCAACCCCCAGCCAAGCTCTTTGAGAATCAGACATTATTTATCTTCTTTTTTTTTGGTGAAATCTGGATTTGCTGATGGCTGTGTGTTCTGCATAAAGCCAAGGAAAGGCTCAGACTGCACGAGAGAGGTTGCCCATTGGCTGTTAGAAGTTTCCAGATTTTCCTTGAACTGATATACTTTGTTTGATGAATCTCAAAGTACAGAAAACTACGCATGCAAATGCTGTGTGACTTTTAACTGGATCTTAACTATTTAGTATCATTAATAGCCAACATTTGTGCTCATGCTTAATATATATATTTTTCAATAAATTTTCCATTTTTAGAGCATGAAAGCTTCATTATGTTAGCCTCTTTGCACCTGTGATGCTTCCCAAGAAATTTGGGACCACGGCAATCACTGCCAAAAAAGTAGATCATGAATAACTTTAGTGGAAACAGAGGTTATACAAGAATAAAACTGGCATAAATGGAAGGACACTCAGGCAGGATTCTCGCCTGAAGTTTTGTTTGATTCTTTTAAATACCCCACCCTCCTTCATGGCAGCGTCAAACCATTTTCTTAAAAGGAATTGGTGCACATCCCTGTTGCCTGTCCTGGTGGTATTGAAATATCTGTCTTGAAAATCAGCTTCGAAATTTCAGTTCAGAATGAGTGGCTAGCTGGCAACTACATCTTTACAATGACAAGCAGAACAAGTCTTGTTCTTTGGAATGTTCTTCCAAAAACCCCTAAACGCTGGCACCAACATGAAAAAATTAAGTTTGTAATTTTCCACGCATTTTGGTTCGACAGCAAAATTCAGGGAGCCATGCAGCTGAAACCTGGTATTCTTTTGCTGTGCCCTTAGTATGGCATCAGTCTGTGAGCATTTCTGCTACAAGAAAAAACCATTTCGTGTGTATGGAGAAGGAGAAAATATCTGCTTTCCAGAACAACTGTGCATTGATTTTGCAGTTTTCACATCCATTTGCTAGTGGATTAGTGCTAATCGTGGGCTTGGATGCGGTCAACAGAGCCTTTCATCATACATGCAAAAAATTTTTGTAGGCAGAATGATTCATAAGACATTGTTATCTAGGTTTTGTTGTGTATTTACTGTTGAACAAAACTTTAAAGCAGAATTTCCCACAAGTTTCCTTATATCTTCAGCAGGGCAATATGTAGTGCCTGATTATAGGTTTATAGAGAAACCCTTACGTTTCTCTTTTTGGTCTTTTCATTTCTCCTTGAATAATCCAACTGTTTCTCATTCCAAAAGTCCCAGATGGGAGTGAGTATTATTTTTTTTTTTTTCCTTCCTGGACTGTGATCTGCATCCCTTTTGCAGTCAACTTCCTTCTGGTCATGAATGGGGAAAATCCCAGCCGAGGTGTTTCTGTCCACGGGGACGAGGGAAGGGAAGCAGCCACTAGGGGAGCTCGATGTTGGGAGTAACCTCTGAGCAGCTTCCTCATAGCTTACACAGCTTTTCTGCAGTAGAAATTTGAAAGCAGGTGTTAAGTTAAAAAAAAATAAAAAAAACAACCCAGAACAAAAAAACCCCGAACAAACAACCCTCCCCCCGCAAAAAAAACCCCAAAGCAAGCAAACAAACACCCCCTCCCCCCAAAAAAAACCACAAAGGAAAAAAAAAAGCAGCAACATACCAAATGGGCAAGTTTTGAAGCTTTATTTCTATTTTTTTTATTATTGCAGTTTTATAGCCAAGTATCCAAAAATTATTTTCTTGTTGCTCTGTACATTGAATTGTGAGAAACGGCCACAACACATATTTTCTTAGCTTCTGATAACCTATAAAATGAGGAGATTTTGAAATGTAGCTGCTTAAGCAGCAGCCATGAGTCCAAGAATATCTAATGTTTAGTCCCAGTTGTAAAGTTGACTTGCTTTCCTGGTCATTGGCAGGTGACTTAGATTCAAAGTTTGCATCACATAAACATTGCTAAGAATAAACCTTCAAAAGAAATCGTATCTTTCTCTTGTTGTCATTGTTATAAAAATTGTTGGCTGGATTATTAATGGTTAGTATGTTAATTTGGGCTTTGGTTGTTT
Source organism: Phainopepla nitens (assembly GCA_013400175.1). Lineage (NCBI taxonomy): Eukaryota > Metazoa > Chordata > Aves > Passeriformes > Bombycillidae > Phainopepla > Phainopepla nitens. The sequence goes on from VXBQ01006010.1 coordinate 204,635, forward strand.
ATCTAAGGAATTTATCTGGGCAACGGAGTCAATGATCATTAGAGGTTGTGGATGTGGGTGTAAGAGCCAAAACAGGTCTTTTTCTCCATGCAGATCAATACCAGCAGGTTCTTACTTGGCTGTCTTTGGGTCCCACCTATTTACAAATGTACCTCTGAGTACAAAGAAGCTATTTATTCTAGAAGACTTGCTCTCATCTTTTTCAGTATCAATGACTCTGGAAGCCAATAAAATGTTTAGTGTAAATAAAGAGTCTAATATTTATTGATACTCCCCACAAATGGTTAATGAAATAATTACCTTTTAACAAGATCTACACTTTAATGCGCTGTTTTCTTTTCAGAAAAGAAAAAATAAAATGTAGATACATAAGAAGCATTGGGAAATGCAAGTAATTCTTAGCTGTGTGACTTGCATAGTTCTTGTGTTTTAGGGAAAAAGTGCAGAGTCATATTTTGGAATATCGAGTGATAATACATCTCCCCCTCTATATGACATGACAGCCAGACAGGGGATGCTAAGAGAAACCTGAAGGCATGAGATAAATTCAAACTTAACTTGCTGGCTCTTGCAGGGTGAGGTTGGCTCATTCAAAATACACAAACCAACAGACTGGATCAAGGCTCTCTGTTTGGGCAGAGATCAGAAACAAAGCTTGCCCTCTAAAGTCCACCTCATAGCCAGATCCAGCCATGGTAACCACTGTATTCACTGGGCCATGGCAGCAGGAGAGGTATGTGCACGATTGTCTTGGTTTTTCTTGTTTCCTTACATTTGCAGACTATTTTTGAGCATAGTTTACATGTTTTCTTTCTTTTTTCCTGGCATATTTACACCCCAGTTTTTTAAAACGCTTTGTTCATGCCAGGCAGTTTAGCAATGCGCTTGTTAAAACAGTTCCTAATACATTGTATATGACTGAAAATGAGTTAATTGTTCTATTTCTTTCTGACCCCAATAAAAAGTGTCCCCAATATTGTTTGAGTCATTCCCTGTTCACAAGCGTCTAGATGTATGTCACCGGGTGACTTTGAAGCATTTCTTAGCTACATCAGTTCAACTGCTCTTATTTATTTATTTAGATTTGTAATAATGACAGTAAATGGCCATCTGAATCAATCTGGGCACTTTGCAGTCATTAATACTGCAGCATCGATATCACATAACACAATTATAGTGCAACAAATTACCCATATGCCTCATCTGTTTCCCAACCAAAATAAGAACTCCCCATATCTATCACATTGCTCATTTATGCCCTTTCCCTCTAAAACACCTTGATAGTGGGAAAAAGGGCTTTGAAATATTCCTGAAAGCTTAACAAAACCCTGCCCTTTCCAAGGGAAGATGCAGATATGAGAGCTGAGGAAATGGCATGTGGGATGCTCCATCAGCCATGTCCTTATGAGCAGAGAAGGGCCCAATCCTCCCACAGTCAGCTCATAAAGTTACTTGAATTAACATCAGAAAACCTCAGAACATCTTCCACTGATCACATCTGCAGCTGGGTTATGTGACAGCTCAGAAAGACTTCTGCTCACTCATCTCAGACTGTGTGGGGCTTCCAATGACGAAAACAAAACCTTGATTTTTTCTAGAAATTCATTCAAACTAAGTCACCAGCACAGCTCTGAATCCAGTGTGAAGCCAGAACTAGGAGTGGTCTGTCACGCTGCACACCATTCTGAGCTTCCACACTGGTTTGAGAAATAATGTAGCAATTTAGCAGCTTAATCTCTAAGTGTGGAAGGCCTTGGGTAAATGCTGAAAGACTGGCACCTCAACCCCTCCATCCTCTGACAGCTGATGATGCAAGGACCTCTTTCGTGCAGCCCCCTTCTGAGTAGCAGCAATGATTGCTTTCCCCTCAAATGGATCCTGGAGCATCTTTACTGGAGGTACAGAGGAAGGGAGAGAAAGAGGGATGGGGGAAAGAGGAAGGGAGAGAGGGAAGCTTATTGAGTGCAAAGAGTCTTTTGTGCAGCCATGAAGCTCAGAGCTCCTGTGCTGTTGTGTCACGGGCTGGAAGAGAAAAGAAGCTGAACCAATGATTTTGCAGTAGCTTGAAGCAGCAGTAATCCTTGGAATCAAGAAATTGGAATCCTTTTTCCAATTTCCCACAGGATCCTCTTAGAAAACCCATCGGAACAGCAGACTTGACCCTGGTAGGCCTTGATTCCAAGTCCTCTGGATTCAGTTGGAGCCTTTCTGTTGTTTTCAGTGGATTTTGCATCACTTTGATGTTAAGTCCATCACATTTGTGTTGCTCAGAGCAAACTGCTTGTGTTGCTGTTAACAATTCCTCAGACTCACACATAAAAGTAGGGAGGTAACACTATGGTTTTATAGCATCAAAGTAGTGCGCCCTGCTCAGTTCCCCAGTGAGATTTATTTGGGTACCTCAATAAGCAGCTCTACATGGCAACAAACTGTGTTAACTATTCATGCTAGATGTTTGTGTCTCATTCACAACTGCAGCAGTACTGCCCAAATCTGTCATAATGTGACAAATAATCTATTGGTCAAATTTGTTCACCGAAATAATCAATTCCAATCAGTAATTGCCTTTGGGCAACAGTTCAGTTATGGCCTTATCTTTCGCTTTTTGCTGTTGTGAAAAACATCTAAGTAATCTTTGAGGAGTGATTTGCCTCATTAGCACTCAGAATCAGGTAGTGTTGATGTTGATTTTGATTTTATTCATGTTTCTGCACATGGCTTCTCTGTGGGCATGGAGTAACAATGCAGTGACAATACCATAGCCCACAGTGAACCATGCTAAATACAAATTAACACTGATAACTAAGGAGGAGTATGCATCTCTCCCCCCAGTGCTGGAGTTGTGAGATCTCTGCATCTCTCAAGGTTCAAACAAGAGATGCTGTTTTTATTTCAGCTCTTCTCTGTGCTTATTTTTCTGTATAGAAGAAAAAACACTTGCTGAAGGTGCAGAGTTTTCTTCAGAAGGAAAAAGCACACTCTTGAAATATTCATCATAAAAAAATAAAGAACAAACAAACAAACAAACAAAAAACCAAACAAACCAAAAAACACCATACTCTATTACTTCACTCAGCCTTTCTTTCAGAAAGCAAAATAAATCATAATTTATGCATGGAGACTTGAAAATCAAAATTGTCACAAAGTAGCATAAGGGCAGCCTGACAAAATAAGGCACAGACTATAGGCTAGAAAATTACCTACCATGTAAGCAAGGTGACACAGACAATTGGGCACTGAGAGCTTAGTGATTTTTGAGGCAGAGGAAAGTGTTTTGCTGATATAACCTAAGGGAATTTGAAATCACTCCAAAATGCACTACCTGAAGACAGGCAATTTTTTGGAATGTGTGCATATTATGTCATTATATCTAAATATGCTGAGCAAAGAGCAGGATAATATTTCTCTTTCCTCTATGCTGTTAAAATGAATTCAATTTGAGGCAAAACTGCTCAGCTTTAATCACTATTTTTGTGCATTAGTATCCAGTTGAATTCCAGGGCAAGCCAAACAAGCTGCAGACATTGGAGCAGCTTGATATTGCTATTTTTATTCATTTCTGTTTATTGCAGCAAAGCTTACAAGCCAAGAGAGAACCACCTTACTTGGCTTTACCCAAACAAATATAAGAACATCTCTTCTTCAAAGAGCCTACCCTTTTATTTGTGCTGTTTGTACTTCACCTTATCTGTATGGAGACCCATTGAAGTAAGTGGAACAATTTACAGAATGAGGCATATTAAGAGTTCCAATCTGATGTAGCAAAATGAAACTTTATAAAAGTCCTCAGCTGCTCCAGATAGGATGCAGTGGGAGAAATGCCTCTCTTGCCTTAGCTGAAGGTGTCATCCATACATTTTAGAGCTTTCTGGCCCAATTCATCTCTACATATTGCTGAGGCAATTATATTCAGAGTGATTCAAACAAGACTGGATACTTACATAATTGGAGTATCTATGCTGAGTAGACAGTTTTAAATGATGTGTGAGCTTTAGTAATTCTGAAAGAAAGTTTCATTAATTATTTGGAGCCAGGAGGAAACTCTCTCTTTAAACACTTTTTTGTGTAAATAACCATTTTGAGGTTCTGCCAGCAGTATTCTCTTAACTTGGCTGGAGCCAAGGGGGAAAAGGTTTTAAAGACTCCTGGTGACTTGGCAGCACAGTGATCCTTCTCAAGCAATATGTTGTGCATCTGCAATCTCTGCCACAGAATTGAATTTTGACAGCTTCACCAGTCACTGTGAGAGGGCATCCTCACTCGTGACAAATGTACAAGGCAGGTTTATCACAGAAAGGTTTGGCTTGGAAGGGACCTTAGAGACCATCTAGTTCTGACTCCCCCTACCCTGGGCAGGGACACCTTCCACTAGGCCAGGTTGCTCAAAGCCCCATCCAACCTGGCCTTGGACACTGTCAGGGATGGGGCATCTGCAACCTCTCAGGCAACTTGTGTGAGTGCCTCACCATGCTCACAGGAAAGAATTTCCTACTAGGATCTAAACCTTCCTTCTTTCAGTTTAAAGCCAGTCCCCCTTGCCCTATCCCTGCATGTCCCTGTTAAAAGTCCCTGTCCAGCTCTGCAACCTCTCAGGCAACTTGTGTGAGTGCCTCACCATGCTCACAGGAAAGAATTTCCTACTAGGATCTAAACCTTCCTTCTTTCAGTTTAAAGCCAGTCCCCCTTGCCCTATCCCTGCATGTCCCTGTTAAAAGTCCCTGTCCAGCTCTCTTGTGGTCCCTTGAGGTACTGGAGGGTGCTATAAGGTGTCCCTGGAGCCTCCAAGTCTCCAGGCTGGATAACCTCAACTCTCTCAGTCTGTTTTGATAGGAGAAATGTTTCAGCCTTCAGAGCATCTTTGTGGCCTCCTCTGGACTTCAGCAAATCCATGTCTTTCTCATGTTGGGGACCCCAGAGCTGGACACAGCACTACAGGCAGGGTCTCACGAGGACAAAACAGAGGGACAGAATCACCTCCCTCAGCTTTCCTCAGCCAGCTGGACACCCTTCTTTTCCACAGAATCATTGAATCCCAGAATATTCTGAGTTCCAAGAGAACCACAAGGATGATCAAAGTCCAGTCTCTGGACCTGCACTGGGCAGCCCCAAGAGTCCCACCACGTGCCTGAGAGCAGAGGCCAAATGCTCCTTGAACTCTGCCAGGCTGGTGCTGTGACCCCTGCCCTGGAGAGCCTGTCCAGTGCCCAGCCACCCTCCGGGGGAAGAACCTTTTCCTAACATCCAGCCTAATAATTTTGATGCTGGCCAGAACACAATTGGCTCTCTGGGCTGGGAGGGCCCAGTGCTGGGTCATGTCCAGCCTCTCATCCACCAGCCCAGCTGGATGTTTTGGAACAGTCTCGGCAAGCTCATGTTGCTTGTAGGTGCAGGAAGCTGGGAGAGCCTGAGTGGCTCGTTATGGTAGGTGAGATGCACTGTGGTGACTAATTCAGCCTCACCACCACAGTGCTCTCTTGAATCCTTCAGATCCATAGGTGGCTTTTGAAAATGTCACTTAGGTAGTATAATGTTGCCCGAGTTGTTTGGTGAACCAAGAATCAGGCTGTGAATGGCAAGTCCTACAGAGGAAAGAAGCAAAGAACTCCACACCTTTCATTTTTCAAGTCACAAATACAACATAAAGAATGGATATCTTTAATTTGTATTCACATTTTCTAATCTGATGTCTTGAAGCTCACTATTATTTTCCCTAGAAATAAGGATTATTTCAATCTATGGTTTTATTATCAGCCTCTAAAAAACCTCTGCTAAAATATTAATGTTCTGTACATGACAGCCACTTAGAAAAACAAGATTTTTTTTTTTGTTCTTATACTGTGCAGTTTTTATTTCCTGTTGAATGCATTTCTTATACATTAACATAATTACTTTAATTTACTACCTTAGTAAATGTCAGGCCCATAAGAAGTCAGCATATTCCGTGTGTTACACTGGACTCATTCTGTTTAACAAAGAACCTCCAACAAATGATCAAACTCAGCGTCAGGCTTCTACTTCACGTAGGCATTTTTGAAAGACCATTGTGCAATAAAAAATGTGCGCTCATAATTAAATTCTGCCTTTGTTTGTACCTACGTACTCCTGTTGTGATCCATGAAGACTGAGACCTGCAAAGCCATGCCCAGCTGGCTGGGATGCTGGAAAGCCCTATGCTGCTAGTTCTAATCTTAGTTCTTTTAATGTGTTAAATCACTCTCCCATCCTGAATTTAAGACAGAATTCTTTCCTGTTTGATTTTTTCCCCTAAAGTTTAAAAACTTCTGAACTCTCAAATCTGCTGTTTAAAAACCTCTTAGATTCTTCTTAACACATGGAATAAGAAATGATCCCAAGAAGTTTATCTAACTCTGATTCCTGACCCCAGATCAGGATCACATTCATATTTACCTGTTGTGTGTCCAGGATCACAGTATATTTACACTTATTCATGGCTTCACTATTAAGCATGCAGACTTTTGAGCAAGTACATATTAGAGGCACTGGCCACAACACTGCATCATCTGCTGGGCTTCATCAAGAGGCAGCTGCAACATCCCCTTTCTGCCCTTTGCAGATTCCCCAGCAGCAGGTACTCCACAGATGGTTGCTGACCATGCTGTCCTCTTAGAGGAGGGTTGAAGTGTTCCTCTGTATCCTGCTCAAGCTCTTGAAGTTTCTGTACAATCTTTTTCTCCCCCAGGGAAGGTATGCAATTTCCTGTTGAGGGTTATAGAACTGTATTTTTCAAAAGAAAGTATTGAAAACACTGTTCCTGATCTGTATTGGCAGAATGCACTGGAATGACTCCACAGGAAGACATATTTGGTTCATATACTGTCAATAATTATAAGAGTAATATCCTAATCTGGCATATTCACAGATTCTATGATTTCAAATGTTAGCCTCTGATTATGTCAGTGCAATGCGTTGACAAGCTCAGAGAAGGCAGAGCTTGTCTTGACAAAGCATCTGCACTCTCTATTTCCATAAAATATCCCCATGAATTTGAAGAGGCCTTCTTAAAACACCGCATAGTTTCTGAGATATATGCTACAGTATTTAAGATACAAGTTATTAATGATTTTCTACAAAACAAAAAAGCTTTATGGGCTGAGAGCAAGGGAGATGAAAACAAAAATATCAGGGAATCTGTTTCTCTCGAGACTGGAAAGAAAATCCAGTTTTCTTTAAACCACTCATCTCACTGTGAGCAGACCACTTTGTAGGAATATATACAGAATGAATGGGCAGCACTCTGAACAAACCTGTTTGAGTAGGACTCTATTAGACCAGGTTTTCTATATGTGCACAGCCCAAAGAATACCTCAAGAGAGTTGCTGAAGTCTAATATAGTTTATGTGAGATGATAAATACCTCCTCTCCAAAGAACTTAATTTATTTTTGAATTTGATAAAGATTTCCCAGAACAAATAGATAATCCTTCTAAAATGCAGACATAGACTATAAAGACATGTTTCTAAGAAGAAAAACCTTTGACATTTTTGATCAACATCGAAGTTATTTTTTTTCTTGACATAGAAACTAAAAACTTTTCTCTGATAATTAAAAAAAACAAAAGGTGAAAATTATTGTGATGGGAAATTTTTTCTTTCTAGATGAAATGAAGAAGTTCATCTCCAATCCTTCCTCTTTCAAACTGTTATTGGAATGACTGATATCTCCCAATCCATCCCACTTTAGGCAAGACAATTTGCATCTGTTAGGTGCCAAATGGAAGGCATCTTCTTGCCAGTGCTGGGGATGCCACTGGTACTCTCAGCTCTGATCATAACTGGGTTTCCCTCCTTCCCCACTGCTCCTGGAGAAACAGAAGTCTGCAGCTAACAACCTTTGCAGTGAGTACCTTTGTGGATGATTTTTCATGGATTTATGAATGAAAAAATCTACTGTCCAGCTTGTCCAGCCTTTTTTTTTTTTTTTTTTCTGAGACCACTGCTCTATTCTTCCTTGTTGTGAAATGCAGAGAATTTCAACTTTAGACATTTAAAAAAGAAATATGATCAAAAATGTATGGGTTTTTTTTCAGAATGGTACGCTTTACTTACACATTGTCAGTTGAAGAGTGAGAAGGAGCATTTACCCCTGCTATATAACATCCTTTTCTTTATTTTTAGGCTGTCAAGTACCAGACTGAGAAGGATCTCAGCTGTGACTGTGTTTGGTGTGAAGGTGCAAATCTTTCACTGGACTTGATGATCTCAGAGGTCTTTTCCAACCTTAATGATTTTATGATCTGATTTTACATTGAGTTCCTGTATCTACTTTTGATAAGAGGTTAACCAGAGGAAAGTTCAACCTTGCAAATGTCTGTTGCATGATCTCAGCAGTGTGGAAGGACACGGCTTGGCTTGGATGAGGCCTCCTTCCCTCCATGGACAGACAGCCAGGCACAGCTGTCAGTGGCCCCAGGAATCTTTTCCCAGGTAGGTAAATTGGAATCTTGGTCTGACGACGTCACCTAAAATTACAGTTTCATCTTCACAACATCATTTTGAGGTCATTCACGGAACGAGAGACTATCACTGAGAATGTGTTGTGGGGCAAGCTGTTTTCACACTTTGATCTCCTTTCTGCCAGAATCTCTTGAGGCATCCTGGATCCAAGGAGGAGATGAGCTGAGAGATTATGCCTCTGTTACTTGTGCAATTTGTGAGCCTAATGTTATGAGGTAGTGTGCCCTGCTCTTTCCTCAGCAAATTTTTGAGAGAAAAGAGAATCTCCCAAGAATCATTAAAGCTTCCCTTAAGATGGATGCCCACCGCACATCTGGAACCTGTGCTTAGTTTGGTTCCTCCTTGTGAGGGTTTCAAGCATCTTCAAGTTTTGGGTGAATGCTACGACAAATAAGATAATCGTCTTGGTGCTTTGTCTCTTGAGTGAAGTACAGCAGAATTTCTCTTTGCATGAGCTTTCCAGCAGAGCTGGGTCATTAGATTGCAGTCATGAGTGGCCAACAGCTATGAGGTTTTTCTCTGAGCAGAGACTGTCAATCACATCAGATCTGATTCATTTTGTCATGTGGCTAAGCATCCGAAATGTAACAGGCTGAGACCAATAAACTAATTTCATTTTTAATCTATGGAAGATTTGTGGCTTTCATGCTGAAATACCAGTGTTCAAAGCAGCTGGTTTCACCACATTCCTGGTGTTGCCCCCTCCTTTAACCCACAGTAGCAGAATCAATTTATGAGTTCGTGTTCGTCCGAGATTTTGTGTTTCTTTGCTTACTGTACCTTTCTATCTAATAAAAAAATTAAATAAATAGGCTTAAATGAGTCAGTGATTATTGAACTGGGAAGCAGATATGAGTCTGACAATTAAACAAAACACATCCATATTGGGGCACGGGAAGTAAAGAAAAAATTAAAAAAAACAACAAAACTTTAACTTTTTCACATGCCAGAAAAACTAGCTTTCATGTACTCTAAATAAAAGAAAGGTAAGATGTGTTTGGGAATAAAGACACAGCCTTCAAATTCACTCTTCAAATATACTCTGTTACAGCAGCATGATTCCTTTTATGATTGTATCCATCATGCTGTCAAAAAAAGAAATCTTATCTTCACTCATTACTAAATATACAAAGAGCTGGGATTTCCACTTGGCAAATGCTCCTGTTTACCTGAAGGCTTGATTTTCCCTGCACTTTGATAAAGTTCATTTGCTGAGATAGACTAAACTTTTTAATCCTTAAACTGCTTGAGTTTGTAAACCAAGTTTTGCTCTGAAGTGAGCAGCATGTGCATGGAGTTGCTATTTTCTTTAGGAAAATTAAAGACTTTGTTATGGAAGGAAGCCAAAGGGCCCATCTGGATCTGTCCTGTCTGAGTTGTGACTTATAGCTCCTGTTTACAACTGCTCTGCAAAATGAAGTCTAGGTGAGGATGCCTTCAGTAGTCACTGTCAGCCCTGTATTTTTTGTCTTCAGGAAAGGTGTATCAATAATGGAGACACTCTCTTGGCATCTGTTATCCCCAGTATGCTTAGACCTTTCTAATACTCTTATCATCAAAACCTTACATTAAATATATCAAAAGAACATTGCCAGTTTAAAAGACACAGAACCAGGCTCTCATGTGCCATAGATGTACTTTTCTTCATAATGAATATGAATTATCCTCTCTGAACATGTTGATGCAGATGAACTTCCTGAGTCTAAGTATTGCTCTGAGTGCCCTGGATTGCTTCTCTTTCTGTTGCACCCTTTCAAAACAAAAAGTACTATTATTTATTATTATTATTATTATTATTATGGCAACCACAAACCATCCCTGAAATCACAGTCCCAGTTTTCTGAGCTGTGTTTAAATGTGGAATCACGAACTGCTGTCTACCTTGTTATTGAAACAAACACAACAGGAAAAGGGTGTTACTGTAACTCCAGTGCAGAAGTGATTTGCACAATAGATGTGACAACTTTCCCTTTGATTTGAGACTTTATCATCCACTCTAGTGGTCACTACTGTGCCTGTGTCTCAGACTGGCAGAGCTCTATGGCCTGTAGATACTTCTATGTCTCTGCAAAGTCTACTAGTATAGTAGGTAACTTGTAGATAATTTGTTCTGTCTGAAACCTGTCTCCCTGATTTGCAGGCTTGGAGTTATACGGATTTCTTTTTCCCTCCCTATTCTTTCCTTACTTTCCATTTCAGCATTGTCCAATTTCCCAAAAGATTCAGTCTCTAAACTTTATTCTGTAGACACCAATTGCTACAGCAACGTAGTCCTGCTTTGTCAGAGATGGGATTGCTCCAACAGGTGCTGCCACTGAAGGCAGAACTAAAATTCACCTGAATTGAAGAGTTCTGCTTCTCTTTAATACTTCTTTCTTTTTCTTAATATTATTTTCTATTATTTAGTCTGTATCATCTGTAGTGTTCAGTCTCATTCATCACATGTTCTTAATGCAGTGAATTAAGCCCAGCTTTGGAGTCCTCATTAATGATTTTCTTTCCGTGCAGGTACAACCTGGTTAATTTAATTGCCTTATTCATTGTTTCTTTAAGGTCACTGGCATAGCAATATGAGCAATGATCACCCATACACCAATCCTTTTGAGTTTTCCCCTCTTATCCTGACCTGATTTTAAATTAACTTAAACTACAAACTGGTTCCTACCAAACAGTGAGCAGCCCTTCAATCATTTCTGTATGAGTTTATGGTTTTGCATGCTGCTATATCCAGAAGTCAAGAATTCTGATGTCCCTATATGATTTCTCTGTAGTTATGACTATCTTTAATTAAACAATAGCTTTCTAGGCGTTCCTCTGCTGTGTTCCTGATTAATATTTCCAGTAACTTCTCAGTTTATGAATCAAAATCTGCAATCTGTTATCATTTTTATGCCACCATTGACTGAAATTCTTTATCTGTGTTAAAGATGAACTTTCCAAATTCTGTGAGATTTCACTGTGTAATGTGTGTAGATGCACACATACACAGGGTTCAAATCTGCAACTTACTCCCAGATTGTGCCCAGCTTCTTGGTGGTGTTCACACATTTTCATCTTCTCAATGACCTGTAGAATATTGGGTGAATGCTGCAAAATGCAGGAAGATTAAAATAGAAGAGCTATTTAGGTCCCCTTTATGTTTACCCACAATTATTTGGTTGCTTTTCAGTGAGGGGGATTTCACATTGGATGTAGAAAGCTGATTTTTCCCAACACCTGGCTATTTCCACATTGAATGGTCTATTTCACAGGGGACAGAGGCTGTTAGAATGATAATATTCAGCAAAAATCCTTTAAGAATCCTGACACCTTGACCTCAGGGAGGATTAGAGGGTACCATTGTAGCTCTCACACAGAGTTGCATCATTCTCTTTGAGATCCAGGATGGTTTTTGGAGTGTGCAGTGGTGCAGTCAGGCAGTGATCAGACTCAAAGGAGTCCCAGCATTTCCAGGCATTTCCTGGAGTTGTGCACTTCCGTCCTTTCCCCACTCCATGACCCAGAGTGGGTATTGCTCACTCCTGGGCCCTGCTTCTACCTGCCCTGGTGAAGGTTTAAATGAGGAAATTGTCTTTACGTAGATGAGTTTAGAGGTGTTTTTTTCTGAAAGGAATGATACTAAAAGTTTCCTGATTTCCTTCCAAAATTCAGCAATTTTGCTGGCTCCCTGAACAAATGTGAACCCAAATATCTGAATGATGTGACTCCTCAGTGGCAGGACTGGGACTGAATTTTTCTCACCATAAAGTGTAAAAAGAACTTGAGCCCCTTTAAGCATCAGGGTGAAATAAAGGGCTAGCAGACTTTCCACAAATACAAAAAAACAAAAAAAACCAATCAGCAGAAAAATATGCTTGACACTAGTCTCCACTTGCACCTGGGATGCAGAAGACTGCAGGATGGCCTTACTTTGCTTGCTGGAGAGTGAAGACTGAGGGTGGGGTTTCCCATGTTTCCAGTGTGTGTGTCCTAATCACTGCACCCTGTGGGGAGTGAATTCTCCCAATCATTCCTGTGACAGCTTGATTATTTGAATAAATAATTCATCACCATAGGCACAGTATCCACTTTTTCTTTTTAAATTTTTAAATAATAATCCGTCATTATGTTTTAGCCATTGGGGTATTAAGACTTTTACTCTCTTATATACGTACAAACATGTTTTCTTTTGACCAGAACCTCCTCTCTGGCCTTGTGTTGTCACTAAATGAGTGGGACTTTTTTAAAACCACTGTTTTCATGTAACTAGAGGTTTTCAATGGAAAAATATTTTGATCAAAACGATTTCTCACTAGGTTTATGCCATCAAGAAAGAGAATAATACCATATCATGTGACCTAACCAGATTGTGTAATTCATATTTTCAAATTAGAAAGCAAAACGAAGGAGAAGTGTACGGTGGAGATATGTGTGCTTCTACATGGTTGCCAATAGTATTTGTAGACATTTTGATTGTGTTTTTCCCCACGAATTTTGCACATTTCTGTTTCTTTCATTGGGAATGACAAAAAGGTAACATCAAGCAGATGGATGATGTGTACTCTCTTTGCCTATACTTTGGGCCAAATATGGCTCTTTGAAATTAATTGTTTTGTTTTGTTTTCTTTACTTCTGTCTGTAATAGGACCAAGTGTTTCATCCGTATTCTTTGCTCTCGCAAGATCCTCAGGGTAAACCAAATTTTGTTCTATGCCCATTGAGTAACATACTCCTTGAGCAATCCCATTGGCTTCTGTGAGGCTATTTGGGATTATCCAATGGGATCAAAACTACATGAGTCTGGCCCCAAGGTATTTACACACTCCCTACTCAATGGCACCTCAATTTCGGTCAGTGCCTTTGGGTGCTGTTGCATTTCAACCTTTAATAATGAGTGTGTTTCAATTCTCAGAGTCACATTTTAATGAATAATCTCTTCATGTAGAAACCCAATCTGTAACAATGTAAAGGTGTTCAAGAAAATGTTTTCCTATGGATGTCTCACAGAAGAAGAAAGGATGAACTCACCCCAACAACTATTTGCTTAGTTCTTGGGGAATTTACGCTTCTACGTCAATGGTTCAAAGGTTGTCTGAACTTGCAGTGAACTCAAATGTTCAGCATTTACATCCAGGAGTTATTTTCCATTGGAGAGAGTTGTGGGTACCCTACTGCCTGCTTTGGAATGGTGCTGGGCTCATAGTTCTCAGAAGGTTTCTCTACTTCTGCTCTGTTCAATCAAATTGGTCACAATTCTAGACTGAAGCTAGGAGCAAGATTTCTTCTTTAAAGAAGAACATATTTAAACAAGAGTAACAGAAGGGCCTCATAGTGGAGAAATCAAATCACAAGGGATTCATCTCACCTAATTTTATCCCTTTGACACTTACTTATCTAATCTAAAAGGGCTATCTGGAGTCCCCTGTTGCCAGTGAAAAGAGATAGACAGCGATGAATGGCCTTCTGGAGGTATTTATGTCTCTCCCTGCTGACTATAGGTGGAGCCCAGACAACTGGTTTATAGTAAATGTCAGACTTCTCATGGGCTGTAGATAGAGATGTGATAAGTGAATGCCGCCCCTAACTTCTCAAAGCCTCATCTTCTTCCATCAGTGACTCAGGAGAAAACTAATAACCATGTCTACAAGCAAGGAGCGTCTACACTAAAGGAAAATATCAATTTGTTATAAATCCTGGCCTGGGCTGAGGATGTCTCAGTGGGAGGGAGCAGGAGCTGGTCACTGGGTTCACTAGAGGGAGCTCAGAAGAAACCTGTCAGTGTCACCATGATCATGGTGTTTCTGCTGCAGAATTATTCCAGAGAAAGTACTTCTGGTGGAAAGGCCTCTGAGGTCTTTTCTGCTCACATACATAATGCTGGATTTGTCAAACCTGATTTTTCAGACAGATTATAACTTCTTGTCCATTTGATCTTGTTTTGATTGGCTTACCTGGATAAGATTTGACTTGTGTATAGATGAAAAATGTGATCCAAGATAAGCACATCTTTGTCTACAGAAAAAAACCAACAACAGCAATCACAACAATAAATCTATCTGTCTGCAAGAACAGATCATTCTGTCTTGGAAAGACTTTGGACACATGGGCACTTCTAGGATTCTAAGACGCATTTCACAGGTGCATGTACACGCTTATGTAGCAATAAACATGCTCTGCTCTAAGGCTTATAGTTCTGAGGATTAAAAAAAGGCTGACCATTCTCTTTTCTTTCTAAATCACCCATGCCAGCTCATACTTTGAATCAGTGCTTCCCTAGATCTACAATATTTTCCCTTTTGGTGGGTTGAGACAAGAAAATCTTGCTAATGAGTTCAGCGCTTTAGCAGCCTCTGGTCTGGATTGCTGGACTCAGATGAGCATGAACTTTTTCCAGGAGCAGTCCCAGCTCCGTGGGATGTAGCTGGTTTCTATGAAAGTGCATGTGTGCCTGCACAACTGATATCCCAAAGCACTCTATTTTTATGCTGCCTGTTGCTGTGTTGAGATCTAAAATGTTCAGAATTATTTTTATTGGACAAACACAAACCCTGAAATCATGAGGTTCTGGCAGGCTCCAAGCTCTGCTAGCTTAACACTTCTTTGTGCTTGGCAGGCAAAACAGTTTTTAATATCTCAGTTTTACTTTGCTGGTCCCTGCACAATGGGAGTAGTTCTCAGTGACTTTGATCAAAAGGTAGGAAGTATGCAAGGACTATTATGAGACATTTAACTGAATTGAATCGAATAAAGCATTATCTGATCAATTTTAACAGCAATAATGCAATTTTAATTTTGGACCCAAACCTGTACAATTTGCTGCAGCTCATCAGCCAGCTGAATTACCCAATATGCTGGGTGTCTCACTGCACAGCTCAATGATTCAGCTTTGTTTGTGGTGCTGACTGGGGATCGAAACCTGCTCTCCGTAAGCCAATGGAAAGGCCCAGATAATTCCACTGTTTTGAAGGAAGTTATGCTCTGTTGACCTTGGCCCTTCAGCCCCTTCCCTGCAAAACACAGGCTCAGCAAGGCAGGTTTGGTATTCACTTTGTTCGATGAGAAGGGGGGTGGTAAGGACGGGAAGGAAAACCTGGATCATCTCCAACAGTAAAAGAGCTCCAGGTAGATCATTGCCAGGTTCTTTTCTGCAGATAAGCTTAAATAGGTGTTACACCCAGTGAATGCTACTGTGACCTGCAAATGTCACAGTGTGACAGAGCCCCATAAAAGAGGTTCAAATCAGAGGGAAAACAGAGAGATAGATTGTGACCTGCAAAGAATCAGATCCTCTCTTTTCTTCAGAGCAATGGTATGAGTTTGGATTAATATTACCAACATTAATATGAGACTGCAGCAGGACTGCTGAGCCAGGAGTGCACTGTAAAGACAAAGTAATACGTCCTTGCAGAAGCTGCTCTTGCTAAATATTTTTTTTCCTGTGATGTGTTTCTCTGCCTCCTGATTATTATTTCCTGTGTGCACCTGACAGAGTTGCATAAAAAGCACACAAACGGCCTCAGAGCAGTTTGGTGAGCTCACCATGGCTCAGCAGTCAGGCAAGACTATGGATTGTAATTTACAGCACAGCCCAAGCTCTGAGTAGCAGATTCAATTTTGTAAGTGCCTCTCTAGTTCAGCTTAGGTAAGAGTCTCTGGAACAGACAGCCTCTCCATGTGCTATAAATAGTGAGTGGTTAAATGTGCTCCCTCAGTACACATCATTGATTGCCATGCAAAGCACATTCTCAGGAATTGCCAGCCTCACCCCCCTCATCACGTACTGGGGTATTTATTTATTCTTTATTGTCATTACAGGCAAATAAGAGGTTTGACCTGATGTAGCAGAGAGGTGGAAGGCTGATTATTTTATTTCCACAGCTGTTGCATTGCTGTGTTTTACAATATGTTTGTAAATCATCAGCATAATGGGACATTATTATAGCTGGCAAGTTATATCTTCAAGGAAATATATTTTAATTTACTGAAAAGGAATACAAATAGCTAACTATCTTATCAGAACACCTATCTTAGGTACAAGAACAAGGTCCACCCAGATACTGATTAATATCAACTGTATTGATTTTATTACTCATACTTTATAAACGACACTGATATTCTTGAAGAGTGCAAACATTTGCTTTCTTGTGCTATTGTCTCAGTTGGAGTGTAAATCTCTCACATTTGTGATTATTGTTCAGGTCATTGTCTCATGACTGGAGGCATTTTAATGATGATTTATGGGGTTATATATAGTTGGACTATAAACTTCTGATTGCAATTAAAAACAAGTTAAATGAAAACTTCCAGCTTGAAGGCAGTGTCTGTTTATCACAGAAAACTATAAAAGACTAAAATGTGGTATATTTGAGAAAAAAATCAATAAATAGTTGTGTTTATTTTTCCCTTTTCGTATTACAATGCAAAAGAAACATCTAGAAATCCATATTTCCAGCATACTTTGGGGAGGAAAATTTTAGAATATACTACCCTAGCACTCCTGAACAGCTACAGATTGCTTTTTCCATTATTTATATGCCCAGTGTGTGCTCAGCTGAGAGAAAGAGATTTTTTTCTTGTGTTTTGTCAGAAGAACTGTGAACCAACAGAATTACCTGGAGTGCTCTGGAGTTGTCCTTGCTGAAGTAGCAATGTAAATCCTGTGGGTCCTCATGAAGGGGAGAATAACTTTGATACCACAATGAAAACATCTCCTTCCATTTTAAGGTTCTCCAGGCTACTTTCTTCAAATATTCTATTTCCATTTTTACAATTTAGCAGCATCTCCCAGTATGGCATTGGCCTGAGATGTTGCTGCCTACTCATGAAAAGTACTGCCTTCAAAATGCCCCTGATTTTTCCTGTATTCCTATATGGCTAGATTGGCCAACATACAAACAATTTTGGCTGTGTGTGCAAGGTGTGAGCAGAGCAAGCAGGTGCAGACAGTCCAGGGATGCCATTTGAACCTTTGTGTTTGCACAGTGGTGTCACACCATCACACCTCTTTGGCTTCTGAGGGTGTTTGAACCCACACTGTTCAGGAATTGTTCCACTGTCAGTGAAAGGAAGCTGTGTACAGTAATTCATGTAATTGCATGCTGTCTGTTACACATTTCAAAAGTGATATAATTTAAAATTTTCTGAGTCTATAGAAAACCCATAATCTTACTCGTCACTTTTCCCTCTGTCTCATGGGTCCAACTGACTTGGCCACTGAATAATTTTGCCACTGATGGGAAGGGTCACAGGTGAGAGGGCTGGTGTGCTGGGCTGAATTCAGATTTTGCTTGACCCTTTGTTGGTGCATCCTCTAAGTCCTGATAGGCCACTGCCACCACTCAGTCCCATATTTTTCACCCAACATTATTCTAGCCTTTTCTTCCACAGGGATCAATTTTTAGCCCTGGCAGTGACAGCAGTTAGTGGTGTGTTGTTGCTAGGGCATATGGACATTTCTGATCTGCAGACAGACCAAAAAGGCACAAATAGGCTGAGTTTTCCATTAGTTGACTGCTGCTGAAATCTCATAATTCTACATTTTCCCTTGCAATAGGGATTTCACACAGGTTGGTGTAATCTGTTATATCCCTGCCAAATACTAATGTCCTGTCTAAACAGAGGACATGCTGGAGTCATGTGTCTTTTTTTCTGTTTTCAGAGGACCACTAGAAGGAGTTTTATATACCCCAAAATATATGCATGATTTTTCCACTTTATTTACAAGGTAAGAAAATCAAAACCAAGAAACGGTGCTTTTAAAGATGCGTCCTTGATTCTCATGTAGGTAATGTATTAAGTATTCCCTGTATCATATTTATATTGTATTTGTATTATCCATTATCAGAAGTCTTTTTAATTTGTAGAAGAATAGGCTTGAATGGGAAGGATCTATGAAGTTAATGGTTGCTCAGGTCCTCTGAACCTTGGCAATCTGCACTCTCTTTTTTGGGGAGCTTCCAAAGAACAAAATTTGACAGTTGTTGGTGTCTATTGTTGAGTTTTTCTGAACTATATTTAGCACTGGATAGGGACTGGAAAAAAAATGTTGTGAGATAATGAAAAGATCTAACAAGAGGTTTGTCAGGGATAATATTACATATGTAATTGTATAAAGTGTGCATTATATATAATGATAAATAACATATTGCATATAATATTGTCACAATCTAGTCTATAGCAACTATATAATAATATACTAGTCTATAATGAACCAAATTCTACTGAAGGTGAATATTTTGCAATGAGGATGCATTTTGGAGAATGCTGCTTTCCATAATCCCAGTATCTTCTTCGTGTACCTAAGGCACTCAGATCAACTGGTGTGTACTTGGATATTGACCATTTACTGAGGAGTGTTCAAGGACTTTCCCACTCCTGTGTACATGCAGAAATGTGAATTTTCTTGAGGGTGTAATTATTACCCAAATAGGCAGCACTAACACATGGCTGAAACTCCCGCCATCACAGCTTTATTCCAGCTGTTTTCTCCTCCTTGGTAGGGTGTTTTAGTGATCAAATAGTTCGGTTGATTGTCTCTTTTTTTCCTGTCCTGATGATCACTGAGCCAAGAGGGATCCATGCTTTCTGCACTCTGCTTATGTAGAAGTCACCCAGAGCATCTGCGGAGTATGCTGTTAAGATTTCCCATTCCTTATAATAAAGATGAACAGTTGTTCCATCCCTCAGAGCTGTGGGATTTCTTATTTTCTGTTTGTCCTTACAACATCTTTCTTTCTAAATTTCTGCCAGGAATTACCTCCAGAAAAATCAGAGTGGGCTCTGCTGAGTGGTTTTCTGCTTCATCTGGCCAGAGGATCAAGGGCAGATTGTGAAGAACTCCATTAATTGCAATTTTAGTAAGTTTATCATTATACAATCAGGTGTATTTGAAAATAGTTAAGTCAAAGAACCTGAGAGAATGAACACAAGAGCTGGGAGATAATTATAGGTAGGATATACTCGGAGGTAATACCTCTGTACCCCTCACTGCTTTTGGGGGAGTCTCTTGGTCATGCTGTTTTCCCACTTCGAATTGCTGTATATGAAGTGTTATTGTTCCAGTTATTGTTGTGGGAGAAGGACATCAAATTAACTGAGGTGGTTCTTCACAGGTTTTAAACGTAAGAGCTAAAATCCTCCTAAGACATAAAGCAGTTTGATTTTACCATGACTTTACCAAGTATTTGGTACCAACTCCTGGTCCCGCTGTGGTCAAAACAGTGAAACTGCACTGGGGTTTGATGGTGTTTTAAGTATCAGCCAAGAGAGTCATCCAGGTAAGCATTTAATAATTTTCTTACCTTTGTAAGGAAGAAATAACAGTAGAATCATTGAATGGTATTGGTTGGAAGGGACCTTAAAGGTCATCTAGTTCTACCTACCCTAACATGGGCAGGGACACCTTCCACTATCCCAGGTTGCTCCAAGCCCCATCCAGCCTGGCCTTGAACACTTCCAGGGATAGGGCATCCACTGCTTCTCTGGGCAACCTGTGCCAGTGCCTCACCACCCTCACAGTAGAGAATTTCTTCCTAATATCTAATCTAAGCCTGCCCTCTTTGAGTTTAAAGCCATTATCCCTTGTCCTAAATAAACTTTGATGATCTAAAGGAAAATGAGACTAGAACGAAATCTAAGAGAAAAAGCATTAGATTGCAAAGAAAAATAACTTTTTCTTTACCAGCTGAGGTTTGCAATCCAGATTTGTGTTTTCTGTAGCCTGACTGACGGATTTTAAACTATCAAAGCTGCTGGTACAGGAGGATAACCCCACAGAGGATAGTTATGAAAGCTGGCATTGATGTTTTGGGGTCTGTGGATGTCACACAACCACCTTAGGGCTTTCCAGTGACACCAAAGTGTGGGGCACAACATTTGGGCAGTTACATCCTTAGACCCAGTAGCAATCAGATACAGGAACAGTTCTCAGGAGCTGGAGCTCAGCACCGTGTCAATTGTTAACCCAGGACGAGGACCATTTATATTCTCTCCTTGATGCACCATGGGATGAATTGGTGGTGCTGTGGGTCTGCACCTGTACAGGGTTTTTTCTACTGGAGAATGATACGGGATTGGGCTGATTTCTAGCAGGCATTTTTAGGAAAACTTGAGAAATAGGCTTCCAGGTCTGTGAAAGGTCTGTAAAAAGCAGGCAATTTGCAAAACGCAATTTGTCTGGTCCTCTACATCTTTCAAATGCAAGAGATCCTTCTGACTCTATGGCGGTGAATCTCTCTGCTTCATCTGCTCTGTTTTGGAATGTCTGGATTTAAGGAATTGTTACTGTCCTCTGGATATTTAGCAGCATATCCTGTGAACTGACACAATAAATTAAGAACTAGATGAAACCCGCTATACAGCTACGAAAAGCTGAAAATTCCCTTTTACTATGGCTACGAATTTATATTAACTTTTGTTAAATAATTGTTCTATGTTGTTATTTTGTGATTAGTCATTGGCTTCTGTATAAACCAGCACAAGTGAAACCCATGTAGGTAATGAATTAGGCAACAAATACCTAGAAAAGAATAATCTTAACAAAAATGCTAAAAGAACAATATTGTAAAGAAAGTCTCTGTCTACACAAATCAAACAGGAAATAATCTTGGAAAAATCTGAAAATGAGTACAAGCGCTACTGACTGTTACTCAGAGCAAAGAATTATTGATTCTTGCCTCCTTCTATTGATTTTATGTCACTTCTGTGATTTAATCATGTTTTCCTTGTTATCTCTTTGCAGTCTTTCTTCTATTGTCTGCTATGAAATCTCAGCCAAGGCTTTTCAGCCTGTGGTGAATCAAAATAACTTTGTCTTCCATTTGCATTGTTTTAAAGAAATGATTAAACAATCACGCTGAGGTGATCGTTGCCCAGGATTATGCAGCATAAATGCATCTCTGAAAAATGAAAATGCCTCCTTCTTTTCCTTCCTTGGGAAGTCAGAAAGGTTGAGTAATGCTTCTGCAGACAATCCAATGTGCAAACCTATGCAAAAGGGTCTAAGCACTTCACTTTTGCATGAATCCGTCTATTAGTTTCTTTTCAAAATACTCAAATTGTGTTTGAGTTTCTGGCCACTGAAGTCTATGGGAAAAAAAAATGTGGGAGAGAAAAAATTTGCGTTTTATTAAAGCAGTGCGGATGCTGCCATGTAAACTTCTTTCCAAGATAGTACTGTGCTTTTACTACAAAGTGCTCAAATTTCACTTCAAGATAATGGCTGCAGTGAAGAGCAAGATCTGGCCTAAATATTGACTTATGTTTAGAAATACATATCTATGTTTTCATTATTATTTTGAAGCTAAAAAAAATCTAGAAAACATAATTTCTTTGAAAGAACAAAAATAAGACACATATTAATAGGCAAATGCAGTGAGGCAGATATTAATAGGCCAGCATGTAGATATCTACTGCTCTACAGTTCACTGTTTTCAGAATATATGTATTGATTTCTCTCCCAATTTCATTAGAATATGCTTCATACACATAGTTACACATAACTGGCAAAATGTTGTTCTCTCGTGTGGGCTTGAAATGGTTAATGTTGGATGTTTCTTAATATCTGGGTCTATTTCCATAATGAAGTACCTTTCTCACCCTTTGTATTAAGATTCCACTTAGAAAGGGTTCAGAGAGGTTTAATATAGAGTCAGTGGATTTATGAGTGTGTTACATACATAATTGTTATAGATGGTTATAAGCACATCAAAAGGAAATGTAATAGATGTTTGTGAGCTCTGGTTAAATGAAACCTGTTGGACTCTAACAACTGAATCATCGTGTATTAAACCTACCTTAATAATCGATTATAGCCTTATTATAGCTTTTAAAATAATGCTCAATTATTTATTCTTCCATTTGAATCTGGACTTTTTAACCTAATCTGCAAAGGCCATACTAAATTCCCCACTGGGAGAGGACTGTATTGCCAGTGAATGGGAATTACAGAATATTATTCAGGTTTACAGCACCCAAAGGTGTAGTCTGTGCAAATACACATTTTGCCAGTTTAATTCTTTGTAGACCAAAATTCTGCAAGAATCCATGGGATCTTTTTGAATACAATGGACCGTGCAAACCCTTCAGCTCTCCATTTGAGCTGTAGTAGAAAATAAATAGAAAAGTGTCTTGGGGACCACTGAACTTCTGCCCATTGAAGTGTTTGGTCTTACCAACCCCAGCTGCCTTTCCAGTGGACATCTCCGGCAAACAAAAGGTCAAATTGGAGGCGGAAATCAGAGTGGGTGGGGAAAAAAAATCAACGCATAAATATGCCACTGTGTGACTTGTTGCCCTATGACAAAGATAGTGTGGGAGGACAGATTGGAAATACAAGTGAGACCTTCCCTGGGCATCCACAAGTTGTTCTCTGCATCAGCCCAGCACAACTTCTGTGTTCTGGTTAACAGCAAGTGCTCTAACCCCTCAAATATAAATAGTTACTGGTGACTCATCCAATGTAATTCTTCAGCTATGTCAGTGGGACGAGAGGGTGGCCTTATGGGTAAAGGCATGGCTTTCAGGCAGGAAGTGCACATTTTATTCCTGCCACTAGCCACAAGATAAGTCATAAGGAATTTCTTCAATCTTTCCATTTGTAATTTTGTGAAAAAATTATACCCTCTTCAGAGCAGTATTGTGAATTCATCTGGGGTCAACAAAGCATCCACTTGCCTATGGCGGGGCTGCCAAGGGCTGCCAGGGCCCCACTGTCCACTTTGCTTGTGCCAGAGTCCCACAGTGCTGGGCTGGGTGCTGTTGCTGCTGGCAGGATGGAGCTGTAGCAGCTTTCACAGGAAAGAGGAACACCCCTCTTAAGAAGAAAGGCACAACTACCCCATCTCCTTTCACCACTGCAGATCAACAAGCCTAGATCTGCCCCCATCCCTGGTGCATCCACTTTTTCTGGAGCATTATTTACCATGCAAAAGCATCCCTGCCCTCATGCTCCTGCTCTCCGTCCTAGTTCCAGGAATATGTGATTTTACAGGTGGTGCTGTGGAACCTTGTGCTAATTGAGGTCAAACTCTTTTGCATTGTGACCTCTTAAGACTTTGGACTTCCTTGGGTACTTTGGGGATTGCTGCATTCTGGAAAAGCAGATGCTATATAAGGTTATCCAGTGCAGATAGGAGCTATAGACTATCATCCTTATTTTCAAACACATCTGGAAAAGTATAAATTAAATAGCATTGTAGAACTGTTCCTCTTTTAATGGGAAAAGAGGCTTCATTTGTTAGGATTTTACAGCTGCTCATTATATGTGCCTATGATTACTTAAAATTGTATAGACCACAGGGAAGCATTTGCTTTCAAACCTCTCCTTTTCAGAAGGAGAACGGGGTCACTCAGATGTTGAAGTTAGAAGGGTTTTCTCTCAGTCTCTGCTGCTCTTTGTGTTTCAAAGCCTGCATAACCCGGGCCTGAGTGAGCAGAGTCTATGCTCTGCAAGATGATTACGCAGTGAAACCTGAATCAAAAGTTTTGAAGTCAAATCATCAACTGCATCTTTGTCCATTTGCTCAAGGTAAAGTAGGATATAACATATAAGAATATGGAGATTACAAAAAACTACCTCATCCAGAACCTTTTAGATACAGTCAGGTTTTAGTTAAATGCAGAGAATAATGGCAGTTGATTTAATTCGTACTTTATTCAAGCTGTGAGTTCCTTACAACTGAAATTTGCTTTCATTTTAGGTGTGTGTAGTGTATGCCCCCTGTACATGTCCTCTCCCATGTCTCACTACTCCTGAAGGGTAAATTCTGAGCTAGGAGTCACATAAGCAGAAAACCATGACCCAAGGAGGAGCTTTGCCCTGTTCCAAAGCAGGGCTCAAACTCCCTCTTGTTTCTTGCATGTTTGATATCAGATCTTCAGGGGAAGCATTTCAACCGCAACCCACAGCTTACTCCCATATATTCAACAATTAGGTTATTGACAGTGTTACACTGGGGTACCAGATTAAAAAAAGGGCAAATATTTTCACAGTGCAATAGAGAGTGCAGTTCTATTGTGAAGCTGAACATCTCTCCTGCAGAGGAAAGATGTGATATATAGCAAGAAAGGCTCACAGTGCATGTATCTCTCTGCCTTCCCTAAAAGGCTCATCATTTGATGTAATGTCTATATAGTTGCTATTTTTTGCAAGTTCATTTCAGCAGCTACATCCTGGTATCGAGTTCTGTTATATTATACTGCTGCACTAACACTTACATGTTTGTTTTTGCTGATGAACATCTCCTAATATTGAGTTATGTATCAGGTTATTGCAGGAAATCTGAGTGAAGATGTAATATTTCACATTCTTACCTTAAGAGGAAAGAACTGCTAATATCATGAATAATTTCTCACAATAGAGATCCAAGCTGTCAGCTCCAACTATAATATCTGAGACCCTAGGGAACTCAGGTTTTCATCTGGAGGTGTACAGATCCAAAGGAAAATTTGGCAGTGTTATCCTGACAGTGGTGGAGAGTTCTACTTCCTTACTCCAGAGTTCCGTTAAATACATCAATAGATACATCATATTATGAATTTTTAAGCACCTCTCCAGAGACAGTACTTAATACAGAATATTTGAGAACTGAGCCACTGCAGGGTTTGTTTGGCGCTTTAGAAATGTTTCTGCTGGGTAAATTTCTGTGGGAGTAGAGTTCGTCCCTTTATTTTAATCTGTCTTCTTTCAAGATGAATGTGTTTGTTCTTCAGGTCCAGGTGACATTGGCAGATTCTTTAGGCATCTCCAGACACCATGGCTGGAAGATGCTATAAATTTGTTTTAAAGGGTAAGATTTTTTGAGCATTGACCAAGATAAAATGAAATTTTCTAGATTTTCAATGTTCCTTTCATTCTCCTTAAAAAAAAAAATCAAAGTTACCCAAAGAAATTATTTCCCTTGTGAGGACAAATATGAAGACCTTATGTTCTTAAAGGGAACATGAGTACAGAACAAGATCCTGGGACACTATTATCATGGACTCAGAAATGCTGTTGTAGGCTGGGTTTCTCTGAAACCACTCAGATGTGAGCAACCCAAAGCTGCTTTCTGCCCCACTTTTTATCAAGAGACAGGAGAAAACTTCAGCAAGAAATGGGGTTGATTTTGTCTGGTAAGGTGCACAGTTGAACCTGACAGCTTTCTCAAACCCTACAGAAGACAAGAGGGCTCTGCAGGATGTTTAGTGCTTAGAGATTTTTGTGCTCAGAAAGTTTCAGAGGCAGGGTGGAAGAGCCCATCAGTTGTCATTTGACAGACCACAGGATACTGAAACCATTCCTACCCTGTGTACATATAAATACAGAGATCTCTGTCATTTAAAGAGATCAAAATAAAAAATAATTTGCTTCACTTGCCCTATCAAAGGTCTTGTTCTGCAACCTGAAGATTGACATATCCTGGCATCTCAGTAGGGGAAGGGATTTTTTTTAAAATGTGTGACTTAATAGTGTAAAAATTTACCCCAAGCATTAAGCTTAATATATGGTATTAATAATGTCAGAATTCCCTAAAACAATTACATTCTTCCCAGTGCTAAGGCTGAATTAGAAGAACTAGTTGTTAAGGGTGGGGAAAAAGTCCATTTCAAAAACCAATGTCTCATCTTGGTGTTGGGCATTGCTTTGCTTTCAGCCTGTGGGTCTGCTGCACAGCTGATGTAAATGTGGGAGATTTTTCATTTGCTTGCACCAGTTTATTCTGGAACTAGCTGCTGTATTTAAAAACAAAACAAAGCACTGATGATTGTATTTTTGGTGCATATACAGAAAGCATGTGAAAATAAGCAAAGAAAATGAGCTTGCAGCTAAATTTAAAGAAAATAAAATGCTCAGAGGGTGGTAAGCAGGAACACACAGCACTTCTGTGAGGAAAAAGCTTTGCACTCTGATGTAAAGAGCAGCCAAGGAGAAAATGGTTAAAGAGGCAGCAAGACTCATTGGAGAGGCCAGTGACCTGATGACAAGCGCTCAGAGCTGTCTCACATATCCACACGACATTTCTTGAGCTAGCAAACACAGCAAGGGCAAAACCATGTTTGCAATTTGCAGGTAAATAATGGCTGCATTAAGCTAATTTATTATCTTAGGTATTTCTGTGTGTCAGTATAAGCTTTCAAGCTGGACTTAAACTGCAAAATCAGATACTGCCAGTAGAGCTGGAGTGTTAGAACTGAAATTATGGTGCAAGTTATGGTTTTGTCCACTCACACTAGACTCCCTGCCTGAGTCACTGAGGTCTCATCAGCTGTATAAAAAACTGTTTATAGGCTCAGAGAGTCCAATATGGGCATGTTAACTGTCTCTGCATAATGATGTCTGGTAGATATTTTCACTCTGGGCATAGCTGGTCTGAGTGGTGGCATAAACCTGTGTCCAAGTTTGCATGGAATAATATCAAACATTTGGCAACCTCCTTGGGTTTGCCAACACTGTCCTCAGGGTATCTGGCCAAGCAGATATGTTTGAGCCATATTTCTGGCTCTCCTTGCCAATCCAGAAAGGCACATCTCTGAAAGATTCGGGGTTTTTTGATTTGGCCCATCAAAATATGTTTGATATGATAGTGCTGTCTGTTTAGAGTTGTTTACATGTGATAACTGCATGCATTTGCTTTCAAATTAAACATTGTTTCAGGAGATTTGCTAAAAGTAGTGATGTTTTCTCTTCCACAACATCAGGAAGCTGCTCATGTGTTGGAATAAGAAAGATGGCTCTTATGCAGGGAAGGGTAGTCCCTCAGGAACAGCAAACAGGAGCGTTCAAAACAGGAAATATCCACCTCTTATTCATAAAACATAGAACTTCTAAAATGTAAAATCCGGATTCACAGTGAGGAGTTAGACTTCTAAGCACTATTGATTTAACAGGAAAGAAGGGCTGGTACCTGGATAGATTTAGCATTATGGCTTACATTAAGCAAAACATGCCTAATTGAAAGCAAGTGCCTTATCCCATTGCAATCAGCGGGATCTAAGTACGTGCTTGTGCTAGACACAGAGGAAGAGACTGCTGAATTGGTGCCTGAGCTAGGGACAAAACTGGTTTATTTATAAGCACTCTATTTATAGCTTTTGCTGTGTTGGAATACACTAATTCATTTTAAGTGCTCTATCTCTGAGACTGAGCTCATAGTTCTCGAGAAGGTGAAGTTTTCTGTCTGTGCTGCCTTTTCTGATGTGGCCCTGCTCTCACTGAATAGGTCTGAACTCCTCACCATGGCAAATGCCACCTGGGAGGTCAGTAAAGAAATAGTCAGACTGTGTAACAACCTGTTAAATTGAGAATATGCTCTGGAACGACACCAGGATGCTTTTTTGCCATGCAGGAGCAGGGCCAGCTGCGCAGATGTGGAAAGGGTCCACTGATGACATCTTGGTGCAAGAGGAGCAGCTCATAATGCAGGACCCATCCATGGAAACACATTGGAGGACTGCAGGGTCAGAGTGAGCCCAGGCACCCAACACAGAGCCCATCTCCACACTGTCTATCACCATAGGCTTGCTGGGTTTGGGCTGAGGCAAGAGAAACTACTCCCTGCCTGTGGCCAGGCAGCCACTGGGGAACAGTATGGAGGAGGATGCCGTCCTGACAGCCCCAAGGCCAGCCCAAAAACATTCACAAAAGCCTGTTTGCTGAAGCCTTTCCATGCACTCGATGATTTGGCCCCCAGATTGCAAGATGTGTAGTCTACAGCACGGTTCTGCTGAGCACGCCTTGCCGGTTGAGTCAGCTCAGAGCAGGCTCAGTCCTGAGGAGCAGCCCCTCGGAGTGAGACTGGCTGCATGGAGGAGGACATAAGGCCAGTCTGCTGATGGGCAGCAAAGAGAAGCCTTTCCCCTTCAAGGAGCAGAAAATGTAAAACCAGCTGAGGCTGAGGCTGGAGGAGGTGCAGGAGATTTCAGGATTTCTTTTCCTCCCCTTTAAACAAGAGCTGCACGTGGAGCCATTGTTCACATCCCTGGGGACCTACACATGAATATCAGGACATCTACTTCAAAGGACATGTCTCTGGAAGCAGGAGCAGGTGTGTTTGTGTAGGGCAGGCTCCTGACTTGCATGTCTTTCAGGGAGCTCTGAGTCATTATTTGATCCTGATGTGTAGGGCAGAGGCCATTCTGGGTTGCCCCCATATTTCAGGCTCAACTCCCTCCTCGTTTGTGGTCTTCTCCTAACAGCATCTTGAATTTCCAGTTCGGCCCTTATCTAAATTTGAAACTGGACCAACCTGTAAAATCTCATCCCCAAGCCAGACAACCCCTAAGAAAACCCCACAGCCCTACTTTTTCAGTGGACATGCTCTCGGGAAAGCGCCAGTGGACATGTTGCCAGAGATGCCACCAGACACTCCAGGAGAGGACGAGCAAGTGGAAGCAGGTGACAGAATTATATGCAGATTTCATGATACAACCATTATCTTGTGTTTACAAATTACACAGCTTCACCTTGGATTGTTTTCTCTTAAGACCTGATCCCATAAAACAGAATAAATGAGACATGCAAAACACGTACTTCCTCCATTCTTGCTCTTTTCTAGAAACAGCAAGAAAACAAAGGTGAAAAAGGACTCTCTTTCTGTCTCTATATATATATATAAGAGTTTGTTATTTATTTTTTAAAAATATTATTACAAGTTTAGCTAAAGTGGCCTTCTCTTATGTTTCTCTCTTGAACACAAAGGAAATATTTTCAGGAGCACAGAGGATTTTTTCAATGCAGCCTGCTCTTGGCTTTATCTTTATTTTCTATCAAGTAACTGAAAACAAAACAAAGATCTCAGACATAGGTACATCTTTAAGAGAATTTGCTCACTCTTAACTTTGTTTGAATGGGTAAACCTCCTCACTGTTTGCCCTTAGAGCTATTCCAACAGAGAGCTGTTTTATCAACACTGGCTGCTCAGCGAGGAGAGGCATTTTCTTCCACCTTCAGAGCAGTTTTCTATGCCACTCTTGGGGGGTGGGAAGTTGACCTTATGTGGACCCTCAAGACAAAACCAGAGGTTTTAAGCAAGTGAAGAATAGGCAAACACTAGCCAGCAGTTGCCATATACAGAGTACACTGCTCAAAAATCCCAGAAATCTCACTGATAGAGCGTTACCCTGTGACTGGATAGTGCTTCTCCCCTTGTAATTTATACATGTGTCAATAGGAGATTACGCCTGTAAGTACAGACTTGGCAAACTCACTTCTAGTGTTTATCAGGGAATTTTTGGGGGAGAAAACTAAAAGAAGTACCGCTGGTATTTTCACCAGTCATGGTGCTTTGGAATGGTGAAACTGCTTCTGGAGCTGCTTTGTAAAAACTCTTAAACGATGAGTTTAAAACAACGAGTTTAAAACAACACAATTTTCTGAGCTTTGTGGAGAGTGATTGTAGCTAAAAGCTTAATGCTAAAATTCATAGAAAAGCAAATCTGCAAGAAATGGCCTGCTTGTAATTATTCGTTGAACAAAAATCCCTAAATCTGAGTACCTCTGAATTTTACAAGGTGTGAGAAGTAGGTCTGAATTCTTCTGACCCATAACTCAGGGCATAAAAAATCATCAACAGTTAAACAGTGGGCTTAGAAATAAAGCTAATACCTGCGCTGCACAGATGTTTTGATTTGTCTCAGGCATGTTGGGAACAGGTTCAAGATAAACTGAATAATGCTACTATTTAAACTGTAGCAAGAATGTCCACAGACCTTTTTGCAGTGATTTAATGCAATAAATCTGGGGGAAAAAGGTATGGTACACTTCCTGGTCTTTTCCCTGGCATGGGTTTGTGGTTGAGGCATTGGAATAGGTTTTAGGAAATCTTGATTCTATTTCTGGTTCTGCCAAGTCATTTATTCTCTCTTTGATTATATTCTGTTCCATTCAAGTAGCTGCAATTAATAAATCCCTGCCAGGCATGTAGCAAGGGTGAAACCCTGTGTGCTCAAAGACTACGTGGTGTGGATTAGAGGAAAAACATGAACACACAAAGGTGAGGTTTTTCAGCATACTAGGTGCAACCATCAAAAATATCCCAAAACCTGGACATTTGACACACTCTGTCAGAAACTGAAGTTGCCAACTGCATAACTATGTTTAATTCTGCTGCAAGAAAGTGCCGAGGACTCTGTTGTAGTGCAAATGCCATCTCACAGCAATCCAGGAAGGACAGGCAGTTTGGTGTTTGGATGCCATAAATCAGGGATATTCACACACTTTCACGGAAAAAAATAATTCAGATGTCTGTATTTGAAGCTTTCTCATGGACATGAGGATAAATCAATAAATTCCATTAGTTTTTCACTGTATTTAAGGGGCTCACAAATTAGTATTAACAAAAGATTACATATAAAATAATTACATCAGCATTCCAAAAAAAGAAATTCTTTCTAAGTTGATTTAAACATTAAAAAGTTTAAACCCCAGAGATGCTGAAGTACATTTTCATCTTTATCCTGCAACCTTAATTTTAAAAATCCCAAAGCCGGCTTAATTGGTCCCATCATTTAATTTTTTTCATTACTGAATTCCAGCATACATAATGCAAACATGGCAGTGCTGTGATCTAGAAAGTGCAACTTGCTCTTCATTCAGCTGAGGTGATGTAATGTGCTGCTCAGCCTTGCAGCTGCATTACATAAATATTATTAATGATGAAATGTGGGCTGGGTGCTAAAGCATTCTTTCAGAGTAATCCAAGGCAATATCAGTGACAAGGCTTTTTAGACACTATCTAAAATATGGCAGATGAGCTCCCTATCAGGAAAAATGTTTCTCAGGAGGCAGGATCATATATTGGTAGCTCTGATTTTATTTGATCAGCTGGTCAAAAGTATTAGAGAGACTTGCTATGTGGAATCCACCCATGCCCATTTGGGGATGGGGGTGGGGTTTGCTAAGAGATATTTCAATGCAGCAATGAATAAAATACCTTTTCCCCCAGAATTTGCATAATGTTATGGATAGCCATGCAAACACAGGCTCTACTGCCATCAAAACTCTTAATCAAGGGCCTTATAAAAACTCTCCCCAAAGTCAAAGGAGTTTAGGAAGCAGTTATCTCAGCCTGAGCTAGACATTTACAATAAGCCAGATGAACTGGTCCCTTTGCTCCTGGAAGCAGACAGACAACAGGTAAGCTGTGCATTGTGTCTGAACTGGTTTGGTGGGAATTTTTAGCTTTCAGGTCTTCTATGTGAACTCTTGCTCCTAAAGAAATTGCTTTATGGTCTTTGTTGACTATATGGAGGAAATGGGATCTTAGATCTAAAGGGCTCATTTGAAAGGCATGTATATGCTCAAGTATTCACACATCACACACACAGGCAATAAAATCCATAGTTTGAAAACACATTTTCAGAGCTTTAGCCATCACAGTATCACTGAAAAGATGCTGTCAGCTCACGTACTCTAAACCTCAGCATTTTATCTTTCTGGATTTACAAAACAGAAATAATGCCAGGAAAGCATACATTTGCTGTTAGATTGTATTCTTTTGTTCAGTTGGGACAATAATGAATAGCAGAATCCTCTGTCTTTTTGTTCACAATCTTTTTCAGTCACTGCAGATTTGATTTCAGGCTGCACTGGGTGGTTCTCCTTCAGACCAACTGCTTTCAATGGGATTTTTTTATTTAAGTCAAATCACATCTATTGATTTAGGAATTTGCCAGAGTGAGTTGCTGTTGTTTTTATTAATGTAAATCAAATTGATAATGTCCCCTTAGTGCTGAGTAAGTAGATGAATGGAGATACCATCCAACATCACAAAGTCACCCCAGGACAGTAGGGAAAAAAAAAAATCTTTGTTTTGAAACTGAGCTCAATCAAACACAAATCCCACTATGAATAGAGGAACGAAGGATTACAGCAGCCATATGTTTATAAATGAGTAATAACCTTTACATCAGCAGAGTCCTTCACCAGGAACATCACAGATGGCGATATTTACAGTAGATCTCTCTGAAGGGCTGACACGTAGGGTGGGTGAGCCTCCCTTAGCACAAGCAATCTTAAAATGGCAATTTTTGACCTTCCAGGCCGGACAATGGAGGAGTTTCATTTTTCCAGACATTTTTTGCTTCCCTTCTGTCATCAGTTTTGCCACGTTGTTTAGTGACCTTCCGGCACTTGACCAGTCGGCGATTTTCAGAATGCAGGAAAATGTTCATGGGAAACAATGCCAACCCAAGTGCCAGCTTTCCTCAATACCCTGCTTTTGTATCTGTACAATCCAAAACCTGTAGGAGTAGGAGCGATATAACGCTGCAGCAAGTAGGACTCTAAAACAGCTATTGAAAATTCTTATGTTTTGATGAGATAGCACATAAAACAGTGACTGGCATCAGGCCACAGCATGATTGCAAATGTTCATATTTGTTGGCAAAAACGAGTCTTCTGTGACCTCCCAAGGTCACCTCTCCAGATTTCTCTCTCTGATTCATCAGTAGCAGTTTTGTCAGTGTGTGCAAGCACACAACCATGAGCTCTTCTCTTTCTCCTCTCCTGGCTGAGTGCCACTTCTGAGCAATAAAGTTTCCGGAATTGCTTCTGCATATTGCCTGTGACACTTGCCCCACTCTGGCTCCCACTGCTTGCAGAGAGATGGCAAGAGAGTGAGCAAAAGCTCACCCACATGCGACATCAGACAGCCAGCTGGTGGCTGGAATGCCATGCATTCTACAAAAATGCTGTGAATTTGGGCATCTGAATATCGAGGAATTCTATCCCAGGAGGAACAGAGGAGGGAAGGGGATCTGCATGTGCTTGAGGCAAACCAAGATGCCTGGCTTTCTGGAAGATGTCTGAGGTGTTTGGTCTTGTTCTGGTCAGGTTCTGCTGAGGTCCAGTCTCTGGACCTAAGCAGGAGGTGCCCACCAGGACTATGTTCTCAGTGGACAGGGGCCAGGGGTGCTCCTGAAGACTCAACTCCCCAGCCTGCACTTTTGTTGCCTTTGTGGGCAGGTCCACCTTTCTATTCAGTCCTTGGACTGTCCCTTTTTGGTGCTGGTTACCTTGTGATGAGGATTTTTTCCAGAGGCACTGAATGCAAATGATAAGGTGGTTCCCGAATCCTAGATCAGCCAACGGGTACAGACCCTGCCTGGACAGTAACACTCTCTGGAGTGTCCAGCTTGAGCCATCCATTTCTCTGTTGGAGCTGAGCTCTCAGGAATCAAATCCTGGCTCTGCCCTTGTCCCCACACACTGCAGCATTTTAGCCCAGGATCTTCTCTGTTTCAACTCTGTTTTTAAGTCCACTGGATACTATTTACACCTTCCCTCATCAGTGAACACACCATTTAACTTCCCTTCACTGTGGTGGGGGGGATCAGAAAATGGATCTTATGACTCCAGCTGTACATTTTCATAGTCATTTCATCCACATTTATTCCAAATCTGGGTTCCTTACTCTCCCCTGTGCCTCAAGGTAAAGCCCTGGCCCTTTCCAGTGAAATCAGCTAAGTAGAAACACCATAACTGCCACAGGTCCCCTGATGGTACCTTTGACTCCTCCTGCAGGGTTTCAGATTTAATGACTTGGAATGGGTAGCAGATACTAATGGTTTGCACATCTGTTACACTGCAGCTGGAGAGTGTGTTCCTGTGTTAGAGGCTTATTTTCATGTATTGAAAGAAGATGGACAAAAATAAAGGCTCATTAAATATTGAAAAGAAAGGTATCATTTTTTAGTCAGAATTTTTATGTCTCTTCTAAAAATCAAAGTTTATAAAAAAAATCTTATGTCTTCCTTCTGAAATGAAATGATTCTCTTTACATATGCCTATGTTTTTTTAGGTTGTCTTTATTTTGACTTCAGCTACTCATCAAACTATTCCTCATTGTTGATTTTTCTTCTCTCTTTTCTCCCTGGCCATTTTGCTTTAAAAAACAAAGCTACTTTGACTCCCAGTGTATTGGAGGATGTAAGAAGACATCCACAGAAGACAAAGACAACTGTAAAGGAAACTTCCTTTACAGGTCATCTCAATACAGAGACCTTATTTGACTTCCTCCATCTTGTGGTATTATAAAATACTGGAGGACTTCACTGGCAGGAAATTCAAACATGTGCTGCCCTTTTCTGCTATTGCCATTCATCCAATTTTAAAAGTATTATCTATCTGTTGAAACCTCTCAGGTCTAGAATGTACTGAACAACAAAACATTTCAAAAAACATCTAAATCACTGCCCAGAAGAAGAGGGCCTCACTTTCTCTGCTCCTCTGATGAAAAGAGAAATCACTGGGTTTTGCTTTGTGTTTTGAGACCTTGTAGTGTTATCTTCTTTGAACCTTCAGCACTCTTTGTTTTTTGCCATTGAAGTGACACTTCAGGGACAGCTGTCTTCACTGAAGTTCTCATTTTCCTACTGTTACATCATTGTGTGCACAAAGAGAACCTAAATATATTCGAGAAAGCGGCCTTTCTTATACTGGGTACGAACAGGAAAGAATGAAGTCAGATCCTTGAGAACCTGCACTGGAACAAACACAACAAAAATATTACCGTGACAATCAAGGGGGGCAGCCTGAACTCAGTGGGAGCTATCCACATCCATCTGAGCACAGGCTTTGACTTGCCTTAGCTGCAAACTTTAGAGGTGAACCTGACCTTGAAAGTTCAAGGGTGTTCTGATTTAAAGTTCTGGTCTGATCTCATCTCCACTCACAACAGCAGGACAACAACTTCTGTTTTCCCTTCTTTGTGAAAAAGGTCATCACTTGCCTTGGTTTTTAAAAGTTTGTTCTTGCAAGAAAATAAGTAGATAAAAAAGGAGAAAAGAGAGCTGCAAATGATAGAAAATACTGGTTTTATGTGAGAGAAAATAATGCTTTATCACAATAGCCAGTTTTCTTTCGCTGACTTTGTCTTTTTCCTTCTGTTTGTACAGCAGACAGAAGATGGAATGGGGCTGACTGTGAACAGGAATATAAAGGTATGCACAGATGTAGGACTTTGTGAACTGCATGGGGTAGGAGTCTTGATTAGTGTTGCTGAGTAACAGATTAATTCCTTTAGCACTTTCCCGTAAACATGTCTGACTGTTTATGCAGGCAGGGGCTTTAAACTGAATGCATTAACTTGGATTCTGCCTCTCTTGTCCATGTGAACTGACATCATGTGTTTCTTCAGCCCGGTTCTTTTTTCTACTGTACCTGCCCTTTGGCTCAGTGGGGGTTTGTGCTCCAGAGTGCCCTGCAGGACCAGTTTGCAAAGACTGTGTGATCACAGCAGAGCTTTGCTTGTGTTTGCTTCCATCCAGAGATCCAGGGGCACAGCGGGCCTGGATGGTGCCATGGAATTGGCGCTGAGCAGCCGCTCAGGTTTCCAGTATTGAAAGGGTTAGGGCTGCCTCCACTTCTGCCAACAGGAATCCTCCCATTGATTTTTCACTAGGAACAAGTTCAGGCCCTTCTTCAGTAAGTTACTGACACAAGTATCAGTGTTGGTAATAGTGGCCCTGCAGCAGATGGAGTGCTTCAATTATCTCGGGCCTGTGATGAATGAGTGCTGTTGACAGCTGCTGCAAAATCCATAGCAGACTGAGGATGCTCAGACAATTATGACATCACTGGTAAACATATGGCAGGATTGGATCTCTTAAAAAACTACAAACTCAGGCTCTGCTGGCCTTGAGTTTGGTCCAGAGCCAAGTTCTATGTTGGAG
Source organism: Phainopepla nitens (assembly GCA_013400175.1). Taxonomy (NCBI): domain Eukaryota; kingdom Metazoa; phylum Chordata; class Aves; order Passeriformes; family Bombycillidae; genus Phainopepla; species Phainopepla nitens. The sequence goes on from VXBQ01006010.1 coordinate 240,739, forward strand.
TTCAGTCACACAGCAAAATCCTACAGGGGTGGCAAACCAGGGTCTTAGGGCCTTGGTATCTAGAGCTCACTCTGCCTTGTTGAATATTGTCTCTGGGTGTTACTGGTGTTTATTTGGTGTGAGGAAAAGGAAAGTTTGTTTTCCTATACTACTGCTAAAATGCATGGGTGTGTTCCTTTCAGCCAATTTAATTCACCTCACTACACAAAGTACTGCCTACAGAAAACTCTGAGCAGGCTCATCAGGAGAATGTATTTCTCCACTGACAAAGCTAAGGAGTCAGTAATAGCTGTTATTTTAGCCCAATGCCTGCAGTTCATATACCAGCCAGTGAAACAGGAATGCAGAATTTGTTTTACCAGCTGTTCTCTTGCTGATTCCCATCTCTCCTTTACTGCAAAATTATGGTAGCTTTGGGAGTACTCTGTGGCCTTTTGCAACCATCTCCCATTTGCTTTATCTGTGGCTCTTAATACTTCTGGAAAGGATGCTGAGGTGGTTGCACACCCACCTTCAACCTCCATGGCCCCTCTGGGCACACTTGTGGCCGTGCCACCGGGGTCTGGAGGGCTCAGAACCCCCAAGCCTTCCCCAGGCCCAGTGCTTCACAGACTTCTGCCTCACTGCTCTTTCCAGACTCTGAGAAGGTGCCTTACAGACCTGATAAGGTTTTATTTCACTCAGTCCAGAAGAACAGATATAAAATGAGAGTCTCTTTTTTCATCTTTTTCTTCCTGGAGAGAAGAGTTTTTCAGTTCTTTGTTATACCGTTGCTCTTTTCCTTTGATATTATTAACTCCATGTCATGATTAACAAATAAGTGTCCCATCAGCTCAGGGAATAAAAAAAAACCCACCAACAAAACCCACACTAGAGAATTACTTTTTTCTCTATTTGTTGAATTAACAATTTTAGCTGATCCTTCTGTAACAGACCATATTCAGAAGTCTGCATGTACATTAGACAGCTGAGAGCAAAATTTGCCCTTCACATACACTTTAATCTCCTATCACTTCACATCTCAGTGCCTCCCTAGAAAATGCACTGATTTTCATTCTTGCTGTATTGTCTATAACACTTATTTATCTATTGTCAGCTGGCAAAGTTATGAGATCAAAGGCTTCAGAGGGCAACTAGTACTTAAAAATATTAGAAACATAGCCTGAGTGATCTTATCCAATTCTCTATTGTTCAGTAATTTGGGAGAGACTTTTGGACCCTATTATCTCTGTTATCATTTCATTTTTTTTAATGCAAACTTGTTTCTTCAACATTATAAATTATGACACCAGGTGCAAGCATTTCTCTGCACAGACCACTCTCTGAAACACATCTTTAATTGTATCAGATTATGTTTTTATTTTGTTTTTAATAAATAAAAATATGTGAACACACCTACACAGGCAAGGGATGTATGAGCTTGTTTGCTTACTTTGAAACCTACTTACATGCAGAGAGTTCAAAAGCTTGAGTCAGACATCATGCTCTGCTTGGGGGAGGCTGAATAAAGAGGTGATGAGGGGTCAAAGAGGGAAAAAAATCCAACCAAAATGGCTCTGTAGATGACCACAGTAGATGTGAGGGTGTGTATTTGCACTGGACTCATCAGAGATATCCCTCTTTGTCTGGACTGAGCACTGATGTTGTTTAAATACTGGTGCCTTATCTTGGCTAGTAATATGTGGCATCTCTTTCCCCTTTGTTCATGGCACAAGGCTTTCCTTTGGTTGAAAACAGGAAAGGGATTACTGACAGATGAGAACTAGATTTAAAGACCAGAGAAGAAGATCTGTGAATTCAAACAGTCTTTGATAGAAATGCTTTGCCAGCTCAGACCATCAGCCATGTCACTATGGAGCACAAGCCACGAGACATTTCCCTTTGCCCACAGAATCAGAAGAGGTTTTTTGCCATGCAACTGCACAGCCAGGTTTGTTCTCCATTCTTTGTGAGTCTTGTTCTCTCCAGCCTCTTCCAAACAACAGAGGTGTAGGCCCAGCCTGCTATAAGGTATTTTACAGATTTTTTTTTTTTTTTTTTTAAGAGAGTGTGGGGGAAGAACAAAGGAATAGCCTTCTTTTTGGGTCTGAGTCCTATCACACTGAAATTTGAGGAAGAGCACAGATTATACATTGTTTTCAAAATGCAATAAGCAGATGTGCAAATAAAACAAAACAATAAAACCCCAATTTAAATCCCTCTGTCAACACAATATAAACATATAAAGCCTTTTCTAACACCAGCTCAGAAAGAACCAGAAGAACCGGGGGCAAATGTGGGTAAAGATGTGCCCAGAAGACCACGGCACTGCTTCCCTGCAAGGCAATGCCTGCCTCTTGTTGGCATTGTGCATCATTTCCATGGTGGCTCATGGCTCATCTTCCTCTTAGGAAGCACGCAGGGGTTCAGCACCAAGGAATTTTTGAGATTTGATATTGTTCGAAATTGTTTGGGGTTTGAGATCCTTACCAAAGTCATATTACCAAAAACACCAATCTGATATTAAAAAAAATGTTCTGTTCCATCTGGGGTCAGATTGCATTTGTTATCATTTAAATTTAAAATGAGGCTAGAGAAGATATAAGACTCTGATATTCTAGGAACTGACACAGCCCCAGGTCTGACTTTGAACAATTTATCGCAGAGACTAGAGTTGTCAAGGGATCAGTCATAGCCTGTAGCTGAAAGTCATAGACTGTGTTCAGGAGAAATCCAAATATGCAGGAGAAAAAAGGGGAAAAAAAATCTATTATATTCCATTTTTTCTGTAAACACAAGATTCTTGCCCTTGTAGAAGTTTTTGCATTTCATCAAAACTAAGAAAAAACAATAAATAATTCCCAGATAGCAATGTGGGACCAGCAATGCATTTTTCCCTGATTTTTGTGAATTTTTGTCAAAGGGTGCCTGTATTTAAGATTGATACTGTATCCACTTGATATTTAAGATGCATTTTCCTTATGAGAGCTGGTTTTGACATTCACTGGTTCTAATGGTCTTATCACTTAAACGGTCACAAAGCGGTTTAGGCATCATGTCCCTATTAAGATGTAGGAAAGATTTTCAAACCCCTGCTGGATTTTTTTTTTTTTAAGCCTGTGTGGCTGTAGATTCAACCAGATTCTAGTGCATTGATTTGCAGAGCACAGACAACCAGGACAACCAAAAATCGTCTGCACTTCAGGGCATGTTTTCCCCTTCAAATCTATTAACTTTAGGAAGACTTTCTAGGTGGGTAACTTGAGGGGAATAATTGACTTGTGAACTTAAAAAGAAGTTACCTCTTTGCTGAGGCAGTTAGCGAGGTGCTTTAAAACCCAGGAACTGAGCAACTGCTTTCATTTTGGATTGACTGTAGCAGGGAGAAGGGTCACACCACGCCAAGCCATAGCCTGTGGAGATCTGATGGGCACCTTGTCCAGGCCCAGCACAGGAGCTGGTGTCTCTGCAGAGTCCAGGACATCTTCTCACCCCACCACTGTGGTCCCTGCACCTCTGAGGATGCACTTGAGTTTTTAGCCTGCTAAAACCTGAGCTCCTCCAAAATGGGTGGAGTCTACTGCAGTGCCTTGGTGGATTCATTCCCAGAATTAAGTTGTTTTTTAAAACGAGGACATTTGTGTAGCTTATCCACTACACAACTGACTTTTTTTGTCATAATAATTTGCTTTGCGATATGTCTTTTAACCTCTCAAGTGCTCAGAGGGGCTGCACACAGAGAGTTTCTCCTCAGTCTCAGCCACTCCCCCGTGGATGCAGCCACCAGTGGGAAGGGGATCATCAGAGCTGGTGTTCTCGGCTCAGAGGATCCCAGCTGAGTGCTCCTCCCTGGCCTTCTCCCCATCCGCGTGTCTGGACATGGGTGGAGATTCATTAACTCCGTGCTTCTGTTGGAATTCCTCTGCTGTGCCAATCTCCTTCTCTCTGATCATTTCCAGCAAATTTATCTGGCCAGTCACATAAAATTACAGAAAACTCTGACAAACTAGGGCAAACCATTTATTAAACTCCCAGATGAAACAATTTACCGTTTCTACTGTCATTTAAATACAAATGGCTTTTCTTGGATTCTAGTGAAAAACAAGGGAAGTGTTAGAAATACATCAATGACATATACAGCTCCACAGATTGGGTTTGTGTCTTTTACTGAATGATGTCTTAGAAAGCATTTCTGTGTGGATTTCATTTGTTAATGTGGTTTATGTCCCCAGAAGCCTCATGAGCCAGCGAGTGCGTAGCTTCCTTTCTACTTGACAGTACAACACTGATACCCTTTACTTTACATTGATCAGCCCATGCTAAAAATGATACTTCTTCTATTGCAATATCTTTTTACCTTGTGACTGACAAATCCTCTCTGACTCATTTTTTTCCAGCGATCACAAATGCTGCTGGATTCAGTTCCTATTTTTTTTCCCTTAACTTTATGAGTAACTACCTGTTCCCAGCAGGCTACAGAGATCCCTCCTCAGCCCAGTGCTGCTGACAATGGCCTGTAGCAGGTATTTCGGGGAACAGTGTGAAAGCAGAGCAACTGTAGAGGGATACTTTATTCTGGCACACCTTCCCAGCAGTCTGTGCCTTAGGGGCACCGTGAGCCAGAGATTGTATCTGCATCTTTGCGTTTGTAACGCTCGATGAATTTTTCAGCCAGGAATTTGTCTAATTGCTTTTTGAGCCCATTTATACTTTTGGCCCCTACAACATCCTGTGGCATTGAGTTCTGCAGTTTAATTATGCACCATGTAAAAAAGAAATTTATTTTGTTTTAAATCTGCATCTTCATATTTTTATGTGATACCTTTCCTTGATACCCCCTTTCTTGAATAGTAGTAGCTAATTTGGAACACACTATCTTTTTCTTATATTTAGAGTGGTTTCTCTTTATATCTACTATCCTGCATTTTTCAAATAAATTTCATTTGACTGTTTTCATCAGCTGGTCACTAATTAACATGGAATCTTGCAGCCATATGTCATAATTAGTTTTTGCTTTTAATTTTGGTGGTGGTTCATTTTGGTTGTTGGGGTTTTTTTTGGTCATGTTACTTCTCAGCTCCTTTTCCAGATTGTTTATTAATATTTTGAAGAGCAGACGTCCCAGGATGGCTCTCTGTGAAACTCCAATGATAACCCCCACCATGGTAAAACATGACCATATATTTCTACTCTTCTTTCCTCCTTTTGTCTAGTTACTGGTTCACACAAGAATTTCTTTCACAAGCGCTCACTTTCCCTAAACAGTCACTGAAGGACCTTGTAGGAAACATTAGGGATCTAAGTGCAGTGTGGGAACAGCCATAGTAGGTCTAACTTGGCCACATGCAAAGCCATACTCTTGTTCCAGTTTCTAGGTACTCTTGCTGCACACTATGCCTTTGGGCTATTCTTTTTCCTTTTTACTATACTCTCATGGCATGCCTGTTAGAATTTCGGGTTTGCTAGTACAGCCAAGCCTGTTTAGTTCTCACTTTTGAAACAAAATGGATTTTATAATCAAAGCTATGAGCTCTCCTTCATCTCCCAGTTTTGGCCTTTTACAGAAACTGTTTCCAGGTCCAGGCTGTTTACTGCCTGGATATTCAGAGTAATTTCCATGAAAAGACAGTGGGCATGGAAAGGGACTATTGCTAGATACACTGGGTATTCATAATGAAACAAATATACTAGGGTTTAAAAGAGCCTCCTAAAGAGCATGTCAGGCAGCAGTACAGTATCTGCTCCTCACAGACTTTGGGATGGTGCAGGAGAATATTCAAGTGGGAGAAAAAGTGAGTGAGATATGGGTCAGGAGAGGAGGAGAGCTCTTCAGAGAACAAGGGAAGGGATTACTGCAGAGACAACATGGGCCCAAGAATTAGCTTTTTGGGGGATGTGTAGCAGTTACTTCCCTTTATATGTAAGTGGAAATGGCTTCCTGTGTTTCTCTTGCACACTGGGAGTGAGGACTGGCAGTGACAGGCTGCATTAAAGTGGCCTGTGGGACAGGGCCCTGCTGAGCACACCTCTTCTGGACAGTCTCCAAAAGACATGGCAGACTGTCACCTGCCCAGATGCAGGTGGTGGGGGGTACTTTGGTGTTTCACCTTTCCCTGAGCCTCCAGCATTTTGTTCTAAGTGAATCAAAGGCCATGCTTCACCTCTAGTCTAGAGGAATTCCTTTCTAAAATCCTCAGATAGGCCTTGGTTATCTGTGCTGGGCTCCAGAAGCACAGGGAATATACAGCATAGACACAATCCAGGTGGATGATCCTATGATTCTTGTGTCAACACACTCCAGCTATGCATATAATAGACAAAATCTGCATCTCAACAGGGCTCCCTCACTCCCAAATATGAGGTAAAAAATCCCTCTATATTCCTTGCCTTCTTCTGTGTGCCACCATTTGCTCATTTTTGTCTGGCTTGCTGTCATTTCCAGAGGCCACAGGCAGGATTGTGGCATCTCACAGCAGCACACACCTTCTGGCAGGCTCAATATCTCCTGATCCTTCAGGCCTGTTCCATTTCTGCACACAGTTCTTGGTAAGAGCTGTCTTGATTTTTCATCCCTGAGGCCTTCTTAGAGACATTGACTAAGCTGAAAAACTAGGGACAGAATTTTAGGAGTAGACAGAAAATCATGGATGTTCTGCTTTTCTTCCCCCATGGTGCCTATCCAGCTGTGAAAAATATTAGTTTTTCATGCTGCCATCTTCCCAGGCTACAAATATGATTCTCCTTTGACACTGATCATGAAAATTGTTCTGCTTCATTTCTGCATCTCATCTTGTTTTTTTCCCACCCAAATAGAGCTGTCCTTTTCCTCTTCAGGCATGGCCCTTTTCTGTCTTCCCTTTGACCACATGGTACAAAACTGCTTCATTACTGCAAATTGACTGATCATTCATTTTTTTTAGAAAAATCTGAAACTCTTTACTAATCATTTTTTGTCTCTCAAGTTTCAGTAAGATAGATATGTCTTTAAAATTAACTTACTTTTTTTTTAATTGGATTGGAATAAATGCCACAAGAGAGATAAAGCATCAACAGCAACAGAAAGAGCCCTACTGGGACAGTGAGTGAGTCCTTATCTCCAAAGCACATCCAGCACTATTTCATATGCAGTCGCTGGTTTAAATTCCAGGTGCAAATATGGGTAATCAAAAAGATTTTCTTAACTCACCAGAATATCACATTCCAGACCTTAACTGCGGTGTCACAACAGCTCTTCAGCTTTCAGGCAGAATAGTGAAATATATTGCCCTACGAATTAGCCAGAAGATGAAACCTTCTCTTCATTGCACGACATCCCTGTCCATCAGTGTCATTGTGCTTGATTTTCTGATCATTTTCCTGTTTAATGTTCATCACCAGTACAGTGAATCCATCCTGCTGAATTTTCAGAGGCCAGCATCTTGGAAGAGGCAGGCTTGAGTATTTCATTACATGGGAATTTCTCATGATTCAGCACTCAACCTTTGTCACTGGGACATTTCATCTTAGTTTTTCTCCTGTGCCAAAGGGCTTTATCAAAGACCTGTAACCAGTTTTTAAACAGCTATTCAGCAACAAAGATCCTGTGTTCTGTTTGTGTGCATCAGTTCAGAGCAGGGATTAGGAGGCTTATGTTTCAAGATCTAACTCCAGTAGCTGGACATGGGTAGTGGCTACATCATCTGTGAGGAGGAAGGAGAGTTTGAAGAGAGCTTGGAGTGTTTGAAGCAATGAGTTTAGATCACAACAAGAACCAGACATTCTGCAGCAGTGAGAATGATTAGTGCCTCTTCCTGAGAGGAGATTTCAGGAATGAGATGTCTGCTCTGTGGTCAGAGAGAGAGGACTCTGTATATAAACATTTCTGATGAAAGGTAGCACAAATGGCTCTTATTTTCCTCCATGGGCCCCTTTATAAGACTTCAGTTGTAGATCAAGATAAATAATATATGAGTGCATGAGTGCAGGCATAGATCACACCTTCTCAGAGATCAGATATTTCTCCTCTTTTAAAGGTTTCTGCCCATAAATGAAAGACAGCATTGATGATCTTATTGGTAATCACGTAACATGCAGTTGTGCCTTGAAAATTAAATACGTAATGCCTTTGGGGTGAAGTCAGTGAGTTAACCTTGCATTAGATAGTTGGATCCAGTGAGCAAAAATTAACATATTTGTTGTCTTTAATCATAAACCACCTTGATTTCAAACTTTGTTAACACTTAGAGCAATAAATAAACCTCCCTGGATCTCTCTCTTCCCTCTTAGGCCAGCCAATATCATTAACCACATCTTCTACTTTTATGTTACTGTTAATGCAGTGTATTTGAAAGATCCTTTTAGCTCCCTGGTGTAACATTTAGGATGAGTCTGTTAGTGCTGGGGAAGCTTATGATATTTGCCACTATTTGGTGGCATTTGATGAGAAGAAATAGAAGTCTCATGTCTTTTTTTAGCACCGAAGGCCTCTTCCCCAATCAGCAGAGCTGTTCCCCTCCTCATCAGGGTGTCACAGACATCATGGTCAGAAGTATGGGGTGATTGTGGTGATCGCTGCTAGCCTTGAGTTTATGTAACCCCCTGTTTTCCATCCATGATCCATGCAGAGCAACAGCTCTGGATTGTCCCCAGTGTTATTTTGGACAAATGAAACCACTTCAAATAACAACAGACACTGGACCTCAGGCTTCAGGGACCAAGGAAGGAACTTCTCTTTGGTAAAGAATTGTGTGCACACACAAAAAAACCCACATAAACACATGTGGAACGTAAAGAATATACCCCACAGATAAAAAGAGACCCCCAGACGGGACAGCATAGTGTTCCCAGGTGACAAGTACAATCATCCTTGCCTAGAGTGTTGACCAGCATTCCTGGTTCATGGGCTCAGGTCATGCTGATTTCCAGATTTTGGGATTGTGTAGGTATTTTCCATGAGGTCAAACTGCAAAAGTCCGGATCATTCTTCTTCCATTGCTCCCCAGAAAGTATGGGGATCATTTGGGCTTATTCCAATTAATCAGTTCCCTGTCAATGCAGGAGTCTCAGGCTGTGTTTTCTGTTCTCTGAGTCTCATACAGGAGGTCAAATGAAATGATTTGGTGGATTCTTTTGTTCTTGAACTATAAAATACTATGAAATTGGAATTTGGCACATTTGGCTTGCATTCAGTGAAAGACAGTGTTGTCACTGCATAATTTAAATAGAATGATGATGGAAAAGGATGTAATATGTCCTTGAGAATTATGAGCTTTTATACCCAAAGCAAATGATAGAGGTAAGGACAATGAGCAAAGACAGGCTGCAGTGCAGAAATTCTGGGGTGTCTGGAGGTAGTGTTTGCCCTTGCCTGCCTACCCTGCAGCCTGTAGACTGGAGCAGCTCTGCTGCAGTTGGCACAACCATATCCACCTCCAGCCAGCAGATAATTTGGCCCTTGATCCCCACACGTGCAGTCGCACACAACAAATTTGATGGCCTTCTATGCCAGGCTTGTAGCAAGGGTGGATAAGGGAAGAGCAACTGGTGTCATCTAACTGAACTTGTGCAAAACTTTTGACACTGTCCCTCACATCTCTGTCCCTAAACTGGGGAGACGTGCATTTGATGGGTGGAGCACTCAGTGGTTAAGGAATGGCTGGATGGTTGCACTCAGAGTTGAAGCCAGGGAAGAGTGTTGGTCCTCAGGGACTGGGATTGAGTTTACTTAATACTTTTTCAGAGAAATGGGCAGTGGGACTGAGGCACCATCANGGGTGTCTGGAGGTAGTGTTTGCCCTTGCCTGCCTACCCTGCAGCCTGTAGACTGGAGCAGCTCTGCTGCAGTTGGCACAACCATATCCACCTCCAGCCAGCAGATAATTTGGCCCTTGATCCCCACACGTGCAGTCGCACACAACAAATTTGATGGCCTTCTATGCCAGGCTTGTAGCAAGGGTGGATAAGGGAAGAGCAACTGGTGTCATCTAACTGAACTTGTGCAAAACTTTTGACACTGTCCCTCACATCTCTGTCCCTAAACTGGGGAGACGTGCATTTGATGGGTGGAGCACTCAGTGGTTAAGGAATGGCTGGATGGTTGCACTCAGAGTTGAAGCCAGGGAAGAGTGTTGGTCCTCAGGGACTGGGATTGAGTTNAGCAAATGATAGAGGTAAGGACAATGAGCAAAGACAGGCTGCAGTGCAGAAATTCTGCAGAAATTCAGTGGGACTGAGGCACCATCAGCAAGTTTACCAATGACACCAAGCTGAGAGATGCAGTCAACACCCTGGAGGAAAGGGATGGCATCCAGAGAGACCTGGACAGGATGGAGATGTGGGATTGGGTGAACCTCCTGCAGTTCAACAAGGCCAAGTACAAGGTCCTGCACTGGGTTGGGGTGATCTCAGACACAAACAAAGGCTGAGCAGAGAATGGATTGAGAGTAGCCCTGGGGAGAAGACCGTGGGGGTGTTGGTGGATGAGAATCAGAACACGAGCCAGCAGTGTGTGCTTGCTGCCCAGACAGCTAAGGGGGTCCTGGGCTGCATGGCCAGCAGTGTGACCAGCAGGTCGAGGGAGGGGATTGTGCCTCTCTTCTCTGCCCTTGTGAGACCCCACCAGTAGTGCTGCACCGAGCTCTGGGACCCTCAAAATAAGGACATGGACCTTTTGGAGTGAGTCCAGAGGACGGACATGACCACAAAACTGGAGCTATGAAGAGAGAAGGCTATTAGAACTGGGACTGTGTGAAAGCAATAAAGATTCAAAAAATGTGACCCCAAAGTAATGCAAATAATCTACATAGAAATTATTTGCATAACTCAGAGAAGTTGAGAGAGCACCTTCCAACCCAAACCCTTCAATGAAATCATAGTCATAAACACAGGAAATAACAAGATACTTCAAAATGTCACATTGAGGGTTTTAAAAGCACTGATCTCACTTATTGCCAAGTCTCCAGGCAATATTGATAGGAAAGGAGTGTCAGGGAGAGTGTATGGAGTAACAAGTGGTAATAAGGAAATATTTTTCCTGGAAACTCAATTAAAATTAAACCAAACACAGCCATCTCCTTCTTTAGACCAGAGAGTTCAGCTGGCAGCTCTGAGAGTTAGTTCTTTATGACAGTGTTTAGCAGCACTTCTCTTATGAGAAATAGCTAGTAAAATATTCACCTTCTCTGTGGGACTTTACACATCAGGGCCAGGATACCTCATTAAGCTTGGTCCATGGTTTAAAGCATTTTTCACTACTCTCTGGTGAGGATAAATCTAAGCTAATGGTAGATTTGATAAGACAGCAGTTTTATGATCCAAATACATTGCGTTGTCTATGAAGATAGCCTATTTTTGTCAGTTACATTGGAAAGAAATAAATTACTCATCAGTCAATCCATTATTATTATAATAAGAGCACGGCACTACTTAATTGCATCAGTTAAGTGGATATGACTTTGCCAATGCTCATAAATGCCATTACATCAATCCACAGAAATGGACCTGTTGATTTATTAGATGATGATGGACAAAGAAGATGTTGCAATCTCTTTTATAATTTAACCTGTGCTTAAGACATATAGGTGTTTAAGGCCAATACATGTACAGCTATTACCACAGAGAGGGAAAGGGAAAAGGGAATTGTAAACCATAACAACCTCCATCAAGTACATGACTATTTTGGTATGTGTAGTAATCCTGAACATGCCTTTATGTAACACACTCTGTGGTACTTAAGCTACTGTGGGCTATCAAGTACAGTAAATCCACATTTAATCAAAGGACTCATGGCAAATGATTGAACACTGTAAATTTTCTTTACCATGGAGAAATGTAACTGCAGAACAGCAGTCCCACAGATGAACTGCAGTCATGTGGATTTTCTAGCAATAATAAATTTCTCGGAGGAACTCCTGGTCCCTCACTGGTGGTACATTTACTGAATGCCTCTTTACATTTATTTATATATTTTTGACAACAAATCCCTACTGCACAGTAAGCCAGTGAAGGCAGTCCCTGCAAGGATATAATTATTAGGAATAAGGACTGTTGTGATTTGATAAAGCATCTGCTCTTCAGTTATTTTTTGCACGATTCCATTTGCACGAAAAGACTTCTGTGTGCTGGATAAAGGTCAGAAGTGACACAAAAATGGAAGTCATCCCAATTCTTGTGAAAGCTGTTTCTATTTGCCTTTTGCTCTTCACTGTGTCACTGAACAATCAGTGTTTATACATTCTAGTCTTCTATGTGTGTTTGGGACAAAGGTGCTCCTTGAGAACAGCCTGATTGGGGAGCTTTAAAATATGGTCTTCCAGAAGCCTTCTTCACCAAGAAGAAAGTCCAGGTTTTCTCAAGTGTCCGAATCCCATTTAGGCACCTGACTAAAGCAGTATTGTTCAATTAATTCCTCCCACACAGAGCCCTGGAAGCTCTTTGTTGAGAAGGTCTTAGAAAAGCTACACAGTGTGTCTACAAACATACATGTTAGTTGTTTGAAATTCCAGCTCAGGAACTCTGTGGGAAAATCTGTATAAATTCTAAAGTTCATACACAACTCTAGCTGACAGAAATGAGAAATAGGTTAAAATTTAATCTGTTTCAATTAATTAAATATTGAGATTTGATATTTTTACTATTTGCACTTTTGACTCCCCAGTGGGTATAATATTATATTAGGATTCCCAATAAGTTTTCTAATTATAATGTCGAGAAGGTCAGCATCTTATTAGAAATAAAAATTGAAACTTTGGAATAATACTGAGGGTTGTAGCATCTGCGAAGCAGCCATGCTTGTATTAGCAAAAGCCAGATTCCTGTGCCCATTATTCAAGCTGAATAAATACATTTCTTCATGAGAAGCTTCCTTGAAGTCAGTGGACTGTGCAGTAAGTCTCTGTTTGTCGTGACTGAAGGCACCAGGCTCTGACCTCAAATAAGGAAAGAGATTTTGATTTTGCCAAACCTTTGGACCATATTGCACAAGATGATGGAGTTCCGGGTGTGCTGACAGAGGAGAAACCTGCCAGCAGGGAAGATGTCCGAATTATCTCAGGAAGGAGCAGAATGGTCAGTCCCTTTTAAGAGCTGCTCTTTGGGCCTCACAGCCCATTCAACCTCCTTCTGCAGGAGGACACCAAAGGCAAGCCACAAACACAATTTCATGGGCTGCTTCTCTGGCCATCATACTCACCAACAAAGGGAAGAGAGAGCACCTTATGTCTGTCCTCCAGGGGAAAAAGAACTGTAGCCCTTTGACCTCCAATACCCCCATTTCAGGCAACATGGAGCCTTCCCCCCCCNACCATGAAATCTTGGATAAAGCTTCCAAGGAACCTTCTCAGACTGAGGGCTATCCCTGATTACACCCTCCAAAGAGATTTTATCAGGTTGCTGCAGTGAGTATATTTCTGGTTGACTTTTTCAGGAGAGCCCCAAGAGGTCTGGTGAAGCACATCAGAAAACACAAGAGCCCATCTTGTACATGTCAGAGAGGGATCTGGATCTAGCCTGGATTAAAAAGCATCTCTAGTACACTGACTTTGGTAGCATAACTGACAGCAGGATTTGGCCCATTGTTTCCTGGGAAAATTAATGAGCTGTAAGAAAAATATCTGACCATCATTTGACTTATCAAAGCCATTGTGACTCCTTCCCTAAATAACATTGAGATGAATCACCTATTATTTGAGAATTGAGAGTCACGGTAGTGACTGAAGCCAAGTTAGGAAAATAGCACTGCCATTACTAGCTTTGCAGGATTGAACTTGACTTGGAATCTGGGGTTTTGCCCTGACAATACCACAACGTTTGAAATCTTATTTACTTTGTGGGGTTTCTTTTGTACTAACCTACTCACTCTAACATCACATGAAATCTTTAATAGGTGTCCTACATACACGGAATTTATTGCCAGCCGCTTGAATCCTGATCTCATGTGCAATGGTGCAAATAAGAATGAGGGTGCTGCAACCAGTGCAGAAATGTCTGTTTTTGTTTGCAAAACGTAGTCATTGCATTATGCAGTAACAAAATCGGACCTGCAAGTAGATTATTTGCATTACTTTCAGGTTGCATTGTTTTTGATCTTTATTGCTTTCACACATTTTTTAAAGTGGCTTTTCTATGTTCTTTACTCTCTCACTGCTCCAGTTGCACAAATGGAAAAAATATGGGAACCCTCTGGTGGCCAAAATAATATCTGTAAATCCCACTCAGCCTTAAGTACCTCAGCATGATCTAGTGACAGGGTCAAACTCTGTTGGAGTTGTATTATTAATATGTTTCATCACCTTTTTCTTCTTCTGTCTGTGTATCTTTGTACATAGCCTGTATGTCATTGCCTCTTACATGAAATGCCCTACATTTATCTAGGTAATTTAAACAACATTTTTTTTATTGTGGTTGAAGGTCTGTTGGCCTTTAATTGCTGATCACATGCTCAGTGATTGGGGTATTTCATAACAGTTAAATTGTGAAGAAATGGATTAAAGAGTAATCAGGACTGCCTATCATGGAGTCCTCTGTGCAGGTCAGTCCAGATGTGAGAATGCTTAAAGCTAACAGAATCACAGAATGGTTTGGGTTGGGAGAGACCTAAAGGTCATCTCATTCCAATGCCCTGCCATGGGCAGGGACACCTCCCACTAGACCAGGTTTGTCCAAGCCCCATCCAACCTGGCCAGCAACACTTCCAGGTATGGGGCATCCACAACTTCTTTGGGCAACGAGTTCCTGTGCCTCACCACCCTCCCAGGAAAGAATTTATTCCAAATATCTAATCTAAACCTACTAGCTTTCAGTTTAAAGCCTTTATCCTCAAGAACAGATGAACTTTTTCATCATCGCTCTCCACAATCAGGGGAGTTTAAACCACCAAAAATGTGAGCTCTCCAGTGTTTGGAAAAATCCAGGTAAATCCAGGGGTAGTGATCAAGGGTTAGGGTATGGGGCAATTGAGAACAACAAATTGGCATAACAAGTCTGCCCACTGTGGAGAGGCTTCTTTTCTACCCTTTTGTCATGAGCAAGGTCATCAGGCCTCCAGCAACTTCTACTGCAGTGGTATGTGGACTTTTTTTTTTGTCTTGTCAGCTTCATTATGTCTCCTAATAAAACAGTACACTCCTCTCAATTTGCTTTCAAAGTGCAAGGTAATCCCACAGGACTGCTTCATTCTTCTTAGCAATCTTCCCTGGAAGCTGCAGAAGTATTTAAATTCTGCCAGAGATCTATGGACCACAGTGTGCTAGTGCCCTCCTGTTTGTCAAATGGATGAAGGTCTGGTATGAATCACCAATTTTCCATTTTGTGCCATTGTACAATCAATACACACTCATATAAATGAGGATGCAATGGCCAAGGCTCCAGAGGGAGTTGGACCCCACAGACTGCTGCATCAGAAAGTGGTTGCATCAGATTCCTGCTCTTTTTTGCTGATGCTAACGTAAATTTTATTGCCACGTTGGCATTTTTGGCCCACAGAGTGTCTTGCGACAATTGTGACAATCAGCATTTCCTGATCAAGTTTTGCTTACATTTTTATTCCTTTCTTATAGGGAAATAGAATATTTTTGTTTTCACATATTAATTTAATTATTTCTTGAGAAAGACTTTGTTCAGACCATTATGTACAAATTTATGGTCATAAAATGCATCAAGGAATATGCATATATGTTGGTCATTCAGATGCTGAACTCTTCAGGATATGGATCATACACCTTTGCCTTGTAATGCTCTGCAACATCCACTATGACAGATCATCTGCAATGCCAGATTCCATAAGTATCGTGGTTCCTTACTTGGCATCAGATACTGGCTATCAGTGAAACAGTAAAGGGCCAGTCTTCATCTGCTCTCCTTTGCCATCTGAAAATTAAGGAGTCTAAATCAAAGCAAGTCAATCTTCAAACTCATTTTAGTCAACGGAGAAAAGCAGGAACCAACTAAGAGTAATTAATCACACATCATGCTGGACATCTAAGACATGTCAGGCATCCCCAAGGAGTGAATCCTGGCACTGGACTGCTCACCATCCACATGTAAATTCTTGGCCTGTTCCCTGAAAGGGTTTTTTCGTGTGCCAACCAGCACTCCCTTAGACATTGCTTGGGCATCTTGCTGGGGAAAAATGACCCATAAGACTGTCCTGGGACACAGCTGTGCCAGATAATGGTTTATCACCACGAATCTCTTCACTATTGCCATGCCTACAATATGTATACCTACAACCTCCCTTTCCTACTGTGAAGGTATTTGTCTGACAGGCTGCAGCACAGTCCTTGTATAATTTCAGACGCTTGTGACTGAAAAACATGATATCCCAGGGCCAGAAAGGCAGAAAACAAGCCCAAAGGAGACCTAGAGTCAATTGTGTGGGTGAAGTTAGGCCTTGCTGCTTGGTTTTGAGGTCAGTCCCCTTTATACTCAATAATCCCTCTTCTCTTTTTATAAAATTGTATGTAGGTAAGCAGATTTTCATTTTAAGTTTAAAAGGCAGTATTTCTGTGGTCATTTTTTATGCTTGTATTTTATTTAGGCAAACACAAAGAGAGAGGTTAAGCCCAGGAGCAGCAAGCAAGCATAAAGGGACTACATCAAGGGAAGCAATACTTACTGTTCTGTGGATGTAGCAGTGCTGCTATATCACAGAGACAAACCTCTTCAAAGGGAACCAGGGAAGCTACAGAAACCCAGCTCACTCGGTCAGTTCAGCCTCTGGTAGCAGTGAAGGGCAGGAAGAAAAGCAGCCGTGTATTGACTGTTTCATTAATGTGCTGCTCCTGCAGTACGGGAGAAACGCTTTGTGAACATACTAGAACATATCTTGCTGCTGTCTACCAGCGACGCTTTGTTCTCAAAATTCATTGCAAAAAATGTCAACTCCTTGCACTCCTGGGCACACAAGGAAACGTGGCTGCAAGAAGACACAGTGTAGAATTTTCCTTCAAGTCCTAGGCACCTCTGACTGGATGTATTACTGGTTTCCATCCTAGACTGGCCAGACAATATGGACAACTAGGAAAAAAAATAACCATTTCCACACAGAGCGAGAACTTGCAGCCTGTACTCTTTGGGACAGAACCCACGTGCAACTCTGCCGTGCCATTTCTGCAGATTCTTCTAAGAAAGGAATTGCATTTAAAGTTCATGTTGAAGCAAGCAAGGGGGAAACAGCTTCTCATTTCTTAGCAGCCAGTAGTAAATTGATGGTGTTTTGGTTTCACGGCTTGGGGAGGAGTAGATGAAGGCAGAGCTTAGCACTCTGGCAATATGGGTTGTGTTCAGACCACCTACAGAAGGCCTCACTCAGCTGCCATGACTGGTATGGCAATTCAGTTCAATAAAGAAGGGAGACACCAGAGCCATAAAATCCAGATCTGCTGGACCTTAGCTCCCTGTGCAGACACTGGATGGGAGCAGTCACTGTGCCCAAGTTAGGCACTTGCAGTGGGAGGGTACAATGAAGCCCTGTGTGCTTCTGCCTCATGTGCAGAACTGGATTGCTTTTTATGCAAGAAGACTCTGTAATGCTGCCAGGAACTGATTAACATCTGAATCACGTTGTCCTCTGTCTGTGTGGGAGATATAAATAGGTTGCAGTAGAGGTGGGCTGTGTCCATGAGCACTTCTCAGGATATGGTTTTATCTACAAGCACACAAAGCAGAGAAGCCTCAGCCTTCTTGAGCAAACTTCCAAGATACTCCCCTTGTGATGAGGAGTTATCTTGCTGGTTCTGTGCTTTGGAATCACTCTCTGACCCCTTGTCTGAGAGGCTTTACTGCTGGCAGGCACAAAGCCATGTGGCTCTCCACCCATCCAACCTACACAGGGCTGGACAGCTGAGGAACCAGTGAAACTACACCAGCTCAAATTTGCTTTCAGTTTATTATCTATGTAGTGTCACTATAAAGGTCTGAGCTAATCTTAGCTGCATAATGGGCTGGTAGAAAGTATTCTATTTGTTATGCAAATAAATATTTACTTCAAATGTGGTTTCCCAAAGTATGGTCACCTTGCACGCATCTGCTTCCAAAAATGCATCTGCTTTACAACAAGGTAGTAATTATCCTTTCCTCAAGGGGGTTCAGTTTGAACCTACTATGTGTACTAGACTGCTGGCAAAGTTTTTAATTTTGGTTTATGATGTTTGTAGTTTTTGGAGGCACAGGATCAAACGCTTGAAATGCAATATTCATCTGATGCTACATACCAACCCCAAATACAGGTAGGGTTTGCTTGGTGGGCTTTTTTCTCCTTCAAGAACAGTTCTTTTCTCCTGCACATTTTTTTTTCCCCTTAAAACATCAGTCAGATGAGTGGATAGATGCAGAAAGTGAGTAACTTCATTTTACTGGTAAAATACCTTAGTGGAGTAGCACAATAGCATTATCATCCTTCTTTTTTACTGGTTCTTCTTTTAATCTGTATGTCATAATAGTGTCATTAGAGGGTGACTTCATCTTTTTACCAGGCTATTTCTGTAGTACTTAATGTCTGTTTGATCTTTCATTCAGATATCTATTACCATACGTATCTATTATAAGTTGAAAAGGTTTTTAGTCTGACATAACATTGGAGAGGAAGAAATGCCAGCTTCATTAAACCTCACAGTTCTAAGACTGGAGGTAAATCACTTATTCAGCACATTTTTTAAGAAACACACTGAAAAAAGATGAAAATATGTAGTTTTTATTTATTTATCTTCCCTCCTCTCTTTAATCCACCTCTTAGTGCACTTTGCTCTTATTTTCAGAAAGGGAACAGTGAGTGAAACAGTGTCTTGAACATAGAAATAAGGCAGTTCCTTCTGGAAATAAGCCAAATTTCTGGTGGACTGAGCAGCTCAGTGAACTCAGGGCTGGAATAAGAGGGAGGAGGAGGCTGGGGAGTGACATTGTTCTTTAGCTCCTCACACACCATGGCCCTGTATTGCAGTGGGTGATTAGAAGGGTGCACCTGTAGCTATCCACTGCAAGGATGGTGCACCTTTCTGCCATGATAAAATCCTGGGGTGGTTAAAGCAGCAGAATACTGTGTCAAGTCCTAAGGCCATCAAAGTCAATAAGGAGACTCCATTTTTTTTTTCATCCTGATCCACAATGTGCGGTTGACAGGTAATCTGGTGAATTGGAGCCTGATTCAGCAAGGAGCACAAGCACTTTCCTAATTTACAGTGTAAAAACCACCCCAGCAAAGCAGACAGAATGGCCAGAGGGATGATGTCTGTACCTACTTGCCTTGCTGAACTAGGACTGCAGGGACACAGAGAAAGTGATGGCTTCTCTCCCAGAGTTTGTGGCTTTTCATCTACCTGACATTCCTTAGCAGTGGCAGCAAAGCTGACAGTCTCGGCATCAAACAGCACAAAACTGAAGTCCTTTTGAAGCAAGGAAGTGCAGAATGCACACAGAAAGGCAGGAGAAGCAGGGGAGCTCAGGGAGCTGATATTCAAAGGTATTAGCACACACACTGGCTACTAACTGTTGAAAACTAATAGCTGGTGCCTCCCTTTTGGTTTTGCTCCTTTGAGGGGTCTGGCAGGTGAGTTCAGGGGTGCAGAGGCTGTGCTTTAGATATGAATTGCTACACAGGCATTATATAGACTAGAATAAGGACTAGTTGGCAGATGCCCTGCTTTAACTCCCTGTATAACTCTAACACTGCTCTTTGGTTCAGCTTTCAGCAATATGTGCAGCAGTGTCCTGGTTGTCTTGACTGAAAGAATGATCCTGTGTGTTTTAGCTGGATCTTCTTTGCTACAATCCATAACAGATGCCATTGGTGTTTTTGTTACTATCGCTACTTGATGGCTTTCTCCAACCCCACTTCACATTCCTGAAGCTGAAAGATTTGTTCTCTTAGCCACCAAGAAACACTACACTCTTATTTTGGAGTCTCCCTGCATTCCAAGATAGCACTGGCAACAGGGGACACGCAAGGGTCAACAGCTCCTCATCCAGCAGCACAACCTCATTCATTCAGCAAAGAGGTTTTCAGAGTTTGGGAATGCCCTGAAGAGTTTTGCCTTCTGTGTCCCAAAATTGATGTCATTTGCTCTTTGTTCCTAAGCAACTCAGGGAGACACAGACAGCTGCTGTCAAATATTCTGCACCTTTTTGGCACTGAAAATCTCACTGAGCTCACTGGGGGTCTTGAATTCATACTAGGCATCTTTGGTTTTGTGATTGGTAATGGCATCTTTGTGCCATTGCTAGACTATGGAAAAGCTGGCAGCAGGCTTAAGGTGTGGTGTGTAAAGGCATTTGAAAAAATTGTTCCCGAAACACCTTACCCCTTGTAGCAACTGGGAAAGTGAAGGTGAGAACTTTTAGCAATATACACCTTCAGCTATGTGAAATTCTGCCCTGGATTTTGTTTCTGTTAACCTGAGGAATGAGATTCACAGTTGTAAATTAGGTCTGTACTGGCCCATGGATAATATAAACAATACTGAGATTTAGGTGCAAAAGGAGACATCAAGGTGTTTTGACAAGATATTTTGAACTCCTGCAACATTTTTGTATTTTTACATCTGAGATGTGAAGTGTGAATAGTTGATATATCCNTCAAACTTTTACAAGTAGCCTGTGCAGTTCCTTTTCAGTCACAGCATATAACCCTGGTCATATCAGACAGAATGACTAGGACACAGTGACATCTTTATTTACCCACTTCCATTACTAGAAATCAAAGATCTCATTTTCAAGCTATCTGTGACAATACTGTGTTATTGCTTCCCTGCAGAGAAATGAGACAGATAATTTTTCAGCTCCTTTCCAGACCTGCTGCTGTATTTTTTTTTTTTCACCAACAACTTTTTAATCTCCAGTTAATTTTTAGTCTAAGAGAAATAGTTTACTCCAGGAGAAGCAGTCTAAGGGTTATTGTACATACCTAACAGTTTGTTGAATAAAGACTGGAAACACAGGATCTAGTATTGACATTTTTTTAATTTTTGAGAGTTTCTGTCAAGTATTATTTTTTAAGAAAGGAACTAGTTTAGAACAGCAGCTCTCAGTCTATGATAAATCTGGAAATCTGGCTTAGCACACAGAAAGTCACCTGGTTTTATACCTGTGCCTGTCTCCACAGCAGTGCCAGCAGGGCTTCACAATACTGATGCAGTATGTAGCAGTAGGATATTTTTTACTTTTGTAGATACACAACCTCTTTGGGCAACATAACCTGCAGTGATAAAATCACTCTCCTGTCAGTGTCCACATGGAAGACTTTCTTTCAGCCTAATTTTGGCTGCTGCTGCTGTGAATTTTTCATACTGCAGCCAATATAGCTGTTCTGGAAGAACACTGTGAGCCAGACCCAGCCTCCATAAATCAAAGCATGCCGAGCCCACGTTAGCTGAGCATCTGGACGGGGAGGCAGGAGATGCCTTTGGGAGTAACTCTGTCTCTTTGCAAGGTAGCCAGGAGATTGAAAGTGAAACTTCTTCTTGGGAGCCGCACTCTCACCATGGTTTTATTCTTAGTTGGCAGAGTGTGGGGCTGGCAGAGGGTTGGATCCATGGTGGGAAGAAGAGTGACAGACAGAGGTAGTGAGTCAGAAAATCATAAAATGGTTTGGTTTGGAAGGGAATTTAAAGATCTCATTCTACCCCTCCTGCCTGCAGGGACACCTCCCAGTAGAGCAAGTTGCTCAAAGCCCCTTCTAACCTGGCCTTGAACACTTCCAGGAATGGGACAGCCACAACTTCTGCGGACAACTGGTGCCAGTGCCTTATCACTCCCCAAGTAAAAAATTTCTTTCTAATATCTAAGCTAAATGTACCCTCATTCAGTTTAAAGCCATTTCCCTTTGTCCTACCAGTCCATGCCCTTATAAAAAGTCCCTCTCCAGCTCACTTGTAACCCCTTTTAGGTACTAGAAGGTGCTCTAAGGTGTCTCCAGAGCTTTCTCTTCTCCAGGATGAACAACCCCATCTCTTTCATCCATAGGAGAGGAATCTCCGGAAGAGAGGTTCTCTAGCTCTCTTCATGATTGCCTCTGGACTGCCTCCAAGAGGTCTATGTTTTTCTTATTTTGAGGTTCCCAGATCCAAGTAGAGCAGAGGGGAAGAATCCCCTCCCTCAACCTGCTGGTCATGCTGCTTGTGATGCAGCCCAGGATGTTGTTGGGTTTTTTGTGGGCTGTGGGTTCACTTTGCTGGGTCACGTTGAGCTTCTGTCCATGCATACCCCCAAGTGCTTCCTCCCAGGGCTGCTGTCAATCCATTCTCTGCCCAGACTGTGTTTGTGCTTGGGGTTGCCCTGACCCAGGTGCCCTCAGCCTTGTTAGTCTTCATGGCTGAGGGTGGCTCAGTCTCATAGCCCATGTCACCAGCATGGTGAGACACACATGTGAGAACACAGGGCAGAAACCTGAGAATGCCCTTACCCATGTACACATCTAAAAATAACTGGCATTTTTGTTGGGTTTTCTTAAAATACAGTATGCATAAGCCACATGGGTTGTTGTGTTGGCCTCAGTGTTGGAACAACAGGGAGTCCCAACTCCCAAGTAAGTGGCTCAGTGAAGCCCTTTGGTCCAGGGTCAATTCCTAACCTTTGTCTCTTATTAAAATATCATTCAAGTGCTAAAAACGTTCTTCCCACTGGTTATATCATTATGAATGTTTACCCTGCCAGTACCTGGAAAAAAATTGCTCTCTGAGGTAGAGCCAAATACCATTACTAGATCTCCAAAAGATTTGACAGTGAAATTAATTAGTTAATCTTTGTAAAGTGCTTTGAAGATGAAGAGCTCACTATGACTTTTAGGTAATGTTATTATAGGTTAGTGAGTCATTGTGTGAATTTAAGGCAGAAGGGTCTCTTTTACAGCGTCTTATATCATGACCTTCACCGTGTCTATGGGACTGACCAGCCTTGTCCTGTTGTCTCCTGCAGCCTTTCCTCTGTCTTAATTCTTGTGCTGCCTCTAATCCTGTAGGACAAGCTCCATGGTCAGGGACTGGGCTTTTTGAGAGGAAATCTCCCGTAGGTATTGAGAATATTCTGCTAAAAATTGTTTTCAGCAAGATTCACTCCTTGCCACTGCTTCCCCCTTTGCTGGGAAGTTTGTCACCTGAGCCTGTTTTGGCAGGTGGCTCCTTCTCCTCTGCCTGAAGAGGCTCAGACCCCAAGATCCCCAGTCTCCCAGAAAAGAGCAGCCCAATACACTCTGGCTCGCTGCCCTGGGCCCCACCTGGGTGCTCTCTGATCTGCCTGTGGAGCTCCTGGTTGGTATTAGGTCAGGGACTTTCCTCCTGCTCTGTGTTTGTGCAGAATGCAGCACCCTGGTTCCCCAGCAGACTCTCAGATACTGCTGTAATGCAGGTAATAAATAATAACAACCTTTAAACCTCCAGTGCAAATTACAGCCTCATGCAACACCTACGTAATTTGGTATAATATTAGCACAATAGCTACCTTGGGAGAACTGTATTCAGATAAGAGAATACACAATATTAACCCTTTCATTTGAAAGCAAATGGAATTGTTTAAATGCCTGCAGCTCCTTTTCTGCCACTGCGTGTTTTAAAGTAAATTAGGAGCACAAAAGGGAAATGAGGGTGACATAAATAACTGAAGACAAATGGAATCAAACAAAACAAATAGTAAAGTATAATAATGATGTAATTTCTCCTGTATAATACACAAAAATTTTTCTTACGTCTGAATGCCCCTTGCATCTAGCCCTGCATGATTACATTGGAGGAGATGACCCCTCTCCCAGTGTTTATAGTCTGAGGTTCCAATCTTGCAAACATTTACATGCATGTTTAACTTTATGCACACAATTAGTGCAATTGAAGTCATGCCACTTGCAAGACAAGATGCAACAAGTGAGTGTATCAAATGCTAGGTGGGAAGAGGGCGGCAGACAGATGAAGGGTAGTAATGATAAGATCATGTGGTTACCTGGGCTAACTCTGCACGCTCAATGACTCCAAATGCCTTTTTTATTTTTGAATCATCACTTAAAAAGTTTTCCCTGTCACTCTTTAACTGCTTGCTGTGACTCAGAAAACGCTGGGCTTACTCATGTTCGTATAGTATGTAATTAGTGGACTTTTTCATTTTCCCTTCATAGAAATGATATCTCTTCACCACTAACTAATCCTACTTTAAAAATAAGGAAAAAAAAAAACCTACCCCAAGCCTTTCTCATTTACACTTCTGCTTTCCTTCAATCTGTTTGTGTATGAACCTCCCCCTCTAGATACCTTCTCCAAATGAGCATCTTCTAGTTTCCCGAGGCTTTTCTTATCTTCATTGCAGCTGTCCAAGAGTCAAGATCTGAGGAACAGGAAGGCAGATCAAATATAGCAGACATCTTCCCTCACATGCAGGGTCCTGGGGTTGTGAACCACACATGGGCTGCTCTCGAAAACAGCTTGGCCTTGATCTATCCCTCCTGGCTCTTACCAACCAACACAACATAGGGAAGCAGATCATGAAGTCTGGCAGCACCAAAATTAATGGAACATCTGGGCCAGCCAGGACAGGCAAAATAATATTGTGAAAAGACCACCTCGTTCTCACTCTTCCTTGCTCTTTGGGGAGATAGGAAAGGCCTCTTGACAGCTAAATCTCTCCTTGGAAGATCTTCCAAAAAGGTTGCCTCCCCACCAACTGCCATGGGAAGCTTTGCAAAGTCAGATTTAGAAAAGCCACCCTACGTATCTCTACACACACTGCTGATACTCGAGGCACCTCTGTGGAGCAGGGAAGCTGTTCAAAGTTGGATGGACTTGGGAAGACAATTTAGTTTACACGTAACATTGTTATCACATAAATTAGAATAATTATCACATTTGTGTTGTATTTTCATGATATTTGCTTCACTTAAATTGTTGTTATAAAATAATTTTATGAGTTATGTTGCTATACTCTGCGGCGATGTAAGGGAGTTTTCTGAACTCAATGGTGAGGCCATGTGATTTAATTGCCACACTATTTGTTAATTAGTCTGGGTGAAAATGCCAGCACCTGAGTGTGTTTGGAGAGTGGGTGGTGAGAATGTAGCTTTCTGTGAAGTAGTTCCAAATGCCAGAGAGCTTGAATTTGTGGTTCTGATTTCTTGATGTTCTGACTTCTTTAGCTCTCCCCGCCAAATAGCTAGCATTCAAAGTTTTCATGGGCAGACCTTGGCTTGTGTATCTCATGCATCTGAGTGGAGGAATGTTGATCTGATTCATCACTGGATCACATCTTGTGTAGTGCAAGTGGGTTTGGATCACTCTTGGACCAGGGAGGTGGCGTTTTATGCCACGCTGCAAGGGTTCGAAGGGCTCAAACAGAGGGGTCACCACCAGCCCCCTCACTGCCTAGCTGTTGTAGCTGTAGAGCAATTTGCTTGATACCAAAGGTAGACTTGAGTCCACATAGTCTTTGGGTAGTTATTAGTGATCAGGTGCTAAGACCTTGCAAATTCTTCATATAGTCTTGGGCTTGCAGGAGGATCTGGTCAAGGCAGAAGCACCAGGCAGCAAAGACAGTGTTGCTTATGCACAGTTTGTATCACCCACAGACGAGGGTAATGGGGTACAAAAACACTGGCTCTTTCAGAGGCACGTAGCACTGTTCTCAACGTTAATATGCCCAGGCCTTGAGCTGCAAATTATGTTTTACATTACGTGTGTTATTTCTGGGCTAAGAAGTTTAAAGTTCAAACATCAGATGAGTCGTGTATTTCAGGGAGCACAAGGGTACCACACTCTCTTGTTCCTTCTGATGTTACAAAGCAGGCTGAGACAATCTCTGAGCTGGCAGAGTCACTCACAGCTTTTAAACAGCACAGATGAGAAAGTAGCCATGCTTCTGTCATGTTTTGGAAATATAGGATAAAACACTCCCTACATAATACATGTTTTGATGAATCAAGGCTTAAGGAAGACAAACAGATCTAGAAAGGATCTCTTTGCTCCATCATAACAGACAAAGCAACAGCTTGGCAGGAGAATGACTTCTGGGAAAGGAAGTGAAAGCCCAGTGGTGGACTGATGGCTCCTTCAGTGCAGTCCAAGGCTTCAGAAAAAATTGACTGGGTCAGGGCAGGATGAGGAAAAAAAAGTCCTACTTGTGAGTGGCCCCTGCCTGCCCAAGACCCAAACTGGTTACATGCAGATATTAATCACACTGGGAATGTCTGTGTACACATGCTGGGTTAAGATGGCTCTGGTTTCATTTCCCTGAGTTACTATTTTCAGCCCAACAACCCACCATAAAGGTGTATCAGAAAGGAAAGGCTGAAAAATATCTGTCAAACCCACTTATTACATCAATTTTCTTATATCCACAGGAATGGTTGTCCTTTTAACAGGTGGGTAAACCCTTTGTCTACATCATCACTGTCTTCTGCTATGCTGGCCATAGATGGCAACAGTAAAGATGACATAAAAAGTCACTCTCTTGTACCAGGTGGGAAAACTGCTGAGTTCTGCACCACCCTAAAGGTAATTATTTCACTGGCATTTCAGAGCAGAGTCTGCCTATATGAGAGGGAAACTGCAAGTCACCTGTGCTTAATATTTAAGTTCACATTAATTTATACGCAGTGTGCTAAACTGTGCCCTCATTTATATGCACGCTGCCCCACAGTGATTATGCAAGAGAAACTGAGTGGAGAATTTGATCTAGTGTGATTTCAAAAATAGCACCATGAATTGAATTGGTATAAATGCAGAGGGAGTAAATCCACAGAAGAACCTTATGTATGGTATAAAACGACAAGTTTCAGTGATGATACTGTCAGTGAAAACATCTGGATGGGTCCCAACCCAAATAGTAAACTCTCCCAAACATGCTCCTGTCCATCACATGTATGCAAAGCCACCAGCAGCTTTGAAAGAAAAGGTAGGATGCTCCTGGGCATCTAAAACCCTTGTAGGATAGCAAAGCTCCAGCGGAGGAGCAGAAAAGGGGGGGAGAGAATAAGATGTTTAATCACTCTGCAGATAAGATAATTGTGGCTCAAATTCACAAGTGTAAGGTAAAAATTCACTACGTGCATGAAACTAAAACTATTTTATTTCAGGAAAGCTGGCAGAGTGATTCAACAGCTTCCTGTGGCTTAGCTGCTATGACACAGTGGAAATAACCTTCCTTCTGTCTGGATCTTAGGAAGTATTGTGTTTCATCCTTGCTGAGTGACCTGCATTACACAGGTCAGATGCAAAAATTATCCAAGACTCAGTCCCCAGCATGTTGAGGGTTCATTAGGAGTGATGCTGGTGCAGGATGTAGCTGGCACCTGGCACTCATTTGCCCCTCCTTGTTCACAGAGCTGTCCTGCTCCCCGTGCGCCTGACCACTGGCCAAGAAGACACGCACATCCAACACCTGCAGAAAGGGCAGCTCTTCCCTTCCCTTTGGAACAGCCAAGGTGGTTCTCCCCTCACCCTGGGGGATGCATGGGGCAGTGCAGAGCCAGCCAGACCTCCTGCTCCATCTGGGACACAGCGTGCCAGCAGTATTCTGGGGAAGGAAAAGGTTCTGTTCCTATCTGGGACCCCTGCTTTGACTTGTCTCTATTGATGGCAGCAAGGGCAACTGGGGCTGGCAGTACCTAGAAAATCTCAGTGCATTCTATTAATAGGTGACTGAGAAAATTCTGCATGAACCTCAGCATTAAATTTTTCTGTGTATGTAGTATTTCCATTACAGCCTCATGTAAAACTAAGTCACTGAACTACCACCCTGGCTTGGCCATAAGAGTTTGATTCTCATATGCAACACTGGGACCCTATCACAATGACAAATGATGGTGCTTCAGAGAGTATTTCCTACAGGAGCTGTGCTCAAATTTCTGCAATGCTGTACTACATGGCTTCCAAATTGAAAATACTCTGGTGGTGGAATAACTCTTCTTTTCCAATTCTTTGTTATTCCCAGGTGCTTAATTAAATTTTATGGGGACATAATAGCATGGTATCTTATGCATCATTATGATGTGTGTGGTTTGTAAAATTTTAAAAAAGGTTCACTGAAAGGGCCTCGAGACATTTAAATATCTAGGAATAAGGATGGAACCCATCACATCTAACACTAGCCACCACAATGGCATATACCTAACCTAAGTGAGCCCTCTCACACCCCAAAGGGGAGCTCAGCCCTGGCAGAGGGCAAGACATCTTCCCTGCAAAAGGCACTGTTGGTCATTTCATGGAGGTTTCTGACTCTTTGCACTGACCCTAGGTGCAGCTGAGATCCATAGATTATACGAGACACATAAATTTTAGAGACCTAATTTATGGATCATTGATCCAACATTAGGGTGAGGTGTGGTACTGAAGTTATCTGCACAATACTGTTACAGGCACATGTAAATAGTAGCTAAACCTGCCCGCATGTATATTTTAGGCCTTTTTAACGTTAAAACTTCAAGGGTTAGGAGTCGGTGATTTTTATTCTTCTCCTTGTCCTTGACGCAGCTGAAACCAATAGGAGAGACACTTGTTAAAAACAAAAACTCTGAGTCAAGGCAAACTCCTGGATGCTGAAGGTTTTGCGTAAGATCACTGCAGCAGCTTCAGGCAGGTAACAAGTCACAAGGCAGCTTAGGTGTGTAAAATTACTACAGATCTCTTGAATTAGGTCCAACTCATCTCCTTTTTATATCAACATAGGGCCCCATAGGCCCAAGGCTGTGCTTATGCTTTTCCAGCATAAGCGTTTTTCTGTATGCAAAAGTTCTGTCTGACCAGAATGTTATGGATATAATTTCTAAAGCTTTTTGAGATGCCCGGGTTTAATGCAGTGCATAAATGAGAATGCTACTATTGAAGCTGCTGCACTACTAAAAGTAGAACTTCAGTGATACAGAAATAGAAGTTTGATAATTATTTGATATGATGGATCAGTTAACGATTCCCCTGTGAGAGCCAACAGCCTAAATTTGCTACAGCCCAGTCTTTACATTTGGGGCTCGCTCTCCTCCTCACCTTTCCTGGAATGCCAGCTATGATGAGCAAGCTATTTTCAGTTTCTTATTAGGAAACTGCCTTTGGACCAGTTCCTACACTACTTAGCATTTTGCCTGAGTAGCAAATTCAGGATCTGGCCCTAGGAAACCTGTTCTCTTGGCACATTCTCTTGGCCAATTCCTTGTCAGCATAGTTACCTCTAATATCTGCTATGTGCTGTCTGCAGTGGCCTGTGCAGGCACCTCTAGGAAGATGGAGATGTTGTGACACTTGTCTCACAAAAGAGCCTCTCCAGTTCCTCACTTTGAAGGTCCACTAAAAGGTGTGTCTATGATGACACATCTGCTCTGGCATTTTTTTTCTCTTCTTTCTCATATTAAAAAGTACCGTGATAAGTTCTTGTCGCTGTGCCAGGACATCACTCGATACGTGTAGAGGAGAAACAGTTTAAAGCTACTTGACTAACAGCTTCCTCTGTCAAATATGACATTAGAGTTATGATTGTCTCTTTTTTATCTCTTCACTTTGATGACAGGCTTATCTGAGGTAGTGAGACAAAGAGCTGAGTTGATTCAGCCTACAATGCTGTGCAGGTGAGAGTTTTGAGATCAAGTACAGCTGTTCGAAGGGCAAGTCCTAGTGCTGAATGACAGCTGCTTTCATCAGAAGCATGGTTTGTTTTTTCTTTCTTTCTTTCTTTTTTTTTTTTTTTGACAATGCCAAGAAATTCAACTGAAGCTTAAGGAATGTACAAGCTTAAATATCAAAATGTGACTGCTCGTGTAATGTCAGTCTGAGCTACTGGCTCCTTTTGATATTCTTAGATCAGATCAGATGCTCTTAGAAAATCAAATGTGTTGTTGCTGATTCTGGTCAGGAGTGAATCTGTTTACCAAACCTCTGTGTGTGGATCTGACAGTACAGGATATCACACCTAGTGCAATACTGCATGGAATATTAACATTTGTAGCTAGGAAAGGGCTGCAGCTTGCTTAATTCTCTGCTTTTCAATCAGCACTTTCCCTATTCTATCCCTTCTGCTTCCTTTCCCTTGCCACCCGATCTCTCAAACCCAATTGTTAGGGACTTGGTAAGTTCATTAGCCCACTCTCCAAAAGCCCACAGATAGTGACGTTATTGGGATTTTTGACACGTGGCTATTTTGAATTTCCCAGAACACACCCATATGCAGATGCAGCATGAGGTTTTGCAAAGAAAAGTGCCCAGCCTTTTTTGCATGAACAAAATCTCCCATGTAAGCAAGCAAAGAGGTATGTGCTTATCCAAGTATTTATCTATGCCTGCAGGTATTTGAAGTTTGTGAAGGAGTGCAGGGTTTGTACATGCACTGGTTGGACTATACATACATGTTATTAAAAGCTGGATATACCTAAGGCTCTCTCTCACTCTGCCTATCCAGGAAGGACTACACTTATTTTTAAACCTCAGGTTTTCTTGTGTTCCTTGAACAGAACAATCTGATTTTTTTCCCTACTCTTCCCTTTCTACTTGCTTGCTATGTCACAAATATTTTATCTTCCAAAACTTTAAGGCAAATGACCACTTTCATGCCTTTTACTATATCCTCTTGCTTTTCCTCAAAGAAAATTCAAGATATCTTACTTCCTAGAACTGATAGATACTGGCCATGGGACACTGGAAAGTTTTGAGGATAAAGACACTGTTTTTTTTTTCTATAATGAGCACGTCAACCAGGTCTCTGTAGAAGTGCTTTTCCAGAATGGTTTTCTTACCAGCAGGAGATACTGCTTTTTCTGCCATGAAATGTGTAAGAGCCTAAGAGTTTATCTTAGGTGAGAACAATCATTCATGTCAGCCAGTAAAGACACTGGAAATAAGAAGAGTATTTGTAGCCACTACAATATTCCAGTATATGGTACTTTTGCAGCTGTTGATTGATATTCACTGAAACCTAGAGAGAGTAGATTCTATTAATACCAAATCTACCTATTAATCTCTATTAATATTAAAACAGGACTGAAAGAGTCCTGCGAAGAAACCCAGAAAAGTCAGAAGGCTTTTACATACTGTAGCAATGTCTAATATTTATACCAATACCACTGCACAAGAAGAAAAGAAAAAATGCTGGTGATTCTCTGTTTCCATATATGCATTATAACTTATATTATACTGTAACAAACTTATGGACTGATACATTTGAGGAAGAGACTTCTAGCTCTTCAGTGAAACTGTCTCTGTGTGTTAAGAACTTGCTCTTACCCAGATCCCACCACTGAAGTAATGTAAAGAGAAATCCTACACTCCGTGGGATCCTGTTCTTGCACTGAGGGCCACCAGTGCCATTACACCATATCTTCCACCTCATGCAAGGCCACAGAATGTAGAGAGAAATAGGAAAAGAGAAGTATGTGTGTCATTTCAAAGCCTCTTGGAGCAAGGCTAATTGAATTTTATTTTAAATAAGACTCTCTGAGAACAGCCACCTTGTACTAGTGCAGTAATGCAGGCTTGCACAGGGATTAGGAGTCTAGCATTGCAGAAAACAAATACCATTTTAGTGTTGTTGAAATTTGAGGCACTGGGTTCCTAAGATGCTTTTGAAAATCTTAGTATGCCTTAATTTGCCCTTTTTGACATCTAAATATCTTTAAAAAATATGGCCACTTATCTTCCAATAGAGATTTCAAAATGTTAGATCCTTTTATTATTAGAGTCAGAGTGCTTTCTAATTGTTATTCAGGAGCTTTTCACTGTAGCCAAACCCAACAATAACAAGCAATAAAAATCTAATAATCCAAACAATCAACTGTGTATTGAATAATTCTTCTGAGAGCACAGTGCAAACAGCACAATTCTGGGCACACTAAAGAGAGTGAAAGATTAAAAACCTAAATGAACACAGAAAATGTCTGTCACGTCAGATACATCAACTCTGTCAGTCCAATATATACACTTAATTAAAATGATTCAACCATCTGTCCAAGAGGGTGCATGGGAAAACTTTAATTGATCGCCACTTTTTCCAAGCGATCAGGAAATAGGGCTAAAGCTAGCACTCCTGGAATGGATTTAAGAATTATAAAACTGACAGTTGGGGAATTTTCTGCTTTAGCTCTTTTAAGCCTCTCTTATTTCTCCCCACAACTTTGACAGAATTAGACAATTCAAAAATATAGATGCATCTGAAGTGCCAAGAAGGTGAATGAATGAATGACATCCCTGGGTGACAGCCAGGCCTTGTGCCTGAGGGATGATGTGCTGTGAAGAAGGGTAGGTGCTTTCCTGCCTCCCTGGAGGGCACTTTCATTTTTCACTGTGGCTCTCCAGGAGCTCAGTGAATGGAAACAGCTGAGAGGACATGCAGGATCCCTCACTGCTTTATTCATCTCACCCACCTCTTCATCTGGTCTTTGCTCCAGAAAAAGATGTAAAGTCAGAGTTGTGTTTGCCTGGGTGTATCTGCCTCAGTTGGACTTGTGCCTAAGGTGGTGGATCCTGGGAGGCAATTCAGCTCATTTTATTTCACCTGCCTAAAAAATATCAAGTCTGAGATGGTCACCTTATGAAATCAGTGAAAGAAAGGCCCCCTCTAGAAGGTGGATAAAGCTTTCTACAGCTGGGGCTGCTGAAGGCCTCCAGAAAGTCATTAAGTCCCTATACCTCTTTTCCCTAGAAGACAAGTTGTATTCTTCCACTGAAGACAAGTGACTTCCATTCATGCTCATCTTCACAGCCACTGGCTTTCCTAAACCAGACTCTTCCAGATTGTTTTCACCTAAATTCAGTCTTGGGGTTACAATCTAAGGTGGCTAGTTTATCTTTTCCTTTGCAGCATCCACTGCCCTCTGCCACTTACTAATCTCCAAAAGATGAAGTTCTTCTGTCAGCCATCCTCACGGAAACATCCTAAAGGGCAGTTTAACCAGCTTCAAAGGGGGAAAGTGATACTTATTCTTCACAAAGGAAACTTCTGTATGAGACCAAAAAAAAACCCAAAACAATGGATATCCTCTTGCCTCTGAAAGAATATTTGCCAGGTGGCCCAGATCCTTCCACCTGATACTGGACTGTCATTCACTAGCCTCTGAAATAACAGCCTCCACTGATGAGATGAAGAAAAGCTCCAGAGAGCAACCACTGAAGCAGGGATAGCTGACACAGGAGCAATCCCTTTTGTAATCATCACCTCAGGCCCTTCAAAACTGGGATGGCAAGAGCTTACCCAGGGCCCTCTCACCAGCCCCTGCGCTATCATGGCTGCCTACTCTCTCCAAGACACACTGACTCCAGCGGTGTTTTATACTCCTTGTTGTGGGAAGAGGTTTATGCCTCCTCATTGCTTCACTAACAGCTAGAGGAGATGGCAGAGCAAGCTGAGCAGTGGTGGGAGCAAAACAAGTACTCCTGCCTGCTCCGTAGCCTCAGGAAACAGCAGGATTGGGGCACACCCTGCTCAAGCAGGGTGGGTGGGAACGGAGCTTCAGAAGACTGTCTTTATCCCTTCAAATCTTCCAGTCCACTCAGGTGGTTGCAAAGTGGACAGACCCCAGGCACCTTTGGTATCTTTCTGTGAGCTGGACGCAGCCACAGCAGCCGGTGAACACGTGTGTGTGTGTCGGTCTGCTGGTGGGAGGTATGTGTGTGACGGCACTGCCACGGGGTTGAAAGGCACACCAACGCTCCCCTGAGTGCTCTGGGAATCCAGCTCTTTCTGTGGCTGTCTGGTTCAAGTCCTGAGGTCCATAAAGAACTTTGAAATGTTTGTTATGTGTGTGCAGGGAGCTTGGTGACTGGCTAATGGGTGTCAGGTGACCAACAACATGCTGAAAACCACCAGTGATCAGAACACTTTGAGAAGTGTTCCTATCTTGTGGGGTACACCAGTATTTTCTACAAGCCTGTCCCAGTCTAGCTACAAAAGTTCTGCAAAAATGGGAGGAGGCAGCAGTCAGGTGGAAAGCCTGTGGGAAGGATCATGACCTAGGACGTTCTGCTGGGCTTGCTTCCCTGCTACACCTAGTAATGTCCTTTGAGGTGGTTAAGCTACTGTTGGTCCCATCTCCAGCCTCCCCATCCATTCTCTCCTCTTTTCTTGCCATCCACCTGCTCTCCATCTCACTCCTGAGCTGATATCTCTGCCATGAGCACAGACCCTGTCCTATATAACCAAACTGTGGCTAGCACTGCCATAAGCTGAGCCTAAAGCCATGCATGTGTGTTTTAGCAGTGCCTGTGCCCTGCACCTGACTGCCCACTCTACACCTTTCTTATCTGGGACTCCATGAACAAACCTCACTGTTGTCCTGCCCTGGCTCTCTCTGCTCGTGCCGTTCGTGGCACCCAAGGTCAAGATGTGCTCTCACCCAGAGACCCAGTTTGGGAACAGATTAGATATTTTGTATATGTTTGAAAAGTGAGCAACTTCCACTCCTGAACTTCATCGTCTGTGCCTATTGCACTGTACCAGAAGCTACCAGTGAGAGTACAGTTCCTCAGAATTGTTTTTCAACTTGGTAGCCTTTTCCCAGTGGGGTCATACTATATATTTGTGTTCACTGAGGCAAGACCTTATCTTCCAGCCACATGAAGCTTGATATGTTATTATCCTAAACTTATTTTCTCATTTAATTTCAGGAATATAATTGTGTGAGTTGTTTGGAGGCTTCTGCTTCTGTTCACGGTAGCATCTGTTTGCTGAAATTTACACTGTATTATGACACCTCATTTTTCCAATTAAAAATAGATTGTCACTATCCCAGTCTTCTGGTGTACTGATTTAGTAGTTAAGCTCTCTGGGTAAACTGGGGAGAGTTGACAAGACATATCATCTTTAATATTTAAAATACACTTTAAGAGGAATGACTAATTGTGTGGGAATAATGTCATTGCTATGTTTGCATTATAGCTCCATGATCAAAGACAGACTTCTAAGATATAATCTAAGCTCACTTAAATCCTAATGAGAAATTACATGGGAATGTTGGTATTTCAGCTATCCACAAGAGTAGCTGAGCTCAATTATCCCAATGTCATAAGGGATTTGTTTGGATAATTGAGACTTCTGACCATTGAGACAATGTTCATTGTAACTAATAGGCATGCAAGGATAAATCTCTATTTTGAGGAAGAGGGAATTGTACACAGCTACAGCTTTGAATAACCAAGTTGTGCTGTAAACCCAGTTTGGATTCCCATGGATCCATGTGGTTAATAAATAAGTGACAAGGCGGGCCTGGAACTCCTCTGAAGGATTCCTCAATTGGTTTGTAAACACAATCAAGTTAGTACAGAGATGAATGGCTCCACCTGTTACCCAGCCCTGTAAAATTTATCAGCTTGAGATTAAAATCTCTTTGCCTATCCTTATGATGAAGTTCATAATTATGAAAAAATGTATCATATATTACTCGCAAGTCAAAACAAATACTATTCCTTAGATTAGCGGACCAGCACAATTACACAAGTCCTGCCTAATACTCTCTCCTTGAACTAATTAATAGGGTGTGAAAATGTACTAAGTTCTTTGTAAGGCTGAAGCCTTTTCACACTTGCTAAAGACATCTGGTCCTTCTGGGTCTCTTTGCACCAATGTAGCTGTTGGGGCAAGTTGGACAAGATTCACTCCATGCTCCTATGGTTTCAGAGTCATCCCAAGACAATAGAAAATATGAAGATGAGAGCAGAGATATGGGGAAAGAGCTCACTGTGTTTCTATCTGAAGACTGTGAAAATAGGTCAAGTAGGTTTGTTTGTCTGTTGATGAAGTCTGTCAGAGCTTTCCCATTTCTTTTTTGGTAGGAGGCTCTTCTTGTAACACCTAATAGCATCTGACTGGCTGGGAGAATAAAGCAAGTGCTGAAATCTTTTTTTAAGAGCACCTTAGGATCACCTCTCTCACTGAATGTTAGTAAAGGTTGTGTTCAGAATTCACCTCAATTTCTTAAGATTGTTTCAATTAATGAAGATTTTAGCATCTTCAACTAGTGTTAATAAGCCAACAGCATAGAGAATGCAAAAAAAAACTAAACCCAATACACATCAAAATAAAGAATATCTTGCTGCCACTTTAAATTCACGACAGCTCTATATCTTGTGTACTGCATGAACTTCTGGTAGCTCCCTGTCTAAGGTAACAAGAAAAAGAATAAGAACATCTGGAGTGATCAAACAGCTTGCATACAAGCAGAGGCTGAATAGACAAGGTTACTTTAATTTGGACAAGAGAAGATATATGATAAAGAGATCTAAACAGACATGAATGCTGAGAAGAAGAGAAAGAGGAAATGATGAGTCACAGTTTTCACAATGGCAGCAGGTTCAGCATTGTAAAAGGGTGATTTTTTTACATACTAACCTACAGGATGTGGGGAAGCATGGAAATACAGTAGGTTCAAAAAGGCTAGAAAAATTCTAAATTAGTCAAAATAGAGAGTCGTGGCTATTAAAACTGATGACCCATGAGCAAACCTGATTAATGGAAACCTTTATTTACTGATTGCCAGAACGGGAGATCAGATGACATGGTAGCACTATGTTGTATTATTTTTCCTAGGTCCTTTCCTAGGGATCTAGGCAGGCCAGGACACAGGCAGGAGAGCTGTTAATCTGTTAGTCTCAATGTGGCTGCTGTTTGGAGGGAAGGCTTTGCCTATGAAGACTTTTCATGGAAAGCAGGATGGGAAGTCCTGTTGGCCTTGGGGCCCAGAAATGTTCCTCATCCAGCTGAATTTGCTGGAATAGGTGTTGGCAGTGTGGCTGTCCTTACATGGCTGACCATAAAAGAAACTCCTGTAATAACAAGGAAGGAAACCTCTGAGTGGGACCTTCTGAAGGCTTCCCTCATGTACATGAATTTCAATGTGAAGTAGAAGACATTATTGGAAAGTAAGTTCAGGGATTTTAATCTATGGAAAGGTGACCTCTGGATCCCTAAGAAATGCTCAGATATTAGGAGAAAAAACAATGAAATGTAGGTGCCTCCTGAAGAAGGTGGCAGCAAAGGGTTATTTGGAATTTGTGCCATGTTTTTTCCATGAAACTACCTGCATATATCTTTTAAGTTCTTACTTGAATCAGTTTGAAATCATTGATTTCATTAATCAATTATTAAAATCACAGCTGACCAACCATGGATTTGTCTGGCTTCCTATATAAGGTTCAGAAATTACCATGGGCAGTAAATGGCACAGTGCCAGTGCCACACTCTAAATTGACTGGGAGAATCTGGTTTTGCATTATGTGCCACTCTGCTATTAAGAAGATGGGCAGACATGTTAGACAGGACTTGTTCCCACCTGATTGATCTTGGCTGTATACTATTCTGGAAGCTAAGTACTTTAACCTTTATCCCATTGCTGCTTGGTGTGATGTAATAGTAGAGCTCCTAAGTGCATTTCTTGTCAGAAGCATCTTAAATCATGCACAATTTAATTGAGCTATTAAAAAATTAAGTTTCTTCTCTTGCTTAGTCTATTTTCCATCATCAGTGACTGAAGTCCACTAGTAGAAGTCAATCATACTAAGGAGTGATTGGCTTCTTTCCTTGGTTTGCCTCATGGAACCACTGCCCACCTTCTCTTACTGTGCTTCTTGGGGCTCTGATCAGCCAGGCTGCATCACAGCAACACACTAGAGACATTGTTTGAATTTCTAGGGTGATATCTGGCACTACATGACCCTACAGTGTTGTTAGAGACTAAGAAAGTTTGGCAAGGAAGAGGGGAATGGCTGGGAACTCACACAGTCTCTGTGAAGCAGTGTCTCACTGGTGGACTCTGTTGTTTGACTCACTTTCAGTCCTTCAGTTTTTTGTGTTGCTTTTCTTCTAAGGTAACCACACCATAGATCTCATTCAGCAACATCACATTCACTTTTCATGAAGGGCCATGGGGGAGTGTAATCAGGACACATGCAGTGGCACTTTGCTTCAGAATTGGTACCTTCAGTGCCATCTGCATTGAAGAGACTGGTGAGGCAGAGCTGCCAATCTGACAGAGACTGGATACTCTTCCAGTCACCTGAGAGGGACAGACACAAATTCTGAGTTATATATTTAGTCTAGATTGCCTAAGCTAAACCTCTACTTCTGTCTGGGATCTGAATAGGTCATGATATCACCTTTTCAGTTTATGATTCATGTTGTATCTTAACTTATCTGACTTGCTTTCAAAATAATTTTCTTTATGCCAGATTTGTCCCTTGTCTGTTGTAGTCCATGGGTGATAGTGGAGGATATGCATCACCCTGGAGGTGGCATCTTTAGTTTCCACTCTAGGGTCGGGAAGAGGCTCATCAGCAGAAAGCACCTGATATTATTAAGCCTTCAGTTGTCATGGCTACCTTCCTTCCGCCTCACTCGTGGAATTGCCTTGGGAGATTTAATGGAGAAGACACTGGAAATCTTGCATTGCTGCAACTTCTTTTTGACAGATTGTGAGATCTCTGGGTTTTTTTACCTTCCCTGGAAGGTATTTTCATCGTCATGTTCCCATCCGAGTCAGTCCACAGCAAGAAGAAAAGGATGAGACTTGGTTGAAAGAACAGCTGTGAAGAGAGAAGGAAAAATGAGTAAAAGGCAGAAGAGAGTCAGTGGAAACAGAAATACATCACTAAAGAAGAGAGATGTAATGATGAGAATCAGGAAATAATGCCGGTTGCATGAGAGGAAATGCAGAGCAGGTTGAGAGAAGAGCAAGAGATCAGAAGTGAAAACTAGATCTACATTTCCCTTTCTGCCAGGCTGTAGCAAGGAAAAATTAGGATTTCAGTGCTGTACAGCAAAGAAGACCTCCCAAGATCTCTTCTCCAGTGCTGCAGGAATTGGCTCCCATTTGTCCCTAGATCCCTCTCACCAACTGACAATCACATCTGAAAGACAAAGTGAGATCATTGCACTTTTTCTTGTTTGACCTAAGCTGATAAAAGGAAGGCAGGGGAAACCTGGTGCCCTGAATGGCTTCAAGCAATCTGAGCCCATGGGCCATTCACCAGGGGTAAGCACAGAGGGCAGGTGAGCACTGCTCCCAAGTGAGCTGTCCCCAAAGATGGGCACATTAAATGGTTTCATGCCTGTGGAGGAACTGGCTGCCTGGCATTCCTGTACAGGAACCTGAGAAGGAAAGCAAAACAATGGGCATTTAATGCAGAGGACCTAGTGGGTAATGCAGAGGATAATGTGCCAGACATTTATCACTTAGCCTAACTCAAGATAATACATTCCTATACCTTTATCAAAATGCTTGTGATGCATTTTAGGACTCAAAAAATGAGAAAAACACTATGGATGTTCCTATTCAGTGATAGGTTTTAAACAGGTTATGTGGGTTACATTAGTGTAATTCATAGTAATATGTCAGAGTTTCATCTCTTCGTAAAATAGGATTTGTAATTCTTCATTTGGGGGTCATGTAGTTCTGCAGAAAACATCTGTGGTTCTCATTTTTAGGCACTAAAGCAGATGTTATTGCTGCCTTTATTGTGGGTGCTGGCCAAAGCTTAGACTTCTACTTGCCTGGAATAAGCTTTGGGCTCCCTCTTTCTCCAGCAAACTCATTGAAAATATAGGAATCCTTAAACTGAAAGTTTAAGCCCAGTCAGATCATCTTCCAATCTTTCCTACTGGCTGACTCCAATCTGAGTGCCCACAGTCTTTTCAAATTATTACCTTGGGTTAGGCATATGGAAGCCTTTAACATGTTTTTCTCCTGTAAGATAAGCATTGTCATTTCAAACATTGCTGTGGAAGTGTCAGGATGCTGATGCACTGAAATGTTTGCAACAATTTTTTTTTTGGCAATTAATTTTTTGGGGGTTAAGGAAAGATCCTCCATTGTGCATTTAATTTATCTGCACTCCATCACTGAAACAGAAAGTGCGTCTGAGTGTTCAGGATTAATAAAGAGCAAGCAGGCCTATTTTTAGACTTGATTTCATTGCTTGTTTCCTAGGCATGTTCTGTGATTGAATGATCTTATATTTATTTTTTTATTAGGATATTAATTAACAGCCATTTTTTTTTTTTGAGAATAATTTCCTCCTCAGACACAAACACTGTCTGCTCCCTTTTTCTCTTAATGTATGAACCATTTGCTATATGCTTACAAAATGATATCAAGTGTAAATCTAGTCCTGATAAGCAGCCTTGACAAGGAAATTACTTAGCATTCAGTGTTCATAGGAAGGCAGGGTGGGAGAAAAAGAGAGAGAAGGAAAGGGAGAGAAAGGATAAGATCTCAAATGAAATCAGCGCAATGTGCTCCTTTAGGATTGGTTCTAGAGCAGATAAGCTTTCTGTTCCTTCATAAAAAGGTCAAAGAGTCTTGGCATCAAAACTGTATTTACCGAAGTTTGCTGTCATTTGGTGAATTGATCACACACACAGTAAACAAACCTTTGTAAATATGAAATCAGATTAGCATTTTCAGGTTTCTCAAATGCAGCATTCTCCATAAAATGGTTGGGCATTTTTCTTAGACATTTAAATCCTATGCAAATAGTTACAGCAAATACATGAATCAGAAAAATGCACTTTCAACTGCAGTGACCACTCCTTTCTGTATCTCCTTTTATTTGAAAATAGGCAAACACAGGACTGGGTTATTTCTATTTGCTTTTTCTGTCGAATGTTTTTAATGGTTTGTACTGACAGAGGAAAAAAAATGATGTTTAGTTAAAGCTGATACAACCCACAAGTGGACATGTCAAAACAAGCTATAGAAAGTTACTTTTGATGTGTTGTATTGAGATATCTATGGTACTTTCCAATTGCTTTATGCCAAAAAAGGTAGCTCTACTCAAAAATTATTTCTTTTGAAAACCACAAATACAACTTGTCAGCCTTTTAAATGTGCTCCAGTATATTTAAAGAGATCCTTCTTAAACTACCAATTGTCTACTGCTGGGGGGGGGGGGGGGGGGGGGGGGGGAAGGTAAGAAATACAATAAAATCATGTCAAAATTCTTTAAGTACTTGGTTTCATTGAAATGGTGATATTAGGTCACTGTTATTTGTACGTGTATATACATCTATTTTTGTCTTCGGTAGCTGCATGTGCAGGAGTTAAAAGGTAGCAATGCAGGAAAGCAAGTTATTATCTCAGTGATTGCAAGTGCTCCGAGCCAAAACTACAGAATATTTGATGACAGTCAGGTGTCCTTTCTGTTTTAGGATTCCTCCTCTTAATGCAGAGAAGTAATCCAACCTGAAATTTTCCAGGATTGTCTGTTTCCTCCTGTTTTAATCAGACCTTAAAACTGCTAAGCTGCTACTGAGGGGAGAAAAAAAATCCACCAAAAAACTCATTCTCTTTCCGTACACAGAGATATGGTTTTCCCCACCTTAAACATACATGGTGTGAGTTCAAAGGCTCAGCTTCCTGAGTGATTGTGAAGGTCTGTTGTTTAGCCAAAGGATCAAGAGGATACTGGGCTCTGAGATGTCAGAGAGCGTGTCTAGGCAGGGGTGGAAGGTTTATCAGTGGAGGTGGGAGGGTTGGTAACCTTGATGCTTAATTACCCCATCTTATCCATGGCTGCTGTAACCAAAGGGTGAGAAAAAGGGAATAAAAAAAAAAAAAGAAAGCCTAATAAAATGGCTTGTGACTTGTACACCTAGGCAGCGTGTGAGGCTGGGTGCCTGTGCCTTCGCTTCCTGCTATGGTGGAGAGCTCCTTGCCAAGGCCCTCTCCTTTGAGGGAGCATGACCAGCTCAGCCAGGAGCCTCAGGAGTGCTGCCCTTGTCCTGGGATGTTGATGGACAGAGGGACACACACAGCCCTGCTCGGACACACACACAGCCCGGGTGCCACCAGGCCTAATGGAGAAACCAGAAGCGATGCTCAAGGAAGTCAGGCACCACCAGCCCTCCAGGAATATCCAGTAAAGTAGCGCAGGTACAAGCTCAGATTGAAAAAAAAGGAGCTTGCAAGGATAAGAACTTCCATGGGAAGTTCAATAGTTCCTGAGACCTGAGACGTAGACTTCTTCAACCTGAAAGACCAAGTCCTTCTGAAGGACAGGCATCTCAAAGAGCCCTCACACTGCCCAGGAGTCTCTGAGTGAGTCATGGTTAAAGGGACAAGAGATTTGTGGTTACTCCTAGAGAAGGCATGCAAACATAAGCCTACAAAGAGCTTCCCTAGTTTATTCAGGGCTGGGAGTCCCGGGCTGAAGCTCTGACTCTATCTCCCCAATGTCACACTGTTCGGGTAGCTTTTCCACACCAAATTGTTTCTCATTACCTCTGTCAGAGGGTGGCCCTCATTCTCAAGGCTGAATAGGTAGGTAGAGAGTGCTCTCTAACAGGAGATGTAGACTTTTATGCTTCTCTATCTATATATATGTGCATCCTTGCACAATGAGCTCTGCTTTATAAAGAAATACCTAAACCATAAAATCCATCATAATGGGGCAGGGCAGAGAAAAATGAGAAAAGTTGTAGATTACTTTAATTTGTACAGAATGTTTACCTGTGTTTTGATAAAACTATTGCCATAATGTATTGTGGTCTCTGGTAACTTACACAGATTTAAAAGCACTAAGATGTTGTGATTTTCACTGTTTTCATGGAATTATAGAATCATTTAGGTTGGCAAAGACCCCTAAGGTCACGGAGTGCAACCTTTAATCCAGCATACCACTAAACCATGTCCTTAAATGCCACATCTATACATATTTGAAATACCTTCAGGAATGGTAACTTCATTACTTCTCTGGGCAGCCTGTTCTGATGCTTCACAACACTTTCTGAGAAGAATTTTTCCCTAATATCCAATCTAAACCTTCCCTGGCACAGCCTGAGGCCATTTCCTCTTGTCCTGTGGCTTTTTACTTGGGAGAAGAGGCCAACCTGCACCTGGCAATGACCTCCTTCCAGGTAGATGTGGAGAATGACAAGATTCCCCTTGAGCCTCCTTTCCTCCAGGCTAAACACCCCCAACTCCCTCAGCCATTCCTTAGAAGACTCATGTTCCAGATCCTGCACCACTCTTGGTGCCCTTCTCTTTCTCCCACCCAACTTAGTGCCATCTACAAACTGATTAAGGAATCCCTACTTGATCTCCACATCCAGATACAAATAATAAAGATGTTAAACAGGACTGGCACCAGCTGAGCCCTAGGGCACACACTTGTGACTGCCCAGAGTTCCAACCATGGATGTAACTCCATTCCACACCACCCTCTAGGCCCAAACATCCAGCCATTTTTTATCCAGTGAACAATGCACCAGTCCAAGCCATGAGCAGCCAGATTGTGCAGGAGAATGCTCTGGGAAATGGTGCCAAAAGCTTTACTAAAGCCTGTG
This sequence comes from Phainopepla nitens, assembly GCA_013400175.1. Taxonomy (NCBI): domain Eukaryota; kingdom Metazoa; phylum Chordata; class Aves; order Passeriformes; family Bombycillidae; genus Phainopepla; species Phainopepla nitens. The sequence continues at coordinate 283,903 of VXBQ01006010.1, forward strand.
TAGACACATCCACAGCCTTTCCCTCACCCACTAAGTGGGTCACACTGACATAGAGGGAGATCATCTTGATCAAGCAGCCTTTCACAAACCCATGTTGGCTGGGCCTGGTCCCCTGGTTGTCCTGTACATACAATGTGATGGCACTCAAGGTGATCTGCTCCATAGCCTTCCCCAACACCAAGGTCAGGCTGACAGGCCTGTACTTCTCTGGATCCTCCTTCCACCCCTTCCTGTAGATGGGTGTCACATTTGCCAACCTTCAGCATTAAGTATCACAACTTTTTCCTCATCCTTCATCCCTGTTTTTCCTGCATCAAGTAAAGAATGGAGATTCTCCTAAACCCTCCTTTTACTGATGGTGCATTTATAGAACGATTTTTTTTAATTGTCCTTTACAACAGTAGCCAAATGAAGTTCTATTTGGGCTTTACCTCTTTTAATTTTCTCCCTGCATAATCTCATAACATCCTTCTATTATTCCTGAGTAGCCTGATGTTTCTCACAAAGCTCATAAACTCCTTTTTTTATGCACCAAATTCCAGCCAAAGGTCTCCATTCAGCCAGAGCATTCTTCCACGCTCCCTCATCTTTCAGCACATGGGGTCAGCCTGCTCCTACACCTTTAAAATATCCTTCTTGAACAATGTCCAGCCTTCCTGGACCACTTTGCCCTTCAGGATTTCCTCCTGAAGGACACTGTCAACCAGGCTCCTAACAGGACAAAATCTGACTTCTAGAAGTCCAACATGGCAGTTCTGCTGATTCCTGCTCCTTATTTCTCCTAGAATCAAAAAACTCTTATTATTTCATGGCTGTTTTACTCTTTTATTAGCTGCTTTGTGTTTTATCTTATGATGGATTTTGGTGACTTTCCCCCTTTTGTGTGCTTCTGAGCCTCTTGAAAAATAAATCTGCTGGTATGGAAGATACACGATAAGATTAAGAACACTGTTTTCCTCTTTATACAAGAATTTATTAAAATACTTTTTCATTAAATTTTAAGTTGCATGTTTCTAACTTTTGCTACTGCAAATGAAGACTGTGTTGACACTATAATCAAAATGTGTTCATGAAGAAGGTTATGGTGGGTTGTACTGTAAAGATGACATCAGAGGAATATAAACATCTCAGGAAGAAAGAATTTAAGCCTTGATAAATTCGTATGTATATGGCATGACAAACAAAGCAGACCGAAACAGCCTCAAATTCATGCTTAAATAAGAATGCCTGTAACTTTATCTGAGTATCTGAGGAAAAAGTTTTGCAAACCATTGACAGAGGTAGCATTTCCTGCAATGAGTTATGCCTGTTGACTTCTGTGAGTAAGGACTTTGTCTAGTATTAGGCATCAGCAGGATTGGGTCTAACCTAGCTCCTCAGGGTAGCAAAGCATGCTTGCTGCAAGCCACTAGCTGTCAAAAATGAGCAACTGGCAGCATCTGGGTGAGGTTGGGCTCTCCTGTGCAACAAGGAATTCAGAGGACATTGCTATTTTTTGATAGTGGAAGGAACCAGATCAGGTTTTAACTTGACTGTAAATTAAGAGCTCACTGGGCATAAGAAGAATATTCCTGCACAGAGCACAAGAAGGCTGAGCAAGAAGCGTGTGTGTCTGATCTTGCAAGGAGCCTATTAATGGAGTCATTAAAAAAGGACCTGTTCTGCTATTGGTGGAAGCATTGCCCATGACTCATGGGCTGTATCAGTGCAGCATGTGGTTCTCTGCCCACAGCCAGCTTAGCTGGGAGCTTGACTTCTGTGCAAGTATTTCGCTTCCAATAAAAATCAGCCTGTCTGCCCAGTTACTCTGGCTGTCTGCAGTAACCCCCGGCCAACCCACATGGATTTGGGATATCCAGTAGATAATTTGCTCCCATCTCTGCTACTGTGCAACCTCACAGATGGCAAAGTAGGGAGATCCAGCTGTTAAAGCCAGCTGTTGAAAAACCACCTCTGATGCCTCCAGATCCCTGCGATATCGACTCCTTTTCTGGGAGTCATGCCACGGGGCTTGGCTCAGCCAGAATTTCCTGCTTCTAGCCTGTTTTCTCCAGCTCAGTACTGGAAATCCCCACTCAGTTCCCCTCTTCCCCCAGCCCGTGCCCCCAGGGCCAGCGTGCACCCATCTGCCCTGGGTGATCCCTTCCACCCCACGCTGCTCTCAGCATGTTCCACACTCCCTGCACAGGAGCCTGCAGATTCATGGCTGTTCGCCCTGTGTTATGTTTGGGTTTGTGGAGGACTGATCCATCCCTCACAACAAAGTGTGGGAGAACCTGACTGGCCAGGAGCTGCAGTGACTTGGATTCCATCAAACGGGGAATCCTTACATTTCGCTTTCTTGTCCGCTTCCACCTGTTTTGTTCACTGGATGGTTTTCTGGGCAGTGAGAAGGTCAGAGGCCCTCTCTTAACCACACATCATCATGCATATCTGTTTGTTATAGCCATGCAAACACTTCTAATGAAAATTGTTCCTGATACTTCAGTATGACCAACATAAAATGCTGAGAATCTGTGAAGCTATCAATAAATTGTAGGATTTAAATATAACGAGAATCCATTCAGGAATTTTATTTGCTGAATAGCTGTAAAGTGTGTGAAGTAGATTCTGATCATGTGTCACATCTTAATCCTTAAGTCTTAAGGGATAAAGACTTTTATAGAATGAAAAAATAGATATTTTGGAACTAACTGCTGGTTCCAACAGAGTAAGCTTTTAGAAAGTCACCAGTGACTATGACACACAAAACAAAAACCTAAATATGGGGGATTCTGAAATGTGGTAGCAAAGCTTCCAAGTAAGTTCAAGGAGAAGAACGGGTTCTTTATTTGATGAATCTTTTCAAGATTTAAACAAGAACTGAAAATATTGATTTTTTTTTTCTCATAAATACTTAGCATAGTTATTATTTGTCTAAAGTAAAATAATTTTATTTTTACTATTAGATTTTTAGACTCTCAGTAGGAAGGAACAAAACCCCAAAGCAAATTTAACCTAGAAAAAAGTCAAGTCAAACTTTTAAAATACAGACAAAAATTTGTTTGATGGAAAGTGCCTTTGATCAAAAATGTTTAGGGAAGTTTTGTTCCACCTGGTAGACAAGTAAAGCAGACATGTATTTGTTATTCCTCTTATGCTTCACATGTCAGACTGGGCCCTATTGTTGTCTATATTAGGTGTAAGCACACCTGTATATGTAAAGTGCAGGGCAGCAAAGTATTTGTGAAATGCTGCTGGTGATTGGGAATATGCAGAATGGATTGGATATATGCAGAATAATGATCATTATAAAAATCTCCATGTACTCATGCCTGAATTTATTTTATTAAACATTTTTACAAGTCTCATAGTTAATTTTCAAAGAGTCAGAGATAAGAACTGAGAAAATACAAGCTGTCTATCTGCATTTATCTTCAAAGCCACGTTGCATTTGCTTTTCAGGGCCCAGCGTGAGAGAAACATGGTCAGCAATTACATTTTCGTTAGTTTTAAACCTTTCTGTGCTGTGCAGAAGACAAAAAGCCAGCGTATCTTTACCCTTCCTGAGGGTTATTCTGTGCAAAGAAAGCCAGTATCACGGGCATGAGCCTCAATGTTCCCATTTCCAATAGTCTAACAGCTGCTTAGTTGTGGGAGGCCACAGACATGCTCTTCTGCAAGACTCACTTTCCTCCCAAAGCCTCCCTTCTGGTAATCCACTGCAGCTGATGGACAAGGAGGTTTCAAAATGGTCTGCTTAACAAAATATGAGAGAAAATGGTCAGTTTTTCCTTACCTTTGCTTAAAATTGGAAATTACATGGGAGGGATGAAATTGCAGGGCAGAGGATGTTTCCACCATCATTTGACATGCAGGGGAGTGAGGGATGGGACAGGACCAGGGACATACATGGTCCTCTGCTACACCTAGCCCAGTGGGGGAAATAGTTTATAGGGTCAGTCAACAGACTGCTGGCCACCTCTAGTGGTCACAGGTAATTCATACTTTCTAGAAACATGGTCTTGATTTGTCTGAAGGCATTTGCCACTGGCTTACTCTCTGGAATCTGGGAAAGATCCAAAGTGCCTTTCTCAGGGAGGCATTAGCAGTGCTTCTTCCCAGCTGGGACAGCCCTGGGCTTGGCTTCTCCTCATTCAAGAGCAGAAAGGGTCATTAAAGTTACAGCACTCATGAGTTTGATGGGAATAAGAGCGAATTCTCGAGGAAGCCAGAGAAGTGTGCCATTTCCACCCTCTACATTGCTCTCAGAGGGGAACACTACAAACAGCCTGCAGTATGGAAACAAAAAGGTGGACAGACATCTGGAGACATGTTCAATAAAGGAAAGCATTAATTTAAGAGATTCTGCCAGAGTGCATCAACAAGACTAACTGCACTTAAAAGGAAAAAAAAAAGGGGGAAAAAGAAAGGCAAAAAGATAAAGAGTCCATTCCCAGTCTGTGGAAAAGTAGGATGGTCTGAAAGAAATTGTCAATTTTGGCGAGAAAAAGAGCTGCATACAAGAAAAATGTGACTTTAAAATACACAACCACACGATGTCGGGTATGCTTAATGGAGGGAAGGACTATATTAATCTGTTTGAATTGCTAATTGGGGATTTAGTTGGCTAGATTGGGAGTTATAAGATTAAGGCTTTTATTCTGTGTTTTTGTTCTTTTCCAAAGGTAGGAATCCTCTATAGATCCCCGCTCTTGGGAATCTAATGCCCTCAAATGCACAGCTCGGCAGCCGATGGGCAAGCTGATAAAGCATTCCTTGCAGATACTTAATGGGTACATTCTGTATCTCCATCTGCATCTTTCTCTCTGCCTATCTGGTTTTTTTTGTTTTTTTTTTTCTTCCCCTTAGCACGCTTGGAGGAAGGTAAGCAAACAAAACAAAGAAACTACCTCTTCCTTTCATGTTTATAGTTGCTTTTCCAGAAGTCACTTTCCTTTATGGAAATAACTCCCCAAATTTCTCCTGTTTTCTAGGGTCAGCTTCCTTTTTTTGTTTCTACTTGCTTCAGCTGAATAGGACAAAATAGAAAGAGATTTCCGGACAAATGTACATCAAAACTTTTGATGTGAGGTCCTCCTTGGAGGACGAGCAGGCAGCTTCATGTAAGGCATGTCTGACATGGCAGAATCCTTCACTTCCTTGGGCACAGATACCAGAGCTCACTGGAGAAAATAGTTTACATTACCCTCCAAGACTACAGGTCTGCACCACAATTGTTGCAGTACCATAACTGAAATAACAATAATAATAAGGATGTGAAACAAAGGAGAGCCTTTATAGTTTATGAGAGCAAGGGGCAGTTTTTATTGTAAGGTTGTTTATTTTTTTGCAAAGGGAAGCTGGTAAGGTTGTGTCATTTGCACAGCTTCCAGTGGAGAGCTGGGACATTTAGAAATAATTGATTCAGTCTTTGAAATCATGGATTCAGTCTTTAAAAAAGGAAAATTCAGTAAAAAAGTATTATGCAGTAAAACATAATACTACATAAAATGACTATAGAAGTTCTAAGCCCTAAAGTATACACAGAAACCCTCTTCAAAAATCTTGTTGCATTAATTACTCGTATTTCCCAAAAAGTAAGGGCAACATAGCTTCATATCCTCCCTGTTGTTTTTTGGAGCAGAAAAATCAGAAGAGACTTTTTCTTTTCCTCAAGGAAAACTATGATAAATTCTGTGTTTGGTGAAAATGTGGTAACCGTCCTTATGCAAAAGGGAAAAAACAAATTCTTCAGCTACTTTCTTATATACTCTTGTGGGGAACTTCTGTATTGGGTACAAATAACTGCCAAACTCATTTGTATCTTGCTGCTTGTGTACTTCAGCTCCCTGGTGGTTGCAACTCTTTAAAAAACTGTGACAAGACCTATATTGGTAGAGTACTGCTGACTCCTAGATTGCCTCTTTACACCCATTTTTCACCTGTTAGAATGGCTGTTTATGGTGCAAATGTAATGATGACCTGGATTTAAGATGTTAACAAAGCTGGACCTCAGATTTTTCCTATGGGGTCCAAAATCTTTATTCTTTCTTGTGGGGGCATATTTCTACTCTGATCAGAGCCTTAATGAAGGCAAAAATAAGACCAGAAATGCTCAGGGATGCACTAGCTTTGATAGTAGATCAGGGACTCAGCAGGCCATGGCAACCTGCCCACTTTTAATGGGATGAATCTCATAGGAAATTTTGCGTAAAATTCATTGTTAAAACAGTGCCAAGTCTGATCCTTTAGCTATAACAGAAGAATCAAAATATGGCTCTGCAGGAAGCTGAAAGCATGATAGATGCTGCTGCTGTGTGACTAGAAGTACCACGTGATGTGGTGAGGAGCTAAGAGGGTATTTTTTAGAAATTATTGTTAAAAATTCTGTGTCATGTTAAAAATTCTGTGTCATTTAAAAAATGACACAACAGTGGAGAGAACTTGAGAAAGTTTGGGGCACAATGATTTGCACATAGATGAAGCTGACAAACAGTTTCAGAGCTGGGAACACCACAAGAACTCTTTCCTGTATAAGAAAGCATTTCAGATAAGTTTGCTCCTCGGGGTTTTTGGAGTTAGAGGCTCTAATAAGTTGCAGGGCAGGTGATCTCCTTTTGCAGTGTGCTTTAGCTCTGGAACATGACCACCTTGTTGAGATGGAGCTGTGCTTCTTGAATGAGGAACTGTGGCACTTCTACTCAGCCAAGTAAGCTGTGCTGGGGAGAATCAAATTGCTACTCCTGGAAGACACTTGTCTTCACTGATCCAAATTTTAAAGCGTCTTATAGAATTCACTCATCACCCTACATCTGTCCCCTTGTCAGATGGGCTTGATCAGTATTACTCGGTTCCTTTGTAGAGATTTAAAAGCTTCCCATTCTTCCTTTGAAATGTGGGAATAAATCGCATATTGGGTTTTGCAAAGTGAGTGAACGGCCCCTTTCAACTAGTCAGCAAAAAGTTACAATAGAGGAATTAAGGCCGATGGAGAAGGAAATGTGATTCTGGGCTTAAAAGTTGTTTTTGGTGCAGACTTCTAGAAACCCAGTGCATACATTCATTGTGTGAGCAATAATGGAAAAGAAATGTCTTAAACAAATACCTTTTGTAGGATAAGTTTAATGCCACAATCATATTACTTGGATTGACTGTAGAAATGGGAATGCAAATGATAAACCTTTCCCAACAACACTAATCTGAGAGGAGCTCTCTGGGACGAATAGCTTCTGAAATATTGTACACAATGAAATATTGTGTCTTTCCCTACCCCCAAGGTTGAGGTCTTCTTCCCCTCTTCAGGCAAGTGGCACTAGTTGGATTACGGTGCAATCATAACAACTAAAGATGGAAAAAGCTATTGGGCCATTTAATCTCTTCCCCTGCCAGTAGAGGATTACTCCTGAAGCATGTTCTTCAATACCTTGTCCAGTGCTGGGTGACTGGAGCAATAGGTTTCCATAATTTTTAGGGAGATTATCTTTTAGATAAGACCTTAATGACCTATGTCCTAACTACTCTGCACAAATCCTCCAAGCTGGATTCCTCAAAGTTAGGCTTAAGTACAGCTGTGTGCATGCATTTGCCTGTATTTGTTCTTAAAATCAAGCTTAGGGCTGTCACAGTGATTTTGGTTGAAGTTGTTAACAGCTCTTTGGGCAGAACTCCCTTCACTCCCACAACTGTGTTAAAGTAACTATTTGTCCATATGGTTTCAATCCATGTGTAAGTACATATTGAAGGCTCTGCAAGTTTTTAGTTTGTGAAGAAATTCAGGATATTTAAAAATCCAATCATCCATTAATGAATAGTTTGACTAAAGTTTTCTTTTCCTATGTTCCTATGTTTCAGTTCCTATGGTGTGGTTTGCTCTTTTAAATCTGTAGATAAATTTGGGCTTATTTGCTGATTTATTAATTGCTTTTTTTGTTATTCTGTCTATGTGGTCATATTTTTCTTTGTTAAGAGTTGTTTTGTTATTTGTCAGGGACTCACATGTTGCTTACCAAATTATAATTGTGAAGTTATAGGTTTTTTTAACTATAAAGCTTGATTTATTTTGTTTTTCTACTCCTTTACTGCATTTCCTCCCTATTATTATTACTGTTGTGCATACATTCTTGTTTGTGCAGGAATACATATAGAGCAGTCAATTTTCTAACTTCTTTACTGTACTTTAAAGCAAGCACCCAGAGAACTCCAAATCTGCAGTCATTAGGAACTTGCTTCACTTTGAACAAGAAGAGAATAGCAACAAAAGCAATATAACATACTATGTAAGAATGGATCCTTTTGGACCTAGTGAAGAGAGGTCAGTTCTTCTTCCCTTCCTCAGGCAATGGAGCAGTCAGATTATTAGCAAATTCTAATAATGAAAACAGAGGGGGAAATGTTAATTTAGGTGTGGACTGTCATGTATTTAAGCTTTAGACATGTAGGATCAAGATGTAAATTGATACTATACTGTTGAAGATTTGATGAAAGGAAAAGGTGTTTGGTACTCAGATTTAACAGGAATCTTTTTCATATTGTTCATGTTTTTGCATCTGGATTTGTGGCTATTTATTATAAAAGAGGACCGACCCTTTTTGTTTCTATAATAGAAATTATATTTAAAGGAGGATTAGATTGTGTAAACAGTTTCAGACAGACACCCTGCCAGAGAAGAAGGTCATATGGGATCACAGTAGAAGCGTGTCAACAAACTGTAATGGTCTTGCATGTTGAGTGGCCAGAGATCTGTAAGATGGTGCAAAAAGGATGAAAAATACAAGGTCAGTGGCAACTTGATTAAAAAAAATATTTCCTTTTTTTTCTGAATGAAAATAGGAAAATATATGTAAAGATGAAAATTATTACAAAAATCTCTGCTCCTTAATTAAGGTGACTGCGCTTGTCCATTCTGATTCTGGCTCACTAGTTTGTTGCTTGGACATTGCAGAACATTCACAAGCTTTACCTGGTGATTTAATTACGTACAAATTTTCACTGGAGGCTTCAACAAATTTTTATCATTAAATTGATGAGAAAAATAAACGATTTTCCATCAACAAACATCCATCTATCTAATAGGGAATAGGGACTTGATCGCTCAAAAGAGGTCCAAGGTGTAGCTGCGCAATGGCAAGGAAATTTCGGGGAGCTGAAGTTTTCGTAATGTAGAATGTTGTAACACTGAAAACCAAGAATACCAGGAAAGCAGGTGCCAGCAATAGTCAGGACTGACTGATTTCATGACGTGCTGCTAAGGCAGCCCAAACTCTTGTGTGTAGAAGCTCGACACGCGGCAGGAAACCCGGGGGAGCTCCCTTTGGCCCAGAGGGCAGTTGGCACAGCCTGGCCTGGCTCAGAACCACGTGGCTTCCTTTCCATCATCCCCCAGAAGAGAAGCCTCCATCTGCAGCAAGCTCTGAGCTGTGCCCAGACCTTGTCAGGGAAAAATGAGACACTTGGCAGAGGTCAAAACTGTGCCACACGCTCGCCAGCAGTGTCCCAGCAATCAGGAGCTGGCTGGAGCAGCTCTCCTTGCTCTGCTTCCCTTTCCAAAGCAGGCTGCAGCCCTGTGTGCCCAACCTCATATCAAGCTGCACATGCACAATTTTATTGATAGCAAAACTATAAGACAATAAATAATTATTTTTTTTAAGCTGTGACAACTTTAGAGGTATTCCTGACATAAGCTAACAGATAGTAGGTGAAAGACTGGGATTCTGGAGAGAGCAAGCAATGTGTATAAATGATGCAAGAGATGTTTTGCTTAGGATACATAAATAGGAGAAATTCAATGAAAAAACACAGTAAAGCAAAAAAACTCTGGACCTAGTTTCTCTATTCCTCAGTTGTATCTTCCAAGAGAAAATGTTCCCAAGAATGTTAATGCTTTTTCTCAAATCTACTGAAAATACTCAGCAGGTCTGATTAAGTCAAGGATAAATTTAGTTTTCCCCATAGCTGGTTTGATCTCAATTGCATTTTTGATTGCTTGGTTGTAATTGCCATTTTTATTTTACTGTATCTCTAATAGGTGCAAAGTTTCTTTTAATTTAGTGGTATCTAACTTACCTTGCAGTGTGTTTTGATTCTAAGCAATTTCAGTCTTAAGCATACTTAATTCCCTTCTGAGATCCTCCATCACTAACAACACAAGATCAAATAACCAACTAATTAAAATTTATGTCCATCTTCTATTGAAGTCATCATTCATATCCCCTTGAGTAGGTGATTTCTGACTGTGTGATCCCACAGGAATATTTTTATGTCTACAGTAATATGTGAGTGTGGAAATGTGGAGTTTATTCTGTTTCATTCCTGTGTAAATGGAAAAGGTTTCCATTAAAGAGGGTTTGGGGTTTTTTTTTCCCATTTTCAGATACACTCTGCAAAAATGTAGCTAAATTTGCCTTGCTTCAAGGAAACAGTGTAAAGTTATATATATATATATACGTATATATAATTTTCTCATTAAAATGCACATCAGATAAAATAAACTTTGTCTTTCAAAAGCTACCTTTTTTGCTGTTATTTCCTCATAGGTACAACTGTTTCTGTGGAAATAGGGGTGCAAACCCCTTCCGAGATGTCAATATCACGCTGAACATGTTATTTGGGGTGTTGGGTGATTGCTCATCTCTTCAGCGAGGGAAAAATGGCCTTAGCTTGTACCTAATGACAGCTTTACCACTCCAGATATATTTATATTTGCAAAGGAAGCAAGGCTTGGGCTCGGGCTCAGGCTCAGAGAAGTGGATCCCCTTTATCCCTGCTGTTTCATTGCACATTGGCACCACACTGGACATATCCCAGTGCCCACCAGGGAATGCCACGTGCCCATGGCTGTCCCCAAGAGGCAGGAAGAGTGACACTGCAAACTTTCTGACTGCCTTCACCTTACACAGTACTCCAGCACTGTCCCAGGAAGATTTGTAGACCCTTAAATGAATACTCATGCGCCATTATGTGTTGAAAACAATTCTTACCAAAGGCCTCATGCTTAAAAAACACCACTCTAGTATGATACAGCTCTCACAGCGTTTCAAAATCGTGGAACTGCAGAAGAAGACACAAAGGATGACGGTTCTGTCTTAATTTTCTATGCTGGCAGCACAATATGGCCCAGAAGAAACCCAGGACCAAGTACAGTGTGGGAGGGACTTGATCAGGTCATTTGGCCTCAGTCTGCTTTATTTAGCATGAATTTCAACACTTCTTTAGCCATACAGACTCAGCTTAAAACAACATTTGCAGGCTCTGCTTCCCATGAGGACAAATAGGGGGAATGGTCCTTCCTCCCTGCAGTGCCCCCGCTGCGTCCCTGCTCTCCTTTCCCCTGGGTGGAAGAAACCACCTGAGAACAGCTCTGCAAATGCACAGACCTCAGAACAGACATCCACGTGCAAAACCACAGTGCTGCAGAGCAGCCTCCTGTCAGCCAGAAATGCTGATTACCAAGGAAAGAAATTAGAACAGGATTTGGCCCAAAGTGAGTGTACAACAAAACAGTTGTGCATGCAAAAGTGGTTAAGATAAAGCAAAGGGCATCATGACTTCCTGATAAATTGTGTCCTCAATAGGGTTTTTTTGCGCTAAAATTAAAAGTCTGATGATGTTTTCGGCACTGTTATTTATGCCACTCTGCGGCTTATCTACTTTTATCTAGATGGTTGCAATGATTTTTATGCATCATTTCTACTGAGTCAGGTCCACTTTTGAGCACATCCAGTTGGCGTGAAGTTTTTCCAGCCAGGACAATTCCCAAGTACACGCTGTCCTCGGTTCCAACAAAATAATTAAGAGATACTGTGGGACTGTTTGCTTTAGCAGTGCTTGATATGAAGGCAGGTACACCCAGCCACGCTGGGCAGTGTGCAGAGACAAGGCCCCTCAGAGCAGGGCACCCTTGGAGCTTCCAGATCCCTGGGACAGGGAGGTCCCACAGCTTCCCAGCTGCCTGTGGGTGTGGGGTGGAAGAAGGGGTGGTGGGCTTGGCTGCTCAGGGGCAGTGCTGCACCCTGTGCCCACATGAGGAGGGCTAAGCAGGACTAGAATCCCTCCTGCTCAGGCCAACCCACACTTTCACACCTGACCTGGGAAAGCCCTCAGAGCTGGAGCAGAGGAAGGAGTGGCTTTGCCAAAGGTATTGCATAGGAGCAGTGAAGAAATGAAAAACCCTTCTCTGGGGTCCCACTGCCACGGGCTGGTTTCCTCCATTGCTTTTGGACTGAGAGGAGGTGAAATGTGCCGTAGCTACACATGGATCTGCTCCCACTCATGTCTGTCTTTCGGGTCTCAGACCACACCACTGCTCAGATTCCGGGGGCAGCAGGTAAGAGACCTGCAGACACAACCAGATTGTGTGTAGGAACAGACACCAGCACTGTTTGTCCCCAGCATAGGCAGATTTAGCTGGTTATCAAGGAATTGCACAGGATTTGAAGCCCCTCTGACCCTACAGGTTTTTGGTGCTGGTGTTTCCAGCACCAATAGCAGAGAAAAATTTTTGAGGATCCTGGTCTGTGAGCAGTTCAGAAAAAGACTTATGCTGGTGACTGCTAGTCATCTTCTTCACAAGCATACCAGTTCTGTTCAGAAATTACTGTGGGATTGATGGAATTTAGGCAGGAGGATATGACAGAATGCTTCTAAAACAAGAGAGAGGACGAGAAATACCACGTAGTGGTTCTAGGGACATATTTCTCCTCCGGCCTCCTGTGTGGGGCCATAATTAGAGATCTGATTTACCATTATTGCATGATTTATTTCTTTTAGTTCTTGCTTCCACCGAGTCTAATAGATTTCTCATGTTATTAGATAACCCTCTCTGTGAGCTGTTGTATAGATAATGGTTTCATGCCGCAGACCCAGAGCTTTAATTTTCACGAGTGCACTTAAAAATAACAATCAGGCAATGAGTTATTAGTCAAGTTATTACTCTCAATTGTGCCACCATTAAATAGTTTGGTGGCTTTCTTAGCTACAGGAGCAATTGGCTGAGTGTCCTCTCAGTCTCCCAGATGGGGAATGAACCTGTTGTGTCTTTCATTGTCCCATCAGAGGGGCTCACAGCACCTGGGTGTTGGAGTTTTTCATGTCCAAGGCTTAAGATAAGCACATACACCCTGTAGACTACAGTGGAATTAAAGCTTTATTAAGTACAAATATATTTGAGTACTTGACTCAATTTAAGGAAAAAAAAGTAGTGCTTTTCAATGGCAGTTTTGCTGGTGAGCTGTGGACCCAGTTCTTCAACCACTGCAGGTCCACAGAAGAGCCACTCCCCAGCTATTGGCATGGGCTTTTCCATTTTGAAATTGTATATATCAGGTTACCTGGGCTTTGGGAGTCTGATCACATCAGAGGCAGAGTCCACTGTGAAGTGAAGGGCATTTGATGTGTAATGGATGTCATTTGGCAACGGAGGGAATCAGCCTCTCAAGCTTTTATTGCATCCCACAACGGGAAAGTGGAGAAGTCCGAGTTTTATTTAGCTCTATAAAATATTAAACCTCAACAGTGATGGAGTTGATAAAAATCTGTATTTTGTAAAAAGGTTTTGGTTCAGGGCTATCCTTTTTATGATTAGCCTGTACATTCTCGGGAAAAAAAAATAAAATAAAAGCAGTATCTATTATTACCAGCCAATGATCCAATAAGTGTCTTGGGTATTTCTGCCAAACTTCTGTGCAGGTTCCTAATGAGGGAGATATTAAGTTAAAATCAATGTGGGAGTAGTTCTTGTAGACCAGGGGAAAGTGTGTCATTATTTTTACTGGCCAAATATAGTACCATCATCCATTAACTCTCTAGCTGAAAAATACCCTATATCTCACTGGGATGCTGATCAAGTCATGTTCTTGTATATGATTTCTCTTAAGTCATGCCTAGCATGTATTTCAGCAGGAAGATTTATGGCAGGAGAATCTCAAAGCACTGGGGGAAATTTTGTGTTGCTACATTTTACCTGTATCCTACAAATCTACAAAAATAAAAAGGGAAAAAGCTGTGACATAAAAACTGTTTGCTGTAGGCTACAGGAAGTAATTTTATCCAAACAGACCATCACAAAACTTTGAAACTTAAACTAGCTAGTTCTCAAGAAACATAACAGATCTCAAAGTACAAGAAAAATATAGTCATGAGGAAATTCAAGATCTGGTGTTCAAGTTCAAGTTAACACTATGAAGACACAATACAATCCATGATACATACAGTTTTAAGGAGCTGATATTCTAAATAGAGGCAGGTAATTTTTGTCTTTTATCCACAAAATAAAGTCTGGGGTTGTCTGAAACAATTGATGGATTTCAGTTCAACAAAGTGAATAATTCTGACTGCAAAAAAAATTCACGATCATGGTTCAGCTCTGCATTAAATAAAAATTCATTATAGGTATCGCTTATGCTCTTAAGGAGGAATTTTTAAAAATTGTTTAATAGAAGTATAACAAAAGAGTCCTTTCTCTTTTGGTCTATGGTTTCCTTTCTCATAATGGTCTATGGTTTTATGTGTCTAGTTTGACTGCACAACTCAAACACGGTTTTTCACCATGTTCATGAGTTCTGTACTTTTATCAATATAGAAATGCTGCTGAGCAATTAATTTCATTGAACATCATTAAAACAAGATATCTCAAATCTAAAGTTTTGTCTCACTTCATATAGAAGGAATCACTGAGTAGCCAAAGATTTAGACTCTTAAGGGAGAGAGAAAGCATATCAAATCTACCTTGTTTGGTATTTTCTGGTATTGTAATCACCCCTACTATGGCCTTCTCAGGGAAAATACTTTAATGTGCTTCAGGAGCAATTGATTGAACAAAAGCAAAATGCAGCTATCTGGAAAGGCCCCAACAAGCTGTGCGTGAGGTGGATTTGAAAGATATTCTGGGTGAGGGTGCATGAGAGCAGCCCCACTGTGGAGCCACATGCAGCTGTGGGGACACAGAGCACCAGGCACTGCCAGTGGGAGATGTCAAACCCCAGAACCTTCTCTCTGCTCTCCCACAGGCTTTTTGGGGGTGTCTCAGACCCAAGGGTCTGTCCTGGAGGGAGCTCCCCACATCTGACGATGGCCGTGCCGCCAGGTTTTGCAGCAGCTCCTGAGTGCTGCTGCCAGCAAAGTCTTCCTGACCCTCCAGGGAAGGCAGCCGGGGTGTGCACGGGGCAGCCCTTTACAGTAAACGCAATCCCCACTCTCGTTAACCCTCTCGTTTGATAATGATCCACTAATGGAGAGAATTAAAGTTGGCAGCCTTTGCCTTGCAGCTGTTCTCCACTCCCTCCTGCTGAAGACAGGCTTTGGGGAGCCAGCCTGCCATTAGGAGATGCTCCTTCCCTTAGGCTCTGCTTCCTCCTCGCATCGCATCGCAGGATCCGAGCCCCGTGGCTGTCTGCGGGGCTGAGGCACCCAAACGGCTGCATTTATCTATTTCAGTGTTGTTAGAAGTCAGGCAGGCTAATTTTGAAGCTTGGATGTCTCAGAGTTTCTGCCAGAAAATAAAGAGTGTGAACTTCACATTGCCTGATACCAGAATTGCTTGAATTTCTGTTAAATCTTTGTCATTTCTTTTTTTTTTCTTTGCTGGTTACATGACTTTTCGAAAAGTCCTTTCAGTCCTATTATAACATTATAAATCACCTCCTGAACGATTTGGATTCAAGGTGGTTGATTCCTCACAATTTCTGCAAGATCAAAGGTATGGCTGTTCTCCAAAAGCTGTGATGCTTCACATCAAAGTTCACAATGAAAACTATCTCAATTTTCCTCTTCAGCATTTGGATTTGACTTTATGACAATAGCATTTCAACTGGCGTGTTCAACCTTCATTTGCAAGAGGACACGGCTGTGCAGGTTAGCATGGCAAAGGCAAAATCAAATGGGGCAACCTTGATTTCAAACCTTCTGTTCCTCGAATTTGTGAGCTTGTTTAAAAAAACGAATGTTTTTAGCACTGCTATAAATATCCCTTCAGTAAATGCCCTGAGTATCTTTCAATCCATGCTGATCCTTGTAATCACAGCCACATTGTTCTGGTTGTATCATTGAAAATGCTTTTGACAGAACAAATGATGATCACCTGTGCTTGAGTTTGTAAAAAGCCTAAGATCAAATCTGTTATTTCATCGAGAAAAAAACAACATTCAGTTCATTTCTTTCTCTCTTTCATGTGCAATTCTTTTCACTGTTTTTTCACTAGCTTTTTTTATTCTTTTTCTCCATGAGCCTCACAAAACAAATAACTGGTGGGAAGTTCATAAAAGAATTGCTTTCACTTGCTTCAGGTGCTGACTGCCTGGTGTGGCTTGTTATGTTGGAGTTTTCTTCTCAGAGTAGAAAAAAAAAAGAAGGTTTAGGGACTGGACTCTGCTTGAAAGTAAGAGCTCTGCAGATGTGCGATGGCAGATATTCCTGTACCTATCCTTGTACAGCAGAACTAGACTTTAAAGTGTCTGAAGCTGGTATATTCAGAGAATATCAGTCATAAATACTTTTATGTCTGACTCATATAAGCTAGAGTTGTAACTTTCACATTGCCACGTGCCTTTATATTATTGAAGTTTAAAGGAATTCCTTTCGAAGCCTAATGTTTGGCTCATGATGAAAGAAAATCAAACAGCTTATTTGGAGTTACGTTAAATAATTACGCGTGTAACCCTTTAAATGCTAGATATGCAAATAAAGTGCTGTATGGTGACTTACTTAGCAAAAACTTAAGGCCAAAATCTCCATTTTTCCCCCTCCCCTATCCCATTCTTATTTCTTCTGAAGTTTTCTGAAACAGAAGTTACCCCTAGCAAAAATTATATGATTAGGTAAAATGCAGTTTAATTCCTGAAAAAAAGAATGTTCATAGGAAAAGAACAGTTCTGCACCCAAAAGTATTGCTGACATCATTGGAAATTCAGCTGAAATGAAGATTCACAGGATTATTATTATTATTCCTGTTTCTCATGGTACTTGCTGTGACCCCCAGCACTGTAGGTTTTTCCAGGTGAGAAAAGGTACATCTGAGTAACAGATATCCCTGCGCTGAGAAATGCTCACACATCCTGGAAGGCAATAGCTGCTGTTTGCCTCACTGAAATGGGGCACCAGTAGGGATTTCTCAAGGCACTGAGAAGCCACAACGCTGAACCTGGGCAGGGTCTGTGAAAAATATGTAGGAATTCAGCAGCTTCTCAACCTATATTAGACCTTCCTTAGGTGCCCTAGCATTTTCATGCTTTTGCATAGAAAAAGGAGCTAAAAACCTAAACCCAGCAGAGGATCTAGTCCCAGCTGAGTCACCCAAGGTAATTTAGGAATTCCTTGGATTTGTGCCCTCTGCTCCAACATATCTTAAGGCCAATACACAGGATTATCTGTTTAGGATCTGTCATTTCACTCAAACCATTAAAAAACATTTCCCATATAGAGGGACACATTTCCAAAATATTATTAAATTTCTTTCAGAAGATCTTGTTTGCATGGTAACTTTTTATTAACTTAATTGCTGTATGCCACTAAAGAGACTCAGAGAAATTGCCTATTTTCATGGGCTCAGGTACTTCAAGGAAAACACTGGGCTTCATTGTATTAGAGCATTTTTGGCTTCTTCATTGCTCTGAGCCATGACAATTTCTTGTCAAAATATGTGAGCAAGTATCATAAAGCCTGGAATAAGAAGCAAGATTTTCACAAATCTCAGAGAAGATTGAATTTAAGTCTTAGTTATGATTCAGATCAGGGGGTTTTGTTTGTTAGTTTATCTATTTTTCTTTGTGTTTATTTGATCCAAAAAAAATCTGTCGTTACAAAGTTGGGGTTTTCTTCTGGCAAAACTCCACCTGCCTTTGCTGGTTTGCTGGAGGTTGCATTTATGTACCAAAAAAAAAAAAAAAAAAATCTGCCTTTACTGAAAGTTTTGCCAGAACAAAAATTGCAATATTTGACCTTTACATACAAGACCAGGGATGGGGAAGAACTAATTCAGGTCAAATGAAGAAAGAAATTCTAGCCTAATATAATTTTCAGAACCACTTAAATGAACCAGTATGTATTTAGCGATTTCTAATTCTTTTGAAACATTTGGAAAAAGGACACAAAGGTAGAGAGAACTCCACTTCTCAGTCAGAAATAAAACCGTAGCACTTCTACAACTATAAGTGAACAAATGTATTTTTAGGTGCTTGTTACGATGTTGTTACTTTTTTTGTTTAGATCACACAGATATGACCAGTGCTTAACTTCATCATTCTCTCTCTAAATATTTTACAAAAGGGAATAAACCATATTCATTTTTGACAGAGTCCTGTTGCAGAGTTTGTTTATAGCATACCAAAAGCATTCTGTTAATGAAACATTTCAAGGCTAATGAACCAAAACCTTGCACCAAACAGAGAGCGGCTGCAAAGGCTTTCTTGTCTGCCTTTGTCAGAGTTCACGTTTCAGCTGTGCTCTCTGCTCCACCCACCCTGCAGATAAAACAACACATCAAGTTTGCAAGATTAGTTTTCTATGAAAAAGCTGCAGCAAGTCATGTCATTAACTCTTTTGAGGCGAATATGCTCATGCTTTTCAGGCAAATTGGTTACTGCAGGGATGAGCTGCTGACCTGTTCCCCTGAAGTTTTAATGTCCTATTGATGAGCCTAAAACAAGGTCTAGAAGGAATAATGAAAAAGTACCTTTTGCCAAGAGGCACTTCATGTGTATGGTCTGTGATAATGGTCCAGTGGTTCTGTATAAAATCTACCCTCTTTTGAGGATCTAATTCATTTGGGAAGGAATGTTTCGTTGTGGACACTTCCAAACTGAGTTTTGACCAAAGCAATCCAAGCTCTTCATCCTGCAAGTCTATAAGCAGCCAAGTAAACACGCACAGTGAAATCAAAATCCATAAAGACACTTCTCTGAGGATCTATCTTCTCTCTGCCTCTGATGGTTTTTGTGCCCTTGATGAAGTACTGTTACAGACCTTTTCTAGCTCTGTGGTTGTAGTCTGGCAAGGGCCCTACCCAAGCAACACCCTGAGAGGGAAAGCTGTATCATCTCTGAGCCTGGAATGAACCCCCACACTGAGTAGAAGGTCTCAGCCAGTTACCTTGCAAATAAATGCAGTAAGGAAAAGGTGTAAGCAGAGAACAGGCAGGAGAGGAGAAAGATATTATTCTAAATCTTCACTAGTTCATGGTAGATAACCACAGAAGCATGGCTGCACCTAACCCTGCTAGCAGCCAAAAGAGCCCTGATGCTGCAAAAAGTCCTGTGAACACAGGATTAGGTTTGTGCTGTTGCTGCTGTCCGTCTCACGCCATCATCCCTGCTCCTCACCTGGGCTGTCATCAGGAATCCAGCCCTCTTGTTTAGAAGGGAAGCTCCTTTGTATGTGAATGCTAAAACATATGTACTAACACAAACAGCTGCTTATTTCAATGAATGTAGAATCAGTAATGGGATTTAGTGGAAATGCTTGAAGCAAGCTGTTGTTGAAATCCTAGTAATTTGCTGTTGTTCACACAGGTCAGTGGATTGTCTGCTTCAGAAGAAGGTAGAGTCATATACCAGTTACACTGAATATGGTTTTCTCTATCACTGGGCTGTCCTAGCATCTTGTCACAGAACTGGAGAGAGAGCACAAAGGCTTCAGACATATTCTACCATTGTCCTACAACAAAAAGGATTTGGTAGAAGGGGGTTTGAGAGAAGAGCTAATTGGGATGAAAATTCTGTGGTGGGAATGTGGATCCCAGCAGCAAATGAGAGACCTACAGTCTTTATTTGGCATAGTTCCATTATGCTCTACATTCAAAAAAGAATAATTTTGAAAACACAGTTGCAGGTGAACGTTCCCTGCAATTCCAGCTGCAATTATAGTTATGACTCTAACATAAAGCTATTTGTTGGCCATTATGCTTCGTTGTTCTAATAAGGTTACTTGTTCCACTAGGGAAAAAAAAAACAACTGAAAAAATTATCTTCCTCAGATCAATAACTTCTTTGAAAATAACAGCTGTGTATAAGCAGTAGCTACTATATTTTTAAGAGCACTCATATACTTTCAGGCAGCTGGAAAGGTTATTCTTACTAGTTTGGAATCTAAGATAACAATCTTCACCAGCCACATGGACAGGCCCTGTCTGGAGACAATATCTTTAGCCTACTTTTCTCCCAGGAACGTGTTTGAGTGTGGTTTTTGGTTTGGTAGTGGAGTTCTCTGATGTGTATCAACTGAAACATAGGAGTGTTTTTTTTATCACCATCATTTGTAGATGTGGTCCAAGTTAGCACTGGGTAAATGTACTACCTGCAAAACGAAATATGAATAAATTCACCTGCTTACTCTGAACTCCTGTTATTCAGTAGCTCCATCTTTTTCCCAGGCTTTTCACTCCATTACCACGTGATGTACCTTCAGTGCATAGTATATGAAGATGCAATTCAATAATGACTTCATCTTTGACTGGAAGCAATGAAATCCCACAGTTGTGAAGTGGAATACATTGCAGTCCTGGAGCATGTTGAACTGTAGGCAGGGATCACAGCATCCCCAGCATGCAATAAAAAAACCCCTTTTAGATGGCATCCAAAGTGACCTTTCCGATGTCTACTCCCTGGATATGTCCTTAACGAATGGAAAAGTAGAAAAACAGTAAATGATGAGGAACTGGTGCTACAAAGTGCTCTTCACCTGCTGCTCTCCAGCTCTTTGTCTCTCCCTCAAAGCCTTGCAGGAGATATGCCTGTCATTGGCTAGAGCTGATATCCACTCCTACTGGACTGCTGCAGACAAGCTCAGAGTAAGCCCTTTTAATCACTGCTGTGTTTGGAGAAAAGAGAGAAAGGTGATAGTTCTTCTGATTTAGTTCTTTGGTGGAACAAGTTGTGCCTGAATCTGGCAGAGCTTCTGAATTTTTGGCATGAGACTTTGCTTTACCCCCTTGTTATTGTCATTCTTCTGTTCCCAACTCTTCACCAGCTGACAAACCCCAAGCTTGCAAGAATGCAAATGCCAAAGGCAATACTGAGGAGATGTCATCTCATCTTTTTTGACACAACCCTCTGTATTCTGGGTGTATTGGTAAAATCCTCCTGAATGCAGTGAAAGCTGATAGTGCCCTGAAGATAGGGATGAAGATCTGAAACAAGTAATTTTATGTTTCTTCAGAAGAAATTTGCAGGGAGTAAGTAGATAGGACCTATCATGCAAGAGGATTCATTTTAGCACAGATAAATATCTGCATTTTATGAGGCTACAAAAGCAACTTGAGATTTACTTCTCTGGGAGCCCAGAAATTGAGACAGCACAAAACAGCCAGCTGATCCCTGTTCTTTTGCTCTTTGAAGCTAAGCTGAAGACCTCCAATTTAAAAAGTGAGTATTGATTTTGGGTATCCAACTTGAAACTCCTTAAAAGTAGAATTCTATTAAAAGGAATAGTAGATTGAAGGAGGTGGTCTGTCAATTTCTGCAAATCATGCCTTTTCTAAGTGGCTGAAGCTGCCCACTTCAGTGTGCTTAGATAAGTAAAGGCTGATGGCAGAATGTAAATGCATGACAAGTAATTACAACGCACCTCTTACGTGTATTGTAATTTGTGCTTGGTCCTGAAATCATGAGTATTTTCAAGCTATATTAGTACAGAAGTTGAATATTAAGTTTGTTGACCATTTTACTGTGAAATCTTTTCTCACTTTGTATCACAAAGTTCAACAACATTGTGTGGAATCATCTCCAAATATATTTCCTCAAGCAGCAAATACACATGAAAACAATATATACAATATTTTTTAAATAAATGTTGCCGGAAAAACAAAGAGTGAATATTTCACATTTAAAAGGACTTTGCTTCATTAAATTGGTAAATAATTTAACTGAGAAAAATGTAGATAACATTACTTGAAAAGTGAAAGGCATTTTACATATTGTAACTTTTAATGATATTCTGCTGTGTAATAGGAGTCCATAATTATCTGTCAAAGCCACTGACTTACCTTTTTTCTCCAAAACTACTCCATAATAAAGTGCTACTGTTATAATAGCTATTCTACTTTTCTCTATGAAATTATTTCCCACTTGGAAGAATAATAGGTCTTGAATATAATTCTATAGAATCAGCTTCTGTAGGGCTAAAACAGGTGTTTAACTGGAATGGAGTAATGTTTAAAAAGGATTAAAATTGAAACAGGAAGTATTTTGTGCCAAAAATATTGTGCTTAAAGTAGCTCATCATCTTAAAGTTGATGTTTCAGACAAAGGTTTGCTTTCATTTGGGTGGGATGATTTCTGTATTTTATTATCCTTTCAAATACCTACCTAGAAATGTTAGAAAGCCCAGCCAAATGGGTGGACACACCCCTTATTTTGGCAATTTTGTGAAAGTGACACCTGGACAAACATCTGGGCAGCTGAATCTGTCAGTGGTAGTGAAAGTCAGCCAGAAAGGTCAAAAATGCTGTAGACAGTTGTAGTACTTTGATTTAATCATATGTTGAGCTTAAAGCTCTGGGGCAGACTGGTTCAAAGCAATGCAGCAAACATGTGTGGGAATGTGATAAGGTGGAGAAATGAAGACAGTCCATGGAGAAGGTCCTGTTCTGACCTGTCACTGGCAGAATTTGAACGCTGTCCTTCAGCTGCCTGGTCATGTCAACGCACCCCATGGGTGTCCCAGGGAAAGAATGCAAGTTCTACCACAGGCAGGTGGGTGTGCAGCTGTGGGGCCAGTGCCTGCCATATTCTCCTTGATGGCTTTTAATATCTTTGGAGGCTTTTTTCCATATTGCACCAGATTTTGAAAAATATGCTCTCTGAAAATAGGGGATCACTTATCTGTTCCCAGCTCTGGTAGCAGGTTCTGTTCCTTCAGCATCCAAATAATGATGTGCATTAAACATTATGATTTAAGGCACAGCAGAGCTGGAGGCAAAGAGACTGAGATGGTGATTTTGCATTGTCACCTAAAACTACTTTAAGTCTACAGTGAAATGAAAAATTGGCCTTAAACTCTCACTATCTTTTCATGACAGAAGTTTCTGCAGAGCTGGAGAGAGACTGAGGAGCACAGAACAAATGGCCCTTGCTTCCCTGCACCATCCTGGTTGCTTCAATACTTTCTAAAATCTCCACTGTGGTTTGTCCTGTTCCACCATGGTGTTCCTTTCTCACCTGATGTGCCATTTGGCTAAACCATGGTGCCACATGGGATGCTTGTGAAGCAGCCACGTGATT
This sequence comes from Phainopepla nitens, assembly GCA_013400175.1. Taxonomy (NCBI): domain Eukaryota; kingdom Metazoa; phylum Chordata; class Aves; order Passeriformes; family Bombycillidae; genus Phainopepla; species Phainopepla nitens. The sequence goes on from VXBQ01006010.1 coordinate 307,089, forward strand.
TACTTTTATCTTGCTTACTGTCATCAAACCTCTTGTTGTTTTCAAATTGGCAGAGTATCCTTTCAAGTTGTAGGTTAGAGGGTGAAATGAGTAGTTTTGCACAAGAAATAGATTTTACTTCTTTAATAAGAATTTTTACATTATTTCATCTTTGGCAAACCATGTGACATAGGTGAAGAACACAGCCCAGGCCTGAGATCTGACCATATTTACATTTTTGATAGAACTTGACCATAAGTTAAATCCAAAGGCAAAATATAGTCTAGAATGGATTATCTTTCTAAAGTAAAAGAGTAAAGCAGGCAAGAAATAATTTTTTTCTGAAAACTGAACTTCTGGGAGACTTTTTTACTCCGATCTGCTCTCTTGACCTGAGAGGTGATGTCAGCAGCTTGGCCACGGAGCTGTCAGAGCTGAGCACAACGCCCTGGCAGGGTGCTTGCACGGACCTCACTGCTGCTTGCTGCCCACGGACACAGCAGGTACGCTGCCCTCCTCACATGGCACAGCACGCTGCACTCCACAGGGTGGCCAACCTGCTGCCAGCACAGCTCTGCGTGGCCAAGGCACTAATAACGCCGCTCCTAGTTAGCAGAGAAGCACTACTGTGGAATTACTCACAGAAGAAGAGGCTTCTGCAATCAGGATGCCTATTTTGAGGTATGTGCTGCCACGGCTTACTGGCGAGAAGGGAAACCAGCCCAGTTTTTGAATGGATGTGACATTATGAACACGCCACACGTCCCAAGAGCTTGGCTTCCGCTCCCCGGCATCCCCAATGGCAGGTTACACTTTCCTTTGTAGGGTGACAACCGTGCTTCAAATACTTCCACCCCAGCTGTTAAATTTCTGAAGGTTTTGACTTTCACACCATCCAAGCAAGTGGACATTCCCCTTATAAATGGGCGATTAATTGGGGCCCAGATTCATTTGCATGAGTTTTCAGTTTTCAACAGGTGGCACTAAAGAGCCAATAAATGATTCTATTCCCAGTCTCCAGCATGCAAACTCCTGGGCAGGCACTTTTATATATGTTTATCTATTTAAATATGGCATTATAATTTCAATGTAATTAGTCATGTAATTGAATTGCACGACCACATCCATCCAAGACATTTGCATGTACAATTAATTAGGATTTATCTAAAAGCATACTTTTTGTTCTCTGTTTCCTACAAGTTAGATTACTCATGGATGGATTAGGTGCTGATTTCATTTCGAAAATGTCAAAATACATATACCTGGGGAAAAATAAATCTGCAGAATTGGTAAGCAACAGACTGGCAAAGAATTATTTTTCTTTTCCTTTGTATTTTTATAATGTTACCAAAGGCCAATGTTGTAGACCATGGCCAATGAGGGCCAGACTTGCTGTAGTCCTAGAGAAATAAAAGTCTGTAGCATCTTCAGATTTCTCCATTTTAGCAGAAACAGGATGTAAAAAAACAGAATGGCTTTGCGCATATTACCAGGATTCAATCCTCTTTCAGTGTAATTTTTACTTAAAATTACGAGTTTCCAATGGCTGTAATACAATTGTATTACATAATTCTTGGAAAATAATGGTCACTAAAAGAAACTATTAAAGATATCCTTAGGAAACTGCCTTATTTTCATGCAAAACATTTTCACCCATTCAGTTGCAGGACCAAATGGAGACCCATCTTGAGATGCATTCTGCTATGACAAACGTGAGCTAAGATAATATGAACTGCCCAGAAACAAAAAAAAATGAGCTTTGAAGAGTGTCCAAACTGATGACAATGAACCAAAATACCTCAGAATCATGAAGGACATTATGGCTTTGGTTTTTTAGTTTTTTTAAAAAGCTTTTTTCTTCACAGAATCTGTGCTTACTTCTTTGCTACAGGGCAGCAAAGCTCTTCTTTCATTTTAATTTTGTCATCCAGTTTCAACCACTGCAGAATGTAGCAGGTCACTTCCAGAAAAATAAGCACAATTAAAGAAAAGCTTTAAACCCCAGCTGAGAAATCTGCGAAGAATTATAAATACAGCTGTCAAAAACAAACAAACAAACAAACCAAGATAGTTCATTTTGCAACTAAATATATCATCTTTCAGTCATGGAGCTTTGAGAACAGTTTGATCCTGAAAACCACGAGGAGAACAGGAAAAATAGTACCAAGATATTCTGTGGTTAGAAGCAATTTCACAAGTAGGATGGAGCACGCTATCCTGGCAACACTGCAGTGTGAAAGGGAGGAGCAGGCCAGCATTCCACATTTCTGGGCAGTCTTTGAAGTGACCTTTGCTTTGCAGCTCTTTCTTTTAAAGAAATTATCTCCTGTACCTCCTCTATGAGCTCTCTTAGTCCACAGCTTCTCAGAGGCCTTTTGTTCCGTGAATGGCTGGTGGTGGGGGAAGCAGTAGACTGGTTTAAAATTGTTTCTCCCTGAGATCTCTCTTCTCTCTTTTCTTCTACTCCAAATTGCTTTTTTCTTTTTTTTCCCCCTTTCTTCTTTATTTTTTTTTTCCTATAGGGTGGGTGTATTTTTATCAAGATTTTCTTCTTTTAGAAAAATCCACCCTAAACTTCCAGAGGAGTAAACAGTGAGTCCCTGAGAGGCACTCCTGCTGCTGATCACATCTTCTTTAGCAAGTACTTCTGCTCTGGGTGTTTCTCACTGCTACTGGTTTTAGCATCCTATTAGAGTTAAGCTAGATGGATTTTCTGCTGGCAGAAGTACCCACTGAAATAGTTTGGTTTTTTTTTTTCATCACAGAAAGTTAGTGGAAGGAGGTTTCTTCCTATAGTGTATAAGATATCAAAAAGTACCATTCATCTCAACCTTTAATTAAACAATGCATTTCTAATTGCAATGTGCTTCACTTCAGCCTGATCTTTACTTTTATGTTTAAGTGCTTTGTTGAACAGAATGCAAGCAGGCTCGATTTTTTGCTGAACTGCAGATGAAAGAGCTACAGCCAGACACACACATGGATGTCCAGTGTGAGTGTGTGTATCTGTATTTAAGCTGTGACAAATGATGGACAGTACTGTGTCTGACAGATATGTATTTGAAAGATGATTATAGTTAGAGCAGAATTAGAAGGAATAGTTGAGAGGTTGGAACAAAATGAAAAGAAAAGGACTAGAAGGAAATTATTCTTCCTTAATGTCTAGGTCATTTAAAATTCAACAAGTGAGAGTTTTGTAATGCTGTGTAAGGCACAATTTTTGAGTGGCCTAGAGGGTATTGAAGCAGTATCCTAACAAACTGCTCTCTGTCTACTTTGTAAAACTGTCTGAGCAATGCACTGTCCTCACACCTACTGAAAATCTGCCTTTCACAGTTAATTTTATAGGATATAGCCGTCCTTTGCAGATACATTTTTTTTTTCCATTAATACACTGTTGAGTGTAAAAGCTACAAGCTTCATGACCTTGGTGGAAATGCTTGTTTGTGACTTTGGAGTGCATTCTGCCAGTAGCCAATTCCCCTCTGAGAGTGACAGATGCAGAAGTGCTAATGACATGTAATAGACTGTATGTGGCTTTAGATGCTCCATGAAAACATGAAAGGTCCAGAATCACATCCATATTTCAACAACCTGACAAAGCTTCCGCTGAAACAGTGACCTATAATTCAAGCATCTGATAAATGTTTGTAAGACTGTAACAAGCAGAAAGTCAGGTAACTATACTTAAGAAACATATTTAAAAGATAGAAAGTTATATGGAATTTTTTGGAACTAATTGACTCCTACTTTGTTACTGACTAAATGGATTGAAGTTCTGAGACATATGCATGTAAAATTTAAATTTGTCTGAAAGAAAGATGGAAAGGTTTTACTTTGACAACAATTTGTTATCTGCCATTTAAAAGGCAAATAAGGCAATAATTCCCCAGGTGCCGACTGGCAAAAGGTCAGATTGCTGGAAATAGAAGGATACTGAAAACCAGATGAGAAGAAGGGGAAGTCAGTAGTGTCTTTACTAAAACCTAATTAGGAAATAGCATCTTTTCCTCTGCTCTGGAAAGAGCAGAAACTATCAGTGAAATATCAGCAAACAGTTTGGCATCTTCAAAGATATTAATTAAGTAAAATTTGGAAAGTGCTTTGAAGATGAAAAATGGTAGGGAGTGCTAAGTATCACTATTAGCAGGACCAATGTGTCAACTGATGTTGTCTGTCTGCATAATATTGGGTGAACACTTGGGTAATTAAGGTCAAATGAACAGCCTTGCCTGGTCAATTTATTGGTTAAAGTGGGTCTTGTTTCTGGTTGAAGCAAGATGTGGTATCTGTGTGACTCACAGACCTGGAAAGTGAATGTCAGACATATTTCATGGCTTCACAAGCCACCAGTAGCAATAGCTGTTTCTTACTTTGTGGGTCTGTCTTAAACTCTCCAGATACCAGGGCAGTTTTTCATAGCATTTAGCAATTTCTAAATGAGTGATTATTAGTTTGATATCATACCTTCCTTCATTAAAGGCTTGCATATCTTCCCCGACTAAGACAATACCTCATTCTCCAGATCTAATTTTTCCAGCTTACAAATATTTTAGAACTAAAGCATTTATGGAATTAATTTGGCAGAGGATGAAGTAGGGAAAGATTGCTATTGCTGACCAGGAGGTGCTATTCAAACATCTATCAAGAACCTGAAAGTACACTTCAGACCTTGTGCTATTACTCTGGGAGAACTTGTCATGGATCAAATCCAATTTGCTACGATCTCCAGGATATAAAAAGAGATACCAAAAGGTTTTGCCGTACTTTTGCCGTTCTAAAGGAACGTTGCATAAGTAATAGTTAATTTACTAAGTTTCAGTGTTTATTTTTACTAACCTTAGTGAGATCCCCAGAGACTGCAGCCCCAATCACACCAGCAGGTGTTCAGTCAAACTACAAGTGGGAGCAGCTTGGAGGGGCTGCTCCCCTCAGGAGTGTGAACCAGATCTAGTGTAACTTAGGCAAGAGGAGCAAACCAGGACTCAGCCCAAGATCCAGGGAGCACAGACATCTCAGTAAGAAGATCCAGGTTTCTCAAACCACAGAATCATGGAATGGTTTGTGTTGGAAGGGACCTTAAAGACCATCCAGTTCCAGCCCTCTTGCCATGGGCAGGAACACCTTCCACTAAACCACACTGCTCAGAGCCTCATCCAAACTGGCCTTGAACAGGGACATCCACAGCTTCTCCAGGCAACATGTGCCAGTGTATCACCAGTCTCAGGCATTTTAAATGTTTGATTCTATTGGAAAAACAAGTTTAGGGGCCCCTAAAACTGTTGCACACAGCAGTTCAGAAAGCAGGAGGAGGACTTGTATACCTGAGCTTTCAGTGTAAGTTGTGAGAGCCAGTAACAATAGATGATATTATCTGTTTAAAAATACTTTAATCACCTGAGAAGCTGTTGCAGATACTTCATTCCAGCTGTAGTTGTTCTCTTCCATCTGTATATAGTGCCAGGACTGTGTGGACAACTTTAACTCAGTGCAACCTCCTGCTTCACTTGTGAGCAGTTGCTTTGTCAGTGGGCTGGAGACAGGGACCTCGAATTCATAACTGAACGTGTATTCCAGATCCCCTTTGTTAAATATTTTTCTAGGGTTTTTTTTTGGGGGGGGGTTGTTTGTTTGTTTGTTTGTATTTTAATTTTTTTGGTTTGGTTTGGATTTTGGGGTTTGTTTTTTGGTTGGTTGGTTGGTTTGGTTTGGTTTTTTTTTTTTTTTGTTTCTTTTTTTTAACAGCAAAAATCTCTGATTTCCTGTAGGAGAGCACCCAAGGAAAATCACTGAGGTGAATTCAGGCAGAATAGTTTCACTCTCTAATGATGAAGAAAAACCTAAACCGAGATACCTTTCAAATCCTGGTGGGTTGTTTTTTTTTTTTAAGCTAAGTGCATTGTCATTCAATTAATACTGTAAAAGTGAACTGTACGTTCCTATGTTCTGTACAGATTCGAAAGTGTTTGATGCCACGGAGCTCAAGGGAAACAAGGATGAGGCAGGCCTGTCTGTGTTAGTTATGACAGTTCTGCACACAAATAACCTGAGAAGAATATCTCCAGTGGACAATAATGGAAACTGAACTGCCTCGAGAAATACCTAGAACAGCTTTCCTTTTAGCATATATTGCTGGTTGAATCCAAAGCCATTCCTCAGAGGAAAGCAAGTGCAGAACACAAGGCCATAAAACTCCAAGTCCTTTCACAGAGTTGTAGCCCAAGTATTACAGAGAAAACTTGTGCATCCTGAAAGAAGCAGTGAGAAAGGCTGCTGGGAGTCTTGTCACCCTGTTTCTTGTCTCCTTGTTCTGCACCTGAATGGATGCAAATCAGGGTATCTTCCACACAAGTAGACTTCAGATAACTACACTTAAAAAGCCCTTGCTGAACTCTGAAAATAGTGGCTTTCAGTCAGCATCCATATTTTGGATCTCAGGACAACTTCCTGAGGAATCTGCCTTCACAGGAGCAGCTCCCCCCAGGCTGGCTACCTGAGGGGCACAGCTCTGTCAGGTAGCTCTGAGCAGAGATGCTCTTGGATGCACAGCAGAGTACAGCCCTTATCTCTGCAGTGCATAATCCTGCTGAGAGCTTATGGTACTCCTCCTTCTTCATGTCCTGGAGGCTGTACCATTTACAAATGTAGGATTTCAGGCCTACACTTTGAGTCCTGCTCAAACTGACATGTGGACTCTTGATGACCCTTCAGTTTTTTAAACTGAGAGTGTTGGACTTCTCTCCTTTCCATCACAGCTAAAATAGTCAGCATCTAGGGTGAAGAAGAGGACCTATGCAGAATAAATAAGAATAATTAAACAGAAGGACAGAGCCATCCACTATTAATATCTCCTATTGTCTGTGTCCTAGTCCCACAGTGAGCTGTACCCAGCAATGCAAAGGATCAGTAGCTCATTTAGTACTTGTCATACCCCAAGGATGAGTCAGTCTATGACTTAACTAATCTGGCACAATGCAATGCCAAGTTTGATCAGACTATTTCAGTGGTTCAGCATTATAGAAAAGAACTAAAGACTAAAAGTGATGTTGACTCAGCCATTTGGCTCTTGTCAGTGAACGTTAGTGATTTTTGAATTGCTTGGATTTCACTTCTAATGAAAATCCATTTAGGCAAAGTAATTTGCATGCATTTCTCATTTCCATATGAGGTTTGAAGCCTTTACCACATTGCTACCAAGAGAGGCAGTTCAGAATGCAGTCATTTGCCTCTGCTTTCTTACCATACACAAATGACTTTGTCTCACATAATTGCTTGATATCAATACTCAGTGGATATATTTTGACACATGACAGAAGATAATGGAATTTCCCAGGGAGCAGGGAGAAACAGAATATTCTATTTGGAAGAAGAGGCTTTTTGCATTGGATTGATTAAAAATTTTAGCTGGTGCATCTCCTCTGATAAATCAAAAAATTGCCCAGTCATAGCTGGTAGCAAGTAACAGGCTATTAGGTCCAAGACATTAAGGAAAAATTCCAGCTGTATTGCAGTCAGTGGTAGAACACACACTGGTTTGCATTAGGTGAGAATATCAAAAGCAGTAACAGCCAAACAATCACTTCAGCATTTAAATGAAGATTTTACAGGCCATAGTGAAAAAAACCCAGGCATCTAAACTGAATTTGATATGCAGGTGCTTGTGACACCATCCGTGACTAAAGGTTCACTAGAAACTGGGTTATTTATAGAAAAGTGAAGCAAAGACTCTCCAGGATGCAGTTCTGGCTGTCTTTGTGTGGGGCTGAGCTCAGCCAGGTCCTGTCTCCCTCAGTCAAAGGGGATCAAACTCATGCGATCCCAAAGAGAGCACTGCCTTTTTACACACCAGCTGGTCATACTGGGGCACTCCCTGCCTCTCCTTTTTTGACCTACTGCTAGAGAAAAAAATACAGAATTCAAGTTTGTGTATGTTGGAAGGGAGAGATGAGAAATAAGCTGGACATAGCAAGTCTAATGCAGTGATTTGGAACTGCAGAGAGAGACCTCAGGTTTGGCTCCTGGTCCCAGAGCTTTTCTTGGCTTTTGTATTAGATTCTAGATGAACTAAAGCATTGCTCTCACTTTGAGAAAAGTGAGAAAATGAGAGCCTGAAAAATTACAAAAACTTATCTCAGATCCTATGTTAAAGCAAAATGAGCTAATGGAAGCCTCAGACGCAGTATTTCACCCTGGCTGGACTGAAGTAGGGTAACATCGCCAGGGTTACTGCAGTTTGTTCAAAAAGATGTTTCTGAACTATTTACTTGAGGCTAAAGAACCCCAGGGCAGAGCAGTGAGATGATGGCTGGGCTTAGGGACATTCTGCAGATGCGTTGCCTTTCCTTTACAGCCTTCCCAAGAGTTATGATCTTTCACAGAGCAAGCACTCAGATGCTATGACGATGGGTAAAGGGGTAAAGCTCCAAGACAAGGAGATGAAGGCTGGAGGAGCAACCTCTGCTTTTTCTTTAAGTAATTATAGCTCTATCCTGGCACTCCTCACAGAGCTTACATTTACAAAATGAAATTGCCTATGAGGCTGCACACTTTCAGCAAGCCATTTAAAACTGCAGCTCTGAGAGAGTTGAGTGCCTGATTCTGGATGGTGCTGGGCAAACCTAGGTGAGATTTTGAGGTTTTTACTTTGGGGTCTTAAGGGATTTGGCCAAATATATGTTTGCCCTAATACATATTTCTTGTGCACTTGAGAGTATTTGAAACTTGAAAATAAACAGCTTTGAAGATAAAAGAAAGTAAATGCAGTCTTAATTTTTCTTCTACTTACAATGTAAAACACAGCCTTGTTGTGCAAGGTCCATTGTCAAGATTCTTCTATGCTCAGAGCAGTTTTTAATGACAGCATCCCCAAAATCTTTTTCCCTTACTACCAGGTCACACAGGAATTTTGGGGAAGGAGAAGCTGAACCAACCTTTTCTCCCTGCTTTTCATGCTCAAGGTGTCCACTGGCTACGGATTTGGGACGTCTTCCAGAACAAACAAGAGAGGGATGTTCCTAGGGTCTTGGTTTCAATGACAAGACTGTGTTTTACTGAAAATGGAACACTAAAGAGGAGAATGAGGCCCACTGCATTGCATCCAGTCACTTTTTGGATGGGAGCACTTCCCATGGTCCCCAAACTGCTCCATTGAAAATGGTCTCTGAATATTGCCAGCAAGTTCCCATCTTACATTGAATCAAGCATTTTGAATGCAATACATCAAGTAAGAGCAGGAGGATGGCAAGGAAAGAAGGCAGAGAAGGGAAAAAACTGAATTCTTCTAGATGGGGAGCTATCAAGAGGCAAAAAAAGAATGATCCATAGGCCTCAGTTCTTCGTAATCTTCTAGATCTATTTTACAAATCTCAGATACTGCAGGAATACTGCAGGAATATCCTGTCAGGAATGTTCCAGTGCTACATTTTAAAAGGAATCACACAGACTGCAAAGGCTGTGGTCTTCATGATCAAATTAGACAGCTACAGCAGTCTAATTGTGTTGGGTAGGATTCAGGTCACATATTATGATGCCTAATATGGGTTTCTGTGTGTTCACATGAGGAATCTATCTAAGCTTCCCTTGCTGTCAGTAAAGTTATGATGTAAAGTTAAGTCAATACAGCTAAAGAACTGTTCAGTCACCCTGTGTTTGGGACTTATCTGGTCCTTCACATCTCTGATGAGGACTTGGAGCCATGGCATTGGAAACAGATTAGTACTAATTATTCTCAATGCAAATGTTTCATTTAGGTGTCTGGCCATCTGCAATTTTCCAGAACACTTAGGTACACGAAGAAATTAACATTTCAACTTTTGGTCTCAGTTCAAGGTAGAAAAGTACCACTGAAATATCAGAATTATTTCCAAAGCATCAACCAAAATGCCTGGCTGCTTGGCTTCTCAAGTCTTCTGTGGGCTGCATTTGTTCTTTTTGGCAAACTTGTTATGAGACCTGAGGGATACCAGCCCAGACAACTTTAACACAGCTTCTGTTGGTTTGCTGAGGGTAAGACATGGGGGGTTTGGAAGCACCTGATTGATCTGTGGCTGAGGAAATATGTGCTAAGTTTAGCTGTGTCCATATTAACCCACTTTGAATGTCAGCCTGGGCTACATTAATTGGTGGATTCCATTGTGCAAGCATCTGTCCACTAGCTGGGAGAAAACACATTAAAGGTATAGATCAGTTAAGCCCCTGTGTGAAGTTCCTAATGAGAATAAAAGTGTGCAGACTATATTCCATTTCATATAATTACCAGTTATTTGAACTCTCAAGTGTCCAGTCATTCCTTTGACTGCTTCTGTCTAAATTTAAAGACCCCCAAAACAATAAAAACCAAAAAAAATCCTTCCTTAATTTGTCCAAAATGTTTGGTCTCTACTTCAATTGCCTTTAAATCCTGTCAATTAAAATTTATAATGGAGAAAACCTGTTAATAGTGAAATGAATCCCCTTGCATTCCCAAAGTGTGCAATAATTCTTCTCACCCAATTGTAATAAAATTTGTTGTGGCATAGTTTTTGGGATCAATACAGCAGACCACTGTCAATCAAAGAACTTTCTACTTTCTTAAAAGTTAACAGACTTTTAATGTCTTTGTGCTGCACTGAGGACAGTCTGAGTTACCACAGAAGATTAAATCTTTAATTTTACATTACTTCAGCCATCTCTATAGAACAAAGTGGGCTTTACCTGTTGAATATGAGGCTTATGTGAGCTGAAGTGCTCTTGAGACATTAAGAGGCAGTCTTGAACAGTCTCTGAGATTTAAGCTGAGGGGAATTCTAAAGGGATTACTGCAGCATTTTACATAAAACGAGAAATAAAAACAGACTTGAGCAATGCATGATCATAAACGCATTCCTGCTGTGATCAAGAGTTCTGTTCCCATTGCTATTCTAAAACTAAAGCAGGAAGAACTGTCAAAGGGCAACCATACTTGTAAGGATTTGTACAAGTCCAATTTATAATGAAATTAAGGGGCTGAGTAGTTTTGAAAGATTTGTTAAAAAGGGAGATACTTTTCATAGTCTCTCCAGCCCAGAGGTGAGAAACACAAGCATTATTGGAATATTCTCTTGCAGAGGAGGAAGGCTACTTTCCAAGAAGAGACATGGCTAAAAACTCCTACACAAATAAGCAATTTTAGCAAAAAGTCACAACAATTTTTAACTATTTGTAACACTTTTTTAAAGAAAACAGATGCAAACAAATTATGAAGAAATAATTCAGAAATAAAACAAATACTGAGTGACTTATGTCTACGCTTGCATGCCTAGTTTCTAAGAAAATAAGCAGTAAGTGTATTCTTTCTAGCTGTGATTCACCTTTTCTTCCCCTTTACTACAGCTCCCTTTATTGCTGTAATGGTGTAAAAAGGCTTCTGTATTGCCTGTACTGAGAACGAAATCTGTCTGTGTTTGTGTGAATGTGAGAAACATGCACATAAAACACAGTATACATAATGTTTTAATGGGGAAATTAGGATAGAGCACCAGCAACTGTCAGCAAATAGAATTAGTTTCTTGTCACACACTCACTAGCAAAGAAAGATATTTGTTCTTTGTGACTGCAAATTTTTAGGAGGTGAAAGCTGGCGTGTTGTTCCCTGTGGTGATTGTACCTTGGCAGGTATCACATCTGCAGGTCCTCTTGTTTCTCAGGAGGAAAAGCAGCCTGGGTTACTAGATGAGCACATTTCCCAACACTCTGAGCCACAGACACCAACCCTCACATGGACCAAAGCCACAAAATTCTATCACCTTTGTATCCTTGAGCATGAAGAGAGAGCTGTCCATGAGAAGTCCCTCAGTTCAAGAGAAGCTCAAGCTTCTCTGAGTCTTTCCTGCAAAGAAGCAAGAGTAGATATCAAATTGTGCATTTGCTTATGACAGCCAGATATCTATACTCCATAAGAAAAAACAAAAACCGCTTAAATTTGTGGAGAAGAGATAAACCTATGAAATTTACTTTACAAAACTGGTCTGAGTGGAAGCTAAATTTTTCCATCGTTAGACAATGTGATTATTAAATCTCAGCAAGTATTTACTAGAGAAAATACCGTGGAAGGATTTCCATCTCTATTTATATGACTAAATGGTTGAAATCTCTCTGTGGAGATCCCTTCTGTTCAATTGGAAGCAGCATGAAAGAGAATAAAGATCACAGAAAAGAAGTATTTGATAACTGTCATACAATAAAATATGAAATATGTGCATGCATTGTGAACCATGTGCATAATTATCATAAACTTTTATGCTGCATCTTCGTCCTTATTATGGCCTGACCATATAAAATACAGATCAACTTCAATTAGAGTAATTTAGAAACAGAAGGTCACCTTTCAACGCAGCTTCTCAACTATGAAGTATGCTACATGGATAAATATTACATTTAAATTATTAATGCTATATGTTTATGCTATATATGGTTATCCCAAACCATATTCAATTTCATATAAACACCAGTTTCTTCCCTGTTCTCCAAACTCCTCTGCCTTTTCCAAGATTTCTGGTCATTTTAATCAAATGAAGGGGATGAAAATTCTGAATGGCTCCTCACAAACATTATTGAATGATCATCTTACCTTTGAGCAATGGCTACCAAAAAGTTATTTCCTATTTCTCAATCATGGCCCCTTTCAGAAAGCGCAAGTATTTACTCCTGAGGAAATGCAAACATATAAATATTCGACATCTGTAAATATTTAAAAAGATCTAGGATATTCCACAGTAGTGAGGAGAACATTCCTGAAAGTTCCTGAGAGTAGTACGCACCCAATGAATTTAGCTGGTGATTCTGACTTTCTGTTGTAAAGTCATCCCACTGTGAGCTGAAGATTAGATAGCCTAGTCTGGGTTGTGTTTATTTTGTTATGTTGAAAAAGATATCTCAGTTGATTAAAATATTTTTTATAGATTAAAGACATTTTTGTCATTTTTAATGACTTACTACTAGTACTTTATAAAAAGTATTTGAGATTATGTTGACATATGCTTTAAAACAAGAAAAGCTCAAGTGGTATTTAATGGATAACTTATTACAAAGAAGGAATTCTCTAGACCTGCTTTAATTCACATTGTTTGGATGGAGCACCTTTTTCACACAATAAAGCACTGTGAGTACAGCTGAGGAAGACTCGTGTGGCCAGAGAGCAATTCCACAGCCCCTCTTCCAAGCTTCTGGAGAGGGACATTAATTTTGCTATGGAAATTCAAAAGGAGTGACTGTATTTGCAATTTTTAGAAAATCTAAGGGTCACAGCTCTTGGTGATTCTTCACTTTGCATTTACTTTATACAACTATGACGTGTATTGATGGTTGGACTGTTATCATGATGTGCCTTCTCCTATGGGGACATTCAGCAATCTGTTCTGTGACTCCATGGACATCTATGACACCCCTGCACTCTTTAATACAGGTCTGTGGAGCTGCTGATCCCTCTGTTGCAAACAAGCAAAGTTAAACATCATTAATCAGGAACAGTGCAAAAGTTGGCCGTTGCAACAACTAAATTTCTTTGGGCTGTGCAAAATTGCATTTGTACACATTAGGCATTCTTTAAATGCTGTGCTGGGTCTCCAGAGCTTAGAAGTTAGGAACTAGAAATGCTTAAATTTCTAAACTGAGTGACTTCCACAAAAACCTGAGTACCTCACTGTGGGAACACAGATGCTTTGCAGTTTGCATGTGGATACCAAGTAAAGGCAGAGTTCTTGTCTTTAGAAGGGTCTGAAGCAGGTCTGAATGGACTAAGGCAGCTAGACTCAGACTCAGCTCAATTTTATGTACCACAACGAGCTCTCAGGAGCTCACATTGAAAGTTTTGGACACAATAACACTGAAAAACTCCAGTGGAGTGGGGCTGAACTACAGCTTTAAACACCAAGAATGCTTAAATATCTAAATCAAAATATTTTTCTAGCATTTCAGTTCCAGATCTGTCTCCAAATAAAAAAGTGCCCTTTGCCAGAGTTAGTTTAGATGAGAACTAGCTGGGAGGACTCTCATTTGGCCTGTCATTTGGAATTTGAGTCTCACGACTGAGCACATCATACTGCAGTGCAGCAACTTTAAATCAGAGCTTTCTCACAGGAACAATGCTCAATGAAAAGCAAAAAACCAAGGAAACCAATAAAACCTTAATCTTTTAGCACACACCTTCAATTCCAAGAGAAACTTAGACAGTGGAAGTGCTACTTTTTAGTCTTGTGTGTTTTCATTAATGTTTAAGGGTTACTTCAAAGTCAGAGAGGTACTAGAAATTAATGCCACTGAACACCCTGATTCTAATATCAATTAAAACAACATTAGGAGGTCGAGGTCTTCATCAATTTTTTCTCTTGATATTTGTTCACTTTTTTGTTAGATGGTTGCTTCATGAAGATGATGGTCTTCAAGCTTGGCTTTGTCTCTTGGTTAATTTTAAACACCAGAAACTGGAGCAACACCCAGGCAACAATGACTTAAACCATAGCTGGCCAAAATCATGTTCAAAATGGTAAATCTAGGATTGACAGGATCTTGTATATTCTGTTGAGAAGCTGCTAAATCCTAAATAATCTAAAAAAAAAACTAAACTGAACCTGAACTTCATCCTGTCCTTCTGCGGTCCTAGCCACGGAATATGCCAGTGGTCCGAGAAAGCTGCAGTGATCCCTTGCTGTGATCTTGGGGTGGTGGCAAAATGTATAATCTATGTTACCTGATGATCCATAACTCAGAGCACATGCAGCCATGTAAAGCCAAAGCTTTACATATTTCTCCACATCTTTTCTTCTTCCTCTTTCTTCTCGCTGTTTCCATACTTACTGCCCAGGTCTCCCAGCCAGAGAGGTCAGGAAGGTTTTTGGTCTCTGACACCCTCCTGTGTGGATTGTCATGAGGGTGTGTCTGACGTATCCATGGACAAATCTTTTCAACAGCTCACACAGACTACATTGATCCTATCATCCAATGAAGCCTGCTTTCCTTTCAAAATCGGCACCAGCTTCCATCAATTTGTGTTATTTCATTACTCACCACAAAGAAGGCTTCCGGCAAGGTGCTTCAACAATCACTAGATAATGGTTGAGAAGCATAGATAATCATTTAAAAACTTCTGGGACTTTAATCAGCCATCAGGCCATTTAGGCAGGATTTTAATGCTACCTGGTAGGAGACCGTGCATAATGGGGCCTCTTCAGAGGCACTTTTCACAACAGATTACTCAGCATATAGCGAGGGATATATTCAGAATTAAGGTGTCTGAGCCAAAAGAACTGGGCAGGAACGGGCAAGCTCTACCAATTCATGCAGATAAACTCGGTAAGCGTGGCTTTGTTTGCGGGCAGCCTCGCAGGCATTGCTCTTGTGTCACGACAGCTTTGTTTGCACGGGAGCACCAGCCCAGAGAGCCCGTCTGTGGAGAATTACCCAGCACAGAGATGAGCCCAGCAGAGCCCTGGAGGGCTGCAGGATTTAGCAGAAGGTATGGAAGGAGTTGCATTGTGCTCCCATGT
Source organism: Phainopepla nitens (assembly GCA_013400175.1). Classification (NCBI taxonomy): domain Eukaryota; kingdom Metazoa; phylum Chordata; class Aves; order Passeriformes; family Bombycillidae; genus Phainopepla; species Phainopepla nitens. The sequence continues at coordinate 322,568 of VXBQ01006010.1, forward strand.
GTTAGTAAAAGCCAAACAGACTATGCCACCTTGCAAACAGTATGGCTTACCTCTGTAAAGACACTTGAATGTGCTCTCCTTCCCATCCAATAAATAAGGAAACTGAGACAGAGATAGTTGAATTGCTGCTAGGACCCAGCACTGCTTTAGCAAATCAAGATTTAGATTCAATTCCTCAAAACAGCTGGACTCTAGGAAAACCTCAAATATTTATTTAACCTACCTTTTAAATTCATGGGTTACACAGTCTTAAAATAATAGATTTGAACAAAATTAGTTAAATTGCATAAAAAACCCCCTCACAAGCATCACCTTGTAGGGTGCACAGAGCACTGCGCCAGGAGATAACTCCCTAAAGGACAGAGAACTGGATTTACCTCTCCAAAGGGCTATCTTAAACAACAGCAGTCTTAGGGTCCTTTCCTGACAAAGAAATATAACCTTAGAAGATATTTTTGGTACCTAAACAAGATACAGATAGATATATAGATATATAGATATATAAATGTGTGTGTGTGTGACGTTGTTGTCACTTTTTGAAGGAGGTTTCAGATTCTGAGTCATGGACAAGCTGTTGACAATTTTACCTTGAGAAATTTGTTTTTTCCTTGCTTGCAGCACATCAGCCTCTTTCCCTGCTCTTTGGTTGCTCAGTTGTTCTTCACACATCCTCAGGAAGATTTGAGACTGCCTGCTGGTTTCTCTCAGAGGAATGTCCTGAATGGAGCTTGCTGTCAACACAGGTATCAAGACAAAGAAGGTAAACCTTTAAAAATGTAAACTGGAGCACAGTGCCTAAGTCTGTTGAATTGTTAGTGGGAGCAAGACACATTACTGCCCTTTGTGCTTTTAAAAATCATCCTGAGAGTTATTTATCAAATTAAGGTTTTAACACAAATAGTGTGACTCTTGCCACAATCCACCCATTCAAATCATCAGGAAGGAGGAAGAGCTTGAGTTTTGCACTTAAATTATCCTCAAGAAATATTCATGGTTAAAAAAACACTTATGGAGTCTATATTTAAATCTATATCCAACACTATGCAAATATTTGCATGCTGTAACTTAACATGAATCAGGGGTTTTGTCAACTAATTGTTTGATTAATCAGTGGCTTAATTTGTTCATCAGAGCAAGAGAGAGAAAAACAGCCCAAAAAAGCTGTGTGATTGATTTTTGTTTTCCTCCAGACCAATTCAAAGTATTGTATACATAACTAACTTCTATTGTGGTTGACTTCCTCAAAAGATAAAGAGGGAGGCCAAGAGCTTGCTTTTCCACTGTTCTTGTTGAACACTGGCAGATCTGGAGCCGTGAAAATCCCAGTACAAGCCTGAAAAGTCTAAGGAATGCTGAGTTACACACTTAGGTCAGGCTGAGTGATTTGGTCCAGTGTTTTGCAGAGTACCTGCAAAACACAAAAGTTCTCAACCATTTTGAAATTACTTTTGAGCTCTCTGGCAGGATCAGCTTTGCTGCACAGGTGGGGTGAGCATTCAGAAGAACCTAAAAATCATCAGGAAAATGTTTGTTCAAATTAAAAGAGAATGATGAGAATGAGGTTTCTGTGGCCAGCAGCAGATGCTCTAAATGCAAGGCAAGCATACAGCACATCAAGGAGTTAGTGCTAATCAGTGACTGGACTCTTGATCTCCACTGAGGATGCTGATGGCTCTGACCCCCAGTGTACACAGGGGTTGGCTCATCCGGATTAGCTGTGTCCTTGCCCTGTCCCATCCAGTAAATGCCAGTCCCTGCCCACCAACCATGCTATCTTAGGGCATTTTGAGTTGGGCTATGGCACCTCTACTCACAAAGCAGGTTGGAAGTGTCTGAAAAGAAGATTGCCCTCCTCCTCCCTGGGAACAAAGACAGATGTGGATGCTCTGCTAGGCTGATACAGATGAGGTAAGCAGGATTATCTGTTTCACACTTGGGCTGACTTTACCTTGCGTGTCACACGTGGATGCTTATTTACTGTCCATATTTGCCTTTATATGCACTCAGTGTGGCAGATAAAACAAGAGAGTTATAGTTATTAAAGCTGTGTGTAACCTCTTGTGTCATGGACTCAGCAGTTGCAGGTCAGTGCAAGAACAAACTTGCTGCACTGCTACAGGATTCCTCAGTCATGATGGGAATCAAACAGCAGGATGTGTGTCATAGTCTGTGGGACATGTGACATAGTCCTGGGAATTTAAGAGATCTCCTTTTCCTGTTAGACTGAGTGAAGTGAAAAGTTTCGGAAATTTTTCAGGGGATGAAATTGAGAAACAGACTTTGGGCTTCTAGGGCCATGTGGAGTGGGGAATGAATGGGTTTGTGTGGAATCACTGAAAGAGGCTGGGCAGGTCATCTGTCTGGCTGTGCCCTAGTCTCCTGCACAACAAGGAGAAAAGCAACATCTCTTAGCTGCGGTGTGAGTACAAAGGCATGGTGAAAGCCCCCTCCTGCTCAGGAATGCACACAGGAGAGCTTGCCACATTTTACTGGGAGTTCCAGAAATAGGTGCTATGGCAGGAGACCCTTTGGAATGCAGACCAAGAAGTCAGAGCCTGGAACTGAGACTCTGATCATCTCTTTGATCACACCATGCATTCAAGCAGTGAGAGAAGTCAAGCCCCTTCAGGGAAAAATGGCACTTAAACGCCATATTTTAAAATAATACCATTCAGAAATACCATCAGCAGTACAGAGGCCAATTTCATTTTTAATATATATTTCATCTCTGCTGTCTTTCTTCTTTGCTTTCCTCTGCTTTGCCAGCACTGTTTCCACTGAAAGACTTCCAGTGATTGGACAGCTTCATTTCACACTGACAAACCCCAGAGAGTGTGCTGCAAAGGAGACATACATAAAATGCTGTGTAGCAGGTTGACAGCTGGGGTTTCCAGCTGCTTAAAATGTCCTTCAGAACTTAACTATTGACTGGTTTTTTTGCCAGCCATTGTTCAGTTCTAAATTAGTGGTAAGAGCTCTGGGAGAAATATCACTACATTAAACTTGTGGCAGACTAGAAGAAAAAAGATGGGAAAACACAAATTTCCTGGCTGATGCAAAAGAAGATGAAAACTCTTGTTGCTGGAGATTCACTTGACCAATATTAAAGGCAGCACCATCATGGAGATGCATTTGGAATAATGCGAGTTTTAATGTTTCATAAGCACTTATATGGCAGGTCAGTCAGAGGTGAGACAAGAGACTCATATCTGTATGAGCATTCCTGGAATTCTTTTGGAAATGTTTAGGATGATGTTTTAAGGGAATATGAGTATCCAAATCTCTAGGGCAGTGCTGAAAAATTCAGCTCCATATAATGCCACGTACTACAGACAAAAAAGTAGCAGAATCACAGATTCTTTGAGGAACACAAGCCTTCCTTCTGGCCTTGGAGTTTTCCATATCCTGATGAGTTAATCAAAGCTATGTGCTTAAGCTTTGGATTAAATGTAGAAGAGAATGTTTCAGTGTTATATTTGGCAATGGAGGTCACAGATTTTGAGGTGTAACTCAGTAAGTACTAAAGACAACAAGAAGAAAACAGAACAGACATCCCTTGCTGAAAAATGTGGATAAATGTGCAGGTAGCAAGGTTTGTAAGAAAGCTCAGACAGCCACTCTTTTCCAGGTGTTGCTCTCGATGACAGCAATGGGGTCCCAAGGGAAGAAGCAATGTTCCTAGACATACTGGAGGACTGTTTCCTTACAAGGTTTGTTTAGCAATCAACAAGAACAGACATTGTTTTCACTGTGTCCTAGGAAGTGAGCCAGGTATAATAAATAAGTAAGGAGTTGGTAAACATCCAGGGTCTCCTGTTCACAGTATCATCAAAAAAACTCCTGAGGATATGTGCAGAAGTCAGCAGCATAGAAATATTGGCAATGTGGGAACAAAGAGCAAGGTAAAGAAAGTTGACTGATATTGCCAGAAGAAACATCTTGTAAAACTGGAAGACATAAAAGAGAAAGTTAGAAGTGATTGCATTTCATCAAATGAAAGCAATGTTACTTTTTACATACAACATAAGGAGCAAATTCTAAACAAATTTGTAAAGAAAAATATCGGTTTTATGCATGCAAGTTTTGGCTTGTTTACAAGCATTAGGTAAATATGGCTACACATCCAGAAATCAAACTTAGGCTTGGGGCTAATGTACAATCTTTTTTAGGTCTCTCATGTAATGACTAATGACAAGGTCAGTAGTTCAATTTGCACCAATCTGTATATATATCATACAAGAACAGTGCAACCCTTTACCCCTGTGTGAGAAAGCAATTGCATTTTCTCACTAGCTAAAGCTGCTGCTGCTATCCTCCTCGTCTTGATATACCTGGCATTTTTTCCAAGTCCTTTGAAACTGCTGGGATCTTGCTCTGTCATGGCTATGGGATGATTTTGCAGTATGGAGGAAAGGAGTTCTCTTTTCCATATTCAAGCTTGTTCCATCCAATTTGATCCTCCTTTCCTCCTGACCGGAATAGAGTAGGTATCTCTATTAATTTTGTCTCTTCCAGTCTGCTAGTCAACAGCCCTATCATGTTATTCTTTGCCTAGTTTCACTCTAAATTAATTTCTCATCATACACATATCAAACAAAAGTATTCCTTGTTCCTACTCATCTTGTTTGTCTTTCTTTGAACTGCCTTATTTCTGGTGTGAATCAGTGGTGAGACAAAGAGATTTTTTATTTCATCTAACTTTAAGTATGTAAAAGTTAGACCTGATCTAGTCTCATTTAATCCTGGAAAATTCTCTAGTCTATGAAGAAAAACAAGCATCTCAAGAGGGCAACTTTTTCATATCTGTTTCAGAAAGATTAGACATCTTTCTTTGGTTCTGATGTATTGAACAACTAGCACTGCTGTAAATGTCTAAAGGCCAATGTTAGCTCTTTAAATGTCTGAAGGGAAAGGTGAACAAAAGACTTATTCCTCATGAGGAAACCACCTTGGTCTCTCTATATGGTCAAAGGATATCTAGTGGCCAATGTCCAAGGAAGTTTTAGTTCAACTTCTCCTCCTAATGCAAAATAGACCATAGTCAAGGTTCTAGCATGGAAACATTTGCTTAGGATCAACCACAACAGTGGAAGAAACAACCCACTGACAGTGGTGAGGATCTCTGATAGAACAGTAAAGGATTAAGCAAAGAAATTGTTGCATAAGAGAGAATACATACCTGGTAGAACAGAGCCATCAGATTTCCAATGGCACTGGCCAGAAAATGTGGAGGATTCATTTTACATTTTCAACCAGTGCTGTTCTCTTGTGTTACTTTTCTCTACAATTTCTTGCATTTTTCTCTTTTTGCTGTGGCTTTGATCCCACTGTCTACTGGCATTTTATACTGAAGAATTCAGTCTGACAACCAGATCTGTTTCTTTAGCTATTGCCATTAATTCAAAACCATGCAAAATGTGACTACAGCTGCACACAGTAGCCTGCTAAACAGCCATGCATGGCCCCGGGCAGACTGGCAATTTATTTGGCACCCTTAGAGAAAAAAATGGAACACCTTTACCATCTTTAATTGGAGGTAAGCTATTCTTTGTAGAAGCACGTATTGCAGAAGGAATGGGGAATACCATGAGTACCAGTAATACCTTGCATAACAGTAAAAAGTTAAAAGGGAAATTGTTTTTGAGGGCTCCCATAGCAATAGCCTCTGCATCACATGAGCAATCCCCTCAGCCATCTGAAAACGAACCGCGTTTAATTGACTGGATAAGCAGATCACAAACGTTAAAGCCAGGAATGCCCCTTCAACTGTAACTTTGAACTGCAACTCGCACACCCTTTGGCAAAGGCTTTACACAGAAACGTGTACATCCCTTGGCTATAACAGTAATTTTGGCTGCAACAGTAACATGTACACCCTTTGGCAAAGATCTCGCACAGAGGAGGAACATTATTTTTTTTTGAAAAGTGGTGCATTTCCCAGTTAAACCCTGGCTGTACAACACCCTCACTTTATTATTGCCAGAGTGTCTTTGAAAATATCTCTCATCTCACTACAGTGAAAAAGTGCTGTGCACCATGCACACCATCAGCGAAGAGAAAAAGAGGCATTTTAGGATTCTTTCGGTTTGCAAACTAAATTCAGTTCTCAGATATGCCCATGAGGATCTATAACAAGACCGCTGAATTAACAGGAGTTATTAAATACTTTCACATCCCTAAGCAGATCAGAATTGAACCATTAGATCACATTTATGCACAGGTCCAAATTTCACTCTGAAAGGAAGTATTTATTTAAATTACCTACAGAAATTCTTTGCTTGACTCCTCTTTTACCTAAGCAAACTAAGACAATACCGAGAGGGCTTCCATGCAGCAAGTAAGCAAACTCTGAACTAAAATCCTCAGAAACACAGAAACTTCTGTGCATGCTGTCACAGGCATAAATAATATTCACCACACACATTTTGAAAGAAGAGCCACTGAAGTCATGACAAGTGATGCTAAAATCTGTGGAAAATTCGTGTCTGTGTGTGTATGTACATGGGTGTACACAGCTGTTCATTAGAAAATGTGTGCATTGTAGCAATGAGCCAGCCAATGAAACAAGCCAAAGGGCAGACTCTGACTTGGCTCAACACTCATGAATGAAGAAGAGCCAAGGAGGAGCAAAGGACATTGCCAACAATTTGGCACAGCTTCCTGGCAGTCAGTGATCACTTCAGGTATTTTTCTTTCAAGGTGTGTACAGGCACATCCAGTGACTCACCTGTATTTATACCCAGAGAGCCAAGACGGACACATACCTTGGCCCTGAGCTGTACCACGTCCCACATTTATAGCCTGTCTCGTTCCCGTAAATAGAAAGCAAGAAGGGGAGCTGCCTGTTAAACTGTCCTCTTGTAAAAGTGCAGTTTTTCAGCTGATTTAAAGACTACAGAACTGGATCTCACAAATGCAGAGTCCCTCAGCCTCTTTGAGGTGAGGAGAGAGTCACCTGCCAATGGGACAAAGAACTTGTTCTCTAGCTGTCCCTACAACGTCCTTGCTCCATATAACCTGCAGTGGCTTCACTCTTCTCTTGTTGTCATAGCTTTATCAGCCAGGGAGGTATTTTCCTATCACTGGTCATCCATAGTAAGAGCTATGAGGGAGCTCAGGGACTTATCAGTCTGATTCTGCTGTGAATAGCCAAGAACTTAAGCCTTATCTCCCCTGTGTCTGCTTGCCCACAGAAATTACTGGGATTTCAGTATATTTGATATGCTCTTTTCTTCATATTCTATTCTCCATAAAAGTTCCCTGACATTCCCTTTCCTAGACTCCCTTTCAATATAAGCCTACAGAACTCCGACTGATGTAAAATAACTTACTTTCTGCCTAAAGTCATCTTGCCACCTGGAATCACAATGTGGTCAAGGAGAGATGTGATGAGACATTATTTTTAATTTCTGCTTTATTTTAAGACATGCTTGACTGTCATTTTCTCTGGGCATTGCTAAATGAAAACAGAGCTGATCAAATATAATGACAAAGAGAATTGTAAAAGCCTAAGTAAAGGTATAGATTTGCTAGAAGCCTTACTCAGCATACAGTGGAAAAGAACATTTTTAAGCATTGGAGTGTTAACGATTAAGCTACATTGCAGACCCTGAAGTCAGGATACCTTTGAGTTCTCATTGGGGCATCCTGGAAGCTCTTGGGTATCACATGTTGCCTTAAAATGAGTGTATCTATCTGAGTGACTCACACAAACTAAATCTACAGGAATTTTTAAATCATCTGGGGAAATGAAGGTAAAATATCATTTAGACTCATGGAGCAAAACAAGGTTAAAAAGAACTGAAGACCACTTCTTCCACTGAAATGAAAAAAAAACCAAAAGAATCAAAGTTCTTGTGATAGTTCCTGTGTCTGGGCACCAATCCCTCTGAAACCTTAAGAAATGGAACTCAGGAGTTCCGTTCATGAAAAATGAAGGAATCAGGTATTTTGGAAAGAAATTTACTGCTATCAGTCTGTATGTCTGTCTTCCCTCCATTTATTAGGACTTCAAATCCATTGTTCAGTTTGCATGTGAAGGACCACCAAGCTGGACAGGAGCTACAAAGAAAGAGTCCCTTTGGATGAGTGAATCGTGCACTGGGAAAAGGTGTATTAAGTTCAGAAATGCATCTGCTTGAAAACAGTGCCTGAGTAATGGTGCTTGCACGGGGTTTGAATGAGGATAATGAGGTAGTTCTGCAACACATGTTTACAGGTGCTTTCTCTGTAGCTTGAAAAGCAACTTGAGATAAAACACAAGGATGTCTGCTTGAAAAGGAAACAAATTGGCTTATTAACTTTGCTTTCCTGGCAGTGTTAGCAGGCTGAGTATGTTTCAAAAAAAGCAAAAGGGGTTTTTTGTTTTACATCTAAAATTGGAGTAATGAAAAATGCGATACATCACTACATGTACAGAGGGAAACACTATGAATATTTATTTATGTTTTATTTTAACTGGATATTCCCTAAAGATAAAAACATTTTTATTTGTGGTGAAAATTCAAAAGTCATTAGTCTATTCTTTCAGTTACTCTGTGCTTTTGCCCATAAAACTCAGGCTTTAAGGAGTTCATTTTCTACCAGAGAAGTCAATAACTTCTGAAACTTTCCTCTTTGGTAGAAAGTTGGTTTTCATTAAATAAGTTACATGCAGATTGTCCCACTGGTTGAGATGTACACTACATAGGCATGCACCACATAGCCCTCGTGGTGGTCTGTCTGGTCCTGGAATAAAATGGATATTTTAAGAGTTACCTGCTCTATTTACAAAACTGAGATGGACCACATTGTGCAAGAACACGTTTCTAACAGGGCAGCTGATTAGCCCAAAGACACATGCCTACAGTGAAAATATCTATGTTTGCATAGAAGATTTTAACTCTTGCTGCTTTCTGAAAAAAAATAACTCAGCATGAAAAATTTACTTGAAAATCTACTTCTGATTCAAAAGCAGCTTTGACACAAAATTTTAATAAGCTTAAAAAAAGATTCTCCTTGCAGCAGGAGATGCATCTTTGAACACCCAAACATGATACTGATTCTTCTCTGTATAAAACATTCACCTTTACAATCAGCTGAGAAGTTTTCATCCATCTGGAAATCAGACTGAACCTGGTTTCCATCCACCTTGCTAGGAATTAACTCCACAATAATTTCTTGATTAACATAATAATTGCACATCATCTTAAAAAAAAAATACATGCATTTTTTCCTAATTCTTACATATAGTCTGACAGTAAAACAGAGGGCTTAGAAAATGACATCTGAGTGGCTGAGAGGAGACACATTTAGAAAGATCTGTATCACGTCTTGCTTGAACTTTACACAATTATGTGTTTTATTTACTTAAATAGCATTGCTTACTGAAAACAACAATTAATGACCATACACACAGCATACCCAAAGCAATGTACTTTAACTCAATTTTAAAAAAAATCAGACTTTCAGATAATGGCAGGACAAGTTTCCTTTCATCTTTTTACAGCTCTCCTACAAATATTCCTGTATCTAAGTGATTTTTATTCCTCACAGTGAAGATGAGTCAGTATTTTCTCTTAAACTTTATAGTTTTACATACAAAATCAGTAATTACTGTGAGTAGAAACCTATCATAACACCTAAGAATCAAGCACTTGTTTTAAAATCTAATCTCAGGATGACTGAATATTTTACTTTAAAACAAGTGTCGTTTGATAATGACTACTTAGGGCTTGATCTGATTTCTTTTGCCAGTTTGATGACAGTAGCATGGCTATATATTGGATTGCTGAACATTGTAATGCCAAAATCCTATCTTTAGTAAAGGCTTCAGTCCTCACCTGTGGAAGAACACAATGGCCAGATATGTAGACAAAAAGTTCAAACAGGTTTTGGAAGGGAAGCAATGTAACTCCTTTCTATAAATGAAATAACCCTAAAATTTATATTATATTTACAGGTCTCATTAAAAGGTGAGATAAATTTCCTTCTCATTCTTTAAATGTATGTTATGCCTAAAAAAAAAACCAACCCTGAATACCTACAAATGCTGAAAGAGAGAAATCAGCTTTGAACTTAGCAGCATTTAGAGATGCCATTTCATTTAAATACAATCTAAATTGGGGGTTTTTCACTCGTTATCATAATATTTAAATAGGTGCTACGGCTGCTATAAATCTATCCTAATCACGAAATCAAAGCTCCCTTTGCATATACAAGAGATCTTAAAAACTGCCTGAAAGTCTGCCAGATCTTTCCCAAAATATGTAGTCTTTATAGAGGTTATTGTCAGAGCATACTAGTGTCTTGTAAACCCAAATATACTTTCTAAATGTCAGTGGAACAGGTAGAAAATATTCATCCAAGGCTCTCTCACAGACCTGAGATAACTCTGTGTAAGTCACAGGCATATGTTGAATTCCTTAGGATGCCATCTGTCAAGTGATAGACATCGGCAGAGATCATTTCTTTATTCAGTTTTTCTACTTCTCCCAAGACACTAGTTTTAATTTTTTCCTTGGTATTTACAGGAGAGAAACAGGTTGCTTCAGATTTATGCTTTTTTTTCCTTTTTACTCTTAGAGCTTTCTCATCATTTCCCTTCAGTCTCAGTCATTCTTGGTGACCACACCTTGCCAGGTTGGGGATCATGGGTCTGGTGGAGCATAGCACCTCTGAAATCTAATGTGTGGTGAACTGCCAGTTTAATAGACCCCAACAGCACAGCATCATGTCAACGCTTCTCAGATCTGGCTGTAGACAAAGGTCAAGGCTTCTCAGATCTGGCTGTAGACAAAGTCTGTAGGTTAAAAGTCTTTCAGTGATGAAAATGAGCAAGACAAGAATCCAGGATTTGCCATCCTTGCAGATTGGGCTCTTAGTATTGCACTAAAATATCACCATCTGCAGAAGCACAAAGTGGCTTCCTTCTGTTTTGTTATAGTTCAGTGTTTACCATGAAAAAGACCCTGGTGACAGTGCAGAATTTTCAGTTTATTGCAAAATTTCTTCTGCCTGAGATTCCAATTCAGCAGGGCTGCCTCAAGTGCTCAGGCTCTGTTGTGTACCTGCAGTGGATTATATTTGTACAGATTCATGAAGCCAAAATAAGACTTTTGTTCCTTGCCTCCAGCCTCTATCAGGCATTAACAGGCTGGATCTCACCACTGCGTGCAAGCAAATGAAGGTATAATTAACTGCAGCTTGATTAACACCCATCTTATATAGTAAGACTAAGGCCTTGTGTGTTCTGGGGTCCTTCTGCCCACAGTGATTGGTCATAAAAAAAACTGTTGAGCAGCAGTGTATCTCTAGAAATATTTTCTGTGTGTTTGCAAAAAGAATCTGCCAAAAACGTTGATTGTGCCAAACATTTGTAGACTGTTGTGACTGTTGTGACCCAGGAGGGGAATGAAATGCCCTTAAGGGTGGTCACAGCTTTCGCCAATCCCTCAAGGCCACACCTGAGAAGCAGCACCACCACAGCATGTGGGTAATATCACCTGGGTCCTGGGACACCAGCAGGCTGAAAATGTAAGCACACGCTCGAGTACTTTTGTATTTAGGGATGCTTTTCTCAGATTGTCCATTGAAGATCATTACAGAAGCAAGAAATATAGAGTTTTTGATAAGGAAACCTACTCATCAGAAACATTATCTGTACATTCTTCTGACTAACATGATTTAGACTGAAGCCCTTTGATGATGTTTGTTACAATACAGAGGGTACTTCTTTACATGACACCGGATATTGCAAGGCTTGATTGCTGTGACTGAAGGATTTAGGCATTTTATAATGGAAGACTTATGATTTCAAAAATCCCCCAAATTATAAACAGACTACCCTGGCTCCCACTTGTCTTTGAAGAGGGTAAAATTGTTTTGCTTACATGAGCCACTAGGAGTAGCTCCCCTGTCAGACTTTGTCTGTTCTCATATTCACCTGGTCTCCTTTTCACATTCATCTGTGTTTGTAAAGGCTGTCTTTGCATTTTGCCCATACCTGTGAAAGCATCTTCCTTAGCAACACCAGCGTGCTCAGGAGCACTGTCCTGTCCCCCAGAGCTCTCTGTCTGACCTCTCCAGAGCGGACTGATGAACTCACAGCCATTTCTCTTCTCCTTCAGGGGCCAAGTTTGTACAGCTCCGTGGTACTCATGGGTTGCTGTCTTAGTCCTCAGGAATAAGAATGGGAAAATAAGGTTTTCTTCTTCAGGGACAAGAGAAAGTCTAGCATCAAGACTCAGTCTTTATTTATTTCCTTGGCCCTTTCAGGTAAATATAAAAGATAAAAAATCTCAGCTTTTTCAGTGTCTTATTTACCCCTAGACTGTTCTTTATTTTTCTCATTCTTTTTCTTTTACTATGTCTCATTTTCTGATCATGAATTTATGATTCAAAGGGAAAGCTTTGTGGTCTGCATGCCTGTGGATGATTTCTGTCCTGATCAGACAGGTAGTTTAATGGAGTTGGGAAGTTGCTTGGACTGGGGAGTTGGGACGGGTCTGACTTCATTAGGAGAACTACAAGGCTGAATCCCTCAAATAAGAGTGAATCTTGTGAGCCATGGAGCCCACATTTGGATCTGAATTCTCATATTGCCTCTGAGGTTTTTTGTCCCATGGGTCAGTCCATGCCTGAAATGAAACATCTGTATTTGCCACCCTTGGCTCCATCCAGGCAACTTTCTTGAATCCCTATTTTTAAAGAACTTACACAAAATAATCAGCTGGCTGACAGCTACCAACGGCAGTGGTGATGCACAAATCCTATTAGTTGACTTGACATTCATTATATATTCTCAAAAGATGACTGTCCTGCTTTGGTCAGTCTCTTTGGTCATGCAATTAGAAAAATGAGTTTGGTTTGGGTACGTAACACAGTTTCGAGAAAGGGAGAGGAGCAGGAGAGCATTCCAGAGGAAAGAGAACATATGATTAAGCACTGGAATGATTGATTTATGATAAAAGATTAAAAGAATTGAATGTGTATAGCTAAAGGGAGACATGCTGAGTGCCTATGAGTAAGTGGAGGGTGTAAGCAACAGGGAAAAGACAAGGGTGTTGCAGAAGCCCATGAAGTAATGTGAAGGAAAATCTTGAGCAAGGAATATTCTGGTGTCTTTCAGGAAAAATTCAAGTGGGGAACTGGCGGAATGACCTCTAAGTGAGACTGCAAAACCATTGCTGCAACATATTTTGGGACAGTGACAGGCTTTGGTGTGGACATTTTGAAAATTTGACCAAAAAGTCTTCCCAGACTTGAAGAAAGGAAAAGGAAAACTAAACATCTTCCCTATGATACCAAAGAAATTGCAAATATGTTAGTGTGAAAAAGCTGCAGTTGAAAGATGCCATCGGGTTAATCCCAGCTCCATTGCTCTTGCAGAAGCTGTCATAATTCCCTTTCTATAAAAACTCTTGGGGAGACCTGAGGAAAAACAAGGCTGACAAGTCTCAGATTTGGAGTGTCTAAAGTTAGCTTTTGGCTGAAAGAAGTGTGCAGCTTTCTTCTAGAAATAAATTCTCCCCATTTACCATCTTCTTAGCATTTGAAAATCCAAGTTTAGAGCCTGTCCAAAAGGTATTTTTGCCATTCGATATGTAATACTCATCTGAGAAAGGATGAAGAGCTGGTACATGCAATGAGCTGCTCATCTGCTGGGCTCCAGAGGGCCTCCTCTTTTCTTTTAACAAAAAAAAAAAAAAATCCAGGAAATTAATAACTCTGTAAACAGACTTCAATGCCACATCCTTTCATATGCCTAAAGGTACTGGGCTCAAAATTAAGGTTAAAAATGAACTTCCCTGTGCCCAGGAGTGAATATCTAAAAAGGGAATATGTATTATAAAATCCGATATCATATTGTATCTAAACAATTTTTTCTGTATCTTTAGGTACACAGGAATAGTAACATGTGGTTGATCTTACTGTTTCCCAGATTAAGGGCAAACAGAACCAGAGAATGCCTTTTGTACAGTAGTTACCAAGTAAAAACTGCACTTCAACTACAAACTACAGGTGACGTACGTAACACGGTAGCGAGTGAAACATTTCTGGGAAAACTGTTTACCCAAGCTACATAGAGAGAAGAGAGCTTATCATCTAAAAACATCTTGCTTTGATATGTTAGAATATACAAATATGGGAGGAGGCAAGGTGGGGCTAGCAAGTGATACAGGAGCTAATCTATGGTTTCAAAAAAAGAAAAAAGAAAATAGCACAATGGAAAAATAGATTCAGTGCCATGTGTGAAGGAGGCAAAGCTTGGCTTGTCTGTTGCTAAACCTTAATGTACTTTTAAGGTACTTATATTTCATAATAATAGAGGAGATAAGCAGCACCTACAAAGACAGGTGAAAACACCACACTTCTCTGATTGTGCTCTGAGCTGGCTGGACATGAGCTGGTACCAACCCAGAGCCATGTAAAGGTAACAAGACACCAGCTGAAGCAGGACTGTCAAATCCTGGCCAAGGAGGCACAGGTTACCCACAGCCATTTGCCCCTTACCTGTGCTTTTGTCTTTCTCAGAAGTGTCCCTGTAAAGCTGCTGAGAGAATACCACCAGGCATGAGTATGGAGATCTTTTTGTCTCCAGCCTCAGTTTCCCCAGTTGCAAGAGGAAAATGGTGCCCTCGTTGCTCAAGCACCCATGAGGCTTTTGTATCTTGTACTTTGGAAGAAGTCAGAAGCCAGAGTGGAGGAAACCTTTCCCAGAGATGCACGACAACTTTAGTTAAAAATTATAATGCATTTTCTCTGTTTAGTCTGAGCATTTCAACCACATCTATTTTTTGCTTGGAACAAAAGTAAGCAAGAAAATATGAGAAGCTAGTTATAAAAATACCCCTGATACAAGGTAAGTTGTTCTTCATTCTCATTTTATCTATAAAAACAGAAATTCTGTTCTCTAAGAAATCAATTCAGAATGATACCACATGCTGGCAGGAAAACTTGTCAGCCACCCTTCCCACTCTGCACTGGCACATCTGTTGGTGTTTTGGTCAGAACATTTGTCATCCCAGTTATTTACACAATACGAATATGTGTTAGCTATGATTTTGGTTTGTGTCAAACAA
Source organism: Phainopepla nitens (assembly GCA_013400175.1). Taxonomy (NCBI): domain Eukaryota; kingdom Metazoa; phylum Chordata; class Aves; order Passeriformes; family Bombycillidae; genus Phainopepla; species Phainopepla nitens. Next base: position 337,630 of record VXBQ01006010.1, read on the forward strand.
ACAAGTGTACAATTTGGGGTCAGCCATCAATATGGATCATTATGTCAAAGAAAGGAATAAAAACCCCACATGACTCTCCTCTCTGACAAGAGCATGGTCACAGAGAGTTAGGTGAAGAGGCTCAGTGGGTGCAAAAGCCAGCAGTGATGAGACATAAATATGTTTAACTCAAGGACTACTATCTTTTCCCAACAGTTAAAGACAGTCTTTATGTGTCAAGAGGACAATACTGGAAAATACATGATAGGACACATAAGATATGGACAGCTGCCAGGCCCCTGAACAGCTGTGTGGTGTGTAAGGATTACTGCAGCTGTATTTAAACTAGAAATTATTTTTTTTTTCTTAATGTGTTCAGGCTTTTCACTTATCCGAAAGGAAACATTAGCAATTATGAAATGTTTATTTCCCCACAAGACATGCTGTTTTGTTTCTGCTGTCTGTGATCTCTGATGTTCAGGAGACATCACTGCTCATCCCTAAAACTCTAAGTGTGGAGCAGGGGAGATGTGAGGCATCTTCACCTGCTTTGGTTGTGGGAGCAAGGCATTCAAACCGAGCTTTGCACCACCTCAGGAGCAACTTGAAAAGGAATAAGGAATCAGCTCTCTCCTGGTGTTTTGGAAACACTGGGAAAGAACCTGATACCAGTGTGTGCTCAGGATCCTTATGAGGCCAAGAACTTCAAGGCAGGTTCCTGCAGCATGACTGATCCGATAAGCCTGGTGGGTGTGTAGGAGGTGGAGCACCTTTTCCCCAGCTTTGGAGGTACTTCACTCACTCTTGTGGAAAGTTTGCTCAGATGAAATGGTGCCAGATGTAGTTTTGCCTGTTTTCCAGCCTCACAAATTCCTCTTCTATTTTTTAAAAAAAGGAATTAATTAAAAAAAAAAAAAAAAGAAGAAGAAGCATAGGAAGTCAGGAGGACATCAGTCATCCCGAACTTTCTCTCCCCTTCTCTTTAATTCTGCATAAGTGGAACAGAAAGCTGGGAAACATGTATGTGAGCAGTTTCTAGGGAAGAAGATAGAACAGCCCCCATGAATTACAGAAATTATCGGCAATTTTAAATTCCTCAAGGGACGCCTTGTCTTGTATGTGGCAAGGTTGGCTGTTCACTGAGACCAGCCAAGGAATGGGATATTAGATGTCTTCCACAGTGTGGCCATAGTGTTGCTGGTTCCCATGCAAGTTTTCAGCTTTATTACTGCTGGAGCCAAACAAGATAGGAGTAGGTACCTGTGGTTTTGGAAGGAAAATTCTTGGGTTCTTCCTACAAAGCCACATCTACAGCATGTGGTTTGGCTAGCAACCATGTATTCTGATTTGTATGCAACCCTGTGGACACTTCTAATTTAATGTTTGTATGAAAGGCTAACTCTGTGGCCACTTTTAATTAGAGGAGATTTCCGGTAAAGTTAGTCAACAGTTTTTGTTACCGGAGGGAGAGTACCGAACAACTGCTGTGAAAATAAATAGTATAATGTTCGGTGTTTTATTGCAAAAACTAAACTCAGAATTTTTGAATTCAGATGAATTTTCAAACTTTCTTTTTCTGTTTTTTATTTCTCTCCCGTCTCTTAGGGTTAGATCTACTGAAAGGGAGAGGAAGAGGGCTAGAGGCATTGGAGATCCAAGTTGCAAGGCAGCACTGTCATCTCCAGGTCTCTTCTTTAACCCATGTAAAATTTTGGTCCCATAGGATCCAAAGTAAGGAGATCCCACTCGTTACCTGCTTGTTTTGAACATAGATCCTATGAGGTTCCAGTAGGGATGTTGTACTTTGGTAGTGGTACATTTTCCTGCCTGAAATCCTGAACACTTCTTTAGATGAGGGCTGACAAAACAGACAAAAAAAACCCTAATTCTTCACCAACGATGACATTCATAAGTTGCAAGTGGAGTCTGCTACTCTTTCTCATGGTATAGTAGACCTCCATCTCTTCTGTAGAAGGGTAGGTGGTCTCAAATCATAAAGATAAATAGAAGATAAAGTTAGTCTTTGAGTTCACAATCATGTAGAAGTTTTCCCGGTCTAAACAAAAAAAAAAAAAAAGAAGTGTCACTACAGCCAGCTATGAGAAAGAGCAGAAGTAAAAATGATTATTTACTCTGGAGTGGCACTAAGTTTTCTAGATTACAAGTATTGAAATTTTGAATAATACCTTTGAATAACGTCTAGTGAATCGGGAAGAATGGTAAAAAAGTCTTGGATATTTATGTGGCTAGAAATCTATAAAAGATTAAATTTCAATAAATAAAACCATTTTTCTTTTGATTGCTTCAAGTGCTTTGTTATGGCTCTAATAACTTTTTTTTTCTCTCCCTGCTGTAATTAGCTGATCTTAAAGACGTGCAAACAAGTTGCCACAAGTGTTTGGCTACTTAGTAATAACTGTGCACCTTCTTACCCATCAGTAAATGTAAGATCATTTACTTCCAAGAGGGGGAATTCAGAAGAGGGCTAGGCAACCTCAAATTACCACACATTTATAACCATCTACAAGTCTCCCCACAGGCAGTTACCACAGATGAGCTAAATTACTGCAAATTCAGGCTCCTGCTTACATCATTTTAACCGTATTATGTGCCTATCTTTACATTTTAAAAACATAATTTCTACCCAGAAGACATCCAATTCTTACATAGTGATGTTAAACTGAATTTTTTTAGACAGCTGGAAACAAACAAAACATCAGTTTTTCGTGAAAGTAAGAAATTTGTGGATTCCACTCCTTTTATCAAGAAAGTTTTTAGCTTCAATTACTCTTTAATATCCTACTGGCATTTTTTCACCCCCACACCAATTCTTTACAATCACAGGGTGAAATATCTTTTTCCTGGTGAAGTCAATGGAAGAATACCTTTTGATTTTCATCAGGAATTCCTGTCAGTTCCTGAAAATTTAGAATATTTTCTCATTCTTCTCCCTATAAAACTCATTCTACGGTTCAACATATCCATTTTCTAGCACTCACCTAGACACCAAAACTCACAACTCAGGAGTGTGAGTTCAGTTAAAGCTGCCTATTGTCAGTTTTGTTTTGTAAGCCGTGGCATCTACATCTGAATTTTTTCAATTTCTTCCTAACTATGTTGAAGCATTTGACTGCAAATCCATCCCTGAGTTGGGGAATTCCTGCAGGACACTCTGCTGGAAGGAAATTTTTCCACCAGGACAACTAAGGCAGTTCACACCTTGAACTGCTCGGAAATGAACAATGGGTTTTCACAGTCCATCTCTAAAAAGGGGTTTACACTGCTTATCTGGCACACAGTCTTCAGCAGCAGGTAAACCTCTCATCCCTATGCAAAACACTGGAGAGTAGATGGGCAGGCTCTGCTTGGTTGTTGTTCTTGCCCCCACGCTCACCTGATGAAATCTAGATCTGAACATCATTCTTCACCAAGTTACTTTCCCACAGGCCAGATGATAGTGGGGCAGTAACTCAGTAAATTCAGTTTAGCAACTCAATTAAATGCACTCTTGATCAATATATTCAAGATTCCGATCTATCTGGGAATTCTTCAGTTCTAGTGTCCATATTCACTGTGTATTGCGAGAGCCATCTCCAAAGTTCTTGCCTGCTGCATATTTTTTTCATTCCCAAGAGAGACAAAGCATGTTTTTTAAACAGAAGAGACACTAATCACAGAGTTATTCAAGCTGGGCAGGAGCTCAAGAAGGCTCTGACCCAGCCACTGCTCAGAGGAGAGTGAATGCAGCATTCAGACCTTCAGAGAGCTGTGTGAATTCAGGGACTTAGAGTGAAAGTTACAAAATTGAGGAAACTTTGGGCATTTACTATCATCTCCATACATCGCTTGGCTAATAGCATTTAAAAACTATATGGGCTCATGAATCATAGATAATGTACCTGTGTACTTGCCCAGTCAGTTGTTACTTTCATTCACTTTAATAACCCATTTTTGCTCCACTTTTTGTATTTTACTCTTCACCTGCTGTCTTCCTCACACACAAGGAAAGAAAGAAATGAATTAAGTAGACTCAGTCTGTGCAATCACAGCTGAAGCCTCTCGAGCTGAAAAATGACTCACATTTATCTCCTGGCATCTCTCGTCACATCTCTCAAATTCTCTACTAATTGAGCCATTTTCTGAATTCTAACAGTGAATGGGATGTAGTGAGACAGAGACCAAGTAGCATATGATATTTGTCATTAGCAGGAATGGCAGTTTTCCTGGAAGATTTTTGATAAAGGTGTATTGAAAGTGCAGTTGGAGAGGTGCAATTTACTGCAAGCCTGCGTTAAGCACTAACTTTCATGCTACTCAGCACTAAGCCAAGAAGCAAACATGTTAAAATACAATGGAGGGCTTAAATAGAAGTGATCCTAATTAAAAATATATACTGGATTTGGGAAACGCTTGAGTATGGTTTTACTAAAAACATTACTGTTTTGCTGATATAAAGATTTCAATCCCTCAGAAAATCACAGATTTACACACATGGTCTAGTTCTCTAGATAGCTAAAATGACGTCCTTTTTTTCCTGCATTGTGTTTCCACCTGCATTGTGCTTTACATTTTGTTTTTGCAAATAGCTTAAGTCCAAAACCCCCTTTTTTTTTGTGGTCTATTAGTATGGAGATACAGGTGCTCATCAAAAACTCTCAGTGTCACTAAGAGCACCCATGACCTACTAAAAACACATGAAGGATAAATTCAGGTATGGCAAGGCTGTTTTACACTTGTGGGCAGAGAACCCTTCCCTGACAGCTAAAAGACTCCAGTAATGCCAAATGACAGCCTGTATCCTTTCTGCTAGAAGAAAAACTGAAGTACAGTAAGAAGTGTGGAAATCAAACTGAACGGAAGAAGAACAAAAATCATTCTGCTGGGTTAAAGAAAATGTCTGTTTGCCCAGCACTGTGCTGGTATCATTAGCTGGTTGTAGGTGCCAGCAAAAAGCAAATGAGAAGAACAGTGCCTACTCCTGAGCTGTGCACTCCTGGCTCTGCCAGTCTGCAGGTTAGAGGATTCCTGGGACAGAGGATTCAGCTGTTTCTCAATGTTTGAAGGACTTGGTTTACAGCCTTTGTTTCATCTGCTTTATACATTTTGCATTCAGAAAATCCCACATAAGCAAGTTCTACAGTGTAACCTGGTAAATGAAAAAAAAACTTTCATTTTATTTGCTTTGAATATTTTCTGTGTCCATCAAGTTCTGTTTTATCAGTAAAGAAAAATAATCGTTCTTACTTGCTTTTACCCTGCAAAATTTAAGAATTATATGGGTTTCATGATTGGGTTTGATGTTCTTAAAGGTCTTATCTTATCTAAACGATCCTATGAAACTCTTCTTTTTTTTCTTCTTAGTGTAGGCAAAAAAGCTTCTACTCAAGCTTACTGCCATAGGTTTTCTGGACAAATGTGTTTATACACTTTCTGACAAGAGAAATTTTTTTTCCCTTCAATTACACCATTATGGTTTAGAAGAAGGAACAAACCAATGGAGGTAAAGTCAGAGGAAAAGGTGGACCAAGTTTATTTAAACTCTCATCAGCTTTCTGTGTTTATCTGATCCATATCTGCAATCATGGTGCAATTTATCCCACAGTAGCTGCAAGGGATATTTTCCACATCACTTGTAATACTGAAGGAAAAAGTCCTGACTCGCTTTTAAACATACTCCACCTTTCTTTTTATGACTCTGTACATATATTCACACAGTTACACACATCTCTAAACTGAAAAAAAATATTTTTTCTTCCTTCATCATAGCTTTGATAGTGATATGTTAGTTTTATATCCTTGGGTCTCTAGTTTTGCAATTGAATCTTGTAGTGGAGATGGTCTTGGATTCTGCAGATGGATGGGTTTTGAATTGACTGGATCCATGCTTTTATTCTTGCACAATGACACAATAACTTGCAGGGGAATCTGTTGGATGAACAGCAGAAAGTTCCCCTGCTCTGTGAAGCCTCCTCAGGTGCTGCCTTTTGCTGTTTCCTCATGTCTGGAGTTGTCTTTTTCTCCACACAAATTCCTAGTGGGCGTTTTTTCTTCCACACAAACAAGGTGGCAGCTTGCCATGTGGGAAGGCCATGTCATGAAACCATAGAGGATTAGATACACTCAGCTGTAAGGAGGATAAACTTATAGCTCCGAAAAAACTAAGGCATTTTTCCAGATAAGCAGCACTGAGGTTTGCAAGTTTAATGTGTTTTTATTTCCCTTCTGGTGGAAATTATGGCCTCTCTTTCAGAATATTACGTATCTACACTATTTCTTCCTTTAGCAAGACATATTTTAATGTCTATTTGGAGGTAAAAGAAAGAAAACCCCCGTGATTACCTGAGATGTTTGGAGAAGATATCCAGATACAGCTGAGGATTTGGTTTGCACTTGATTGCATCTGTCACTGATGTATACAGATAATTAACACTGGGGCTAGAGACCCCTTGGTCCTCCAAACCCACAGGCCTCAGAAGACTGTTCAAGCTGTCCCTTGTCAACCACACACAGAATACTTGAATCAAATACAGGTGAATATCTCAGCTGCTCAATGGTGTCCACACATCTTCCCGATAGCGAGGCACTTTGGACATTTCCTCAGGATATTCCCCCCTGGAGGATCACAGAGATGGACCCCACTCACCTTCCACAAGCACAAGGGGCTGTGCTGATGCCTCCAGACCTTGAGACCTGGGTAGGATCCTGGCTGCTGTCTTTGCATGTCCAGGCTTGTCATTGCATGGTGATGGCAAATATCTGCATCTCTGGGGCTATTTTGAGGAACACCTCAGCATGAACAGGGAGATTTGCTGCTTGGAAATGTGCTTTGCAACAGGAAGCTCTTACTGTTGGTACAAAGCAGAGAGGCAGGGCTTTCTGCTACCCCATGTGCTGTGCAGAAAGCTTGGTACTGCAGACTGAATTTTTGCTAATACATTATGTGACAACCCTCACCTCACTTAGGCTGCATCTCATTATCAGCTGCACTGATGTCCAGACATCAAAACCAAAACCAACATGAGTTTTCTTATCCAGATGATGTATATAACATCATTTTATAGGCCTCAGAGCATTTAGGATAGGATAAATGAATTATTAGCCCATGGTGGACTGTACTTGTCAACACTGGTTGAATACTTAAAGTAAGTTGCAGCTAATCCCCGCACAACCCCATAAAAACCTGCTCCCAATAAGCCTTCATAATAAATTCTTTGCACCAGGAAATATGACTTAAACTGTTTCAAAGCAATAATGTTTAGGTAAGTGAAAAAAGTTTCCTACTGCGAGATATTTTATGAACAAAATTAAATATAAAACCATATTATTAAATTCTGTCACAAAGGTATTAATCTTGTTACTCTGGCATTGGTACCTTAGTACTCCATAATTATGGATTAAGACTTTAAGAAAAAAAATAAAGTGTAGAAGGTGGTTTTCACAGTTCCAGAAAAAGAAAACAAAACCTGGAAATAGACCTTTAGAAATGAACCTTTAGACTTGCAATATGTCATACTATTATTATTATTATTACTATTATTATTAGCCTATTACATGCTGCCTTTATGGTCTGCATTGTGTAAAGCTCACTGGGAACAAATACAGTGCACAAATAAATTCATTAACTGTGGAATCAACCCCACACTATTTGGTAGTATGAGACGGTCCAACACAGAGATATCTGTGTGTGCTGAGGTTAAAGAAAACCCCCCCACTGATTTCAGTAGCTGGTGTGTGGCTGACCAACTGCTTTTGATCACATTATAGGGAAAAAAAATAATCATCTGTTTTAGAAAGAGAGGATGTGGAATAGGAAAGTCTATTTATCCCAGAAAAATGGGCAAGGAAAAGATATGGTTTTTGAAGAACACAACACTGGTCTTAGAACATCCTCCAATGCACACAAGAACTGCTGTAACATAATGAAGAATAAACTCCATAATTTCCACAGACTCCAATTATACGGGAGGGAAGGAGAATTTAAAAATTATAAGAGATGTACTAGATAGAACCAAAGGTTTTAAGATCTCTGCAGAGGATTTTTTTTTTTGCCATGGTTTATTTTCCCTCGTTAATTTTTAATTTTAATTTCCCCATCACAACTAGTAAAAGCATTCTGGAGGTCTAGTGCTTTTCGTAATTGGATTATCTCTGAATGAATGCCATAAGTAAATGTGCCTGTTCTACTACATGGACAGCATAAGTCTTTCACTCCTCCCTCTAAGTCATTGTCACTGCATCAAAACCCTAGAAATCAGTCAGCAATTTTTGCTATAACCTGATCACTTATTCAGATTAATTACTGGTAGTGTGACATGCTTGGGTTTTATTACAGTTTTTTTATACTCTGAAGCACATGCAGTCAACCATTCTGCATGAGACAATGCCCTATCACATTTTTTATGTCTGATACCTACTTTATATTGGTAACTCACTACGACACAAGCAAAATAAACTCAGCAAATAATCTGGATTTTTCAGTTATTTTCCTTTCAGCATTGTAGAAGGCTAAAGTAGTTTTAGAGTCTGTCACCTTCAAGTCACAGCTCTGCAATTAATTCAAAATGGCAGCTTTCTGGTGGTGGTTAATTAGTCTAGGTAGAATGATTTTGTTTAATCATTTTCATAGAGTATATGACCACAATACTCATTTTCAGACTCAAGATTGACATGGATACATGCTTTTAACCTCTGCATATAGGGTAATAATTACCTTTCCAACCCACCTTGTCTCTCTTGATCACTCCTCATCATATTTGGGAAGACATCCTGCAATGCATTAAATATTGAACGCATTTTTTGTACAACCAGAGAAATACAGAAAATTGTGTTGAATGAGATGGGAACACCAGAATTATTATAAATTCTACAGGGATTCACAAGGTTTTAAGTATATCTTGACATTACATCACTAATACCTGATGGTTTTGAAGCTTTTGGAAACTTCTACTTGATAACACAGAGATGCAGAAATCTGTAAAAATATGTAAATGTCTGAATTTTCATTATGTTTTTTTCCCAAAACCAAGCTTCAGTTACCATTCTTTTCCAAAACTGTTCCACATAAGCACACAAAAGTTGACAGAATGTATACTGCAATTTGAGTAAAAGAAATTATTTTCATTAAGAATCTTTTTGTACTTCTTGCAAGAGCAATCTGGAACACTGAAGATTCTTCAGACACCATAAAATCTGGGGACATAAATGCTCAACACAAAATTCACTTATTCCATTCTCACAGGGATCAAGGACATGTTTAGGGTACGGTCTTCACCACAATAAAAAGAGCTGCCAGCTTAAGGCCCTGGGTCAACTGCAGCCTTTCCATTCAAGGGTGACTTGTTTTAATGCACAATTTATTACTTCTTCCTGTTGTTCACTTCAAATCTGAGGCACCACTCCGCCATCCTCATCATTTAGGTTAAAATAGATAAACCCTTTGTACTCAATGAGATGGATTTCAGATGGGACAAGTGAAAACGAATAATTTGAGTGTTGAAGAATCTGTGAAATTCTTTGACCTGTGATGTCTCTAAAGAAGCATTGGCTCTTTCATAAAAAAAAAAAAGTCTCTGGATGTTGAATACAGAGAGAAGACTGGGTGGGTAAGGATTCAAAATTTATCTACTTTGCCTCAGCTTAGAGACACAACTTCATATTGTTCAGATCAAGACACAGTTCAGCAGTTCATTCAATTTATTTTTATTTCTTGAAAATGCAGACAAAGGTTTTTTTGCTTTATTTACATTTGTTTACGTTTCCTTCCTTTAAATTGTATTGAAAAAGAATTGAAAGGAATGTTTTGTTCTTGTGATCTTTACATCACTTCACATTTTGGTAGTTTAATTTAGAGTGCCTAGAGATCTTTCAGTAACTCAATAGGAAAAAGGGAGGTGACTCTGCCTAGTTTTTTTAGTAATATTTTTAATTGAAATTATTTCAGTAGAAACAGATGAATGTGACAGCATCTTAAAAAAAAATAAATTAAATGGCTCCAAAAGTCAGCAGGTGCTGAAAACCAACCAGATTCCTGAAAAAAAGGTACAGTTCTTTGTCTGAAGACCAAAGAGAAGAATATACCTGGGATATGTTCAAAACAGTCACCTGGCTACAGTTTCACCAGCTTTGGGCCTTCTAAAATAACTCTGAGTGCCAGTGAGGAAGATAGAAGAGGGAAAAAATAGCTTCAAATCTTTCTGTTAGAACATTTTGTTGAAATTTTACTCTTGAGCCATTGGGCATCAATTCAGTACAAAGCATGTTTGCTTCACTGCCACCTTCTTTAAAAATGCTGCAGTATTTTGCAGATGGAAACTCAGTGGCTGTGGCAACTTTGCAATTACCTCTCCACTCCATTAATGCATTTGCTTACACAGAGAGAGGACCTGAGAGAAAGGAGGTGTGGAGCAGGCTGTTGACATTTAAGTTTTTAAAAGTCCAAACTCTCAAAAATATCTGTTTGGAAAATTATGACAGGAAGAATACATATTACTTATGCCTAGAATTCTGGAAAATAAGTATTGTCAAAATGCTCAGTTATTGTGCATATTTATTTTTTGCATGAGTTCCTTTTTAATTTTGCATTGAAAATTTGAGAAAAGTTAATCTACTGTACTGGAAAACAATTCAAAAATTGTTTAGGGTAAAGATATTTTCTGAATTCCCAAGGAGCAGGAAAAGTGTTTGGATTTGTATTTGCATCAGTTTACATTTGCAGTGTGAAAAGACCTTGAGTTTTTCTTCTCCACACGTCATCCTTGCCTTCGTCATGATAACCTGATCTCCCCATCTTTGTCTTTCAACTTCCACAACTGCATCTTCCTGGTTTTGCTGTTTCAGTCACTCCAGGTCATTCTGTATTTTCTTGCTCTTGGATTTTGCATTGTTAGGAATTCTCCCACCTTACCAGAGTCTCCCTGGGCTTTTGTTTTCCGGACCATTGAGACAGAAAATAACAAGAGTCACTGGCCGTGCTCTCCTGCACGGTCTGTGACTCCAGGCTGGGGTGTCTGGGTGCTCACCAGGGCAGTCACAGCCTCTGTCTGTCCCCAGGAAGGACTATACAGCCACAAGCACATGGCTGAACCTAGGAACATTTCAAGCACTGAAACTTGCTGATCCATACCGACAATAGCCATTAAATCAAAGAAAACTTAATGTTGGGAGGAACCCCTGTAGAGACCTTGCCCAGCCTCTGCCCAGCTTACAGGTGTGGTTTTTTTTAAGCTAATGCACATTTTCCAGTTTTTGGGCATGACTTGTGGACCAGAAACTGGTTCCAATAAGCATTTTGCATGTAGTCACCCTGCTCTGCAGGCTGAGGGAAATTAACTGTGAATATGGGCTCCTTCATGCCAGAGGAACTCCAAGTTAAGGGTTTGTGTCAGGCCCACTTAACTGATTATCATGAAAGTAACCTCTGTTGACTCTGTTCACTCCCTGTATTTGCTGTCTATGAAAATAAGTTGCTTAGTGTCAGTGCTGGCTTTGCAGCACTACACCACTAGGCACTTGACATCTGCCACCTTGCTTAAGGGAGGAATCTCTATGAGACACCAGGATGATCCCTGAGTTAAAAATAAAACTCCCTCATACGGGTTTACGCTATCCAATACATTGTCTTCCTCACAGGAGAACAGAAGGCAGACTGATTTCACCTCAGGACCACATCAGTGCTCCCTGTGCCTGTGCTTCTGTTAAACCAATCACCAGATTTGGGGTGGGGAGGGGATTTCTCTGTTCCCTAGGCAGAGCTGGCAAGGACAGCCAGGGGTTTGGGGGGCGTCCTCCCCACCAGGGAGGCTGTGGTCATCCAAACCACCAGGCTGATTTAAGCCCTGAGCCACATTTTCCCTGATCCATCTTAACAGCATCAATCTTTGTGGCATGGCTAATCTTTTAACTGGCTTTAGGTGGTTAACAAGTGATTGTATCTATGCATGCAAAGCCAACAGGCAAACCACATTGTGGCCTGGATTCAGCACACAGGTTGGTCTGTGTATTCCTCTTTTTCTGTTCCCCAGGCACCCTAACTCTCTGTCATTACCAGCAGAAATTAAATTATAAACTCTTAAGGGCAGCTGCTACATCTTTCCTTATTCTTAGAAATTCAGTACTTATATTTAACCCTCCATACGATATTTTTAATAGCAAAGAGCCTAGCTTTGCCTATTGAAAATTTCTTGTGATTTGTTTTTTATTGTTTTTCCAGGGAAAATCTTTCCTTTTCAATAGTGGCAATTTTTATGTTAATACATTTTTCATTGAGAATATTTCCTGGGGAAGAAGTGGAATTTCTCATTAAGAATATTTTCAACTGGAGAAGTCTGAATAGCTGTAATTGATAAAAAATTTGGAAACAAGTGAGAGCAGGAATGAAGAGTGACATTCCAGTAAAAGCCTGCAACTCCTTAGCCTTCTGCATCAAAATCCAAAATCTGAACAATTCTGAACTTTGGGAAAAGAAATTCAGCAATTCATTTCTTGCAGCAAATTGATACATTTCTCCCAGCAGTGATGCTATTAGCACTTGCCACTATGAGAAGCAAGAGGATTGGTATTTTTTTCCTGTGGTGTTTATCATGATAATTCCTAGAAACGGGTCTAGGTAGCAAAACATGCCTGGATAATGCCAGGTTAATTACAGTATTGCTCAGTGTTGTACCCTGTAGGAACGCCCATCTGGCTTTCAGTAAGCGTGTAAAAGATTAAAAACACATAAGGCAGCATGATGGGCTGGCACAGCTTGGCTGCTTTGAATAGAGAGAATCATTTAGGTTGAATTTGGGTGTCACTGCATGAAATTGCATAATACGGTGCACAAACAAACCCTGGGAGTTTTAGTGGCCTAGTTAGGGTGGTACAGTGATACCAGCAGAGTTATGCAACCAAACCAGGAATGCAGAAAGCTCCCGCAGTGCCATTCCTCCTGGAACAGGCAGATGTTCCTCCCTATGTACAACCTGTCCTCCTGGAAGCACAGCAAGCAAAATGTGCTCTCAGTGCATCCTCGTGCAGGATGGGAGTTGAAGGGGTTGAAGCTGCCTGGTTTGAAGCTGCCAGAGTTGAAGCTGCCTGGTTTTAGGAGCTTTCCATCTTAAACATGAATGGTGAGGCAGACCTGACCCTGCTGAATATCCTTGGGATTCTGTTTCCTTGGGAAACTGAATATCCTTGGGATTCATGTCCTTCCCATCAGCACGAGCACCCACCCCTCTGCTAGACAGTTTCCTTTTTTGAAAACTTTTTTTGTAAAGTGACAGCTCTTTTGCACTTGCACCTCTTGCCCTTACAGTATTCACAGTACTCCTTTCCACAAAGCATTCAACACATTGGGCATAATGAATTTATCTCATCTACTCTAAATAAAATTGGCGACATTGTCAATATATTTTTCCTTTTTTCCTGGAGTCAGGCAAGTATTATGAGATTGAGAATGGTTATGTATTTCTAAAAGGACTGTCCTTGAAATTACTTCAAGAATCCATTTATGTGATTTGAAATTATCTTAAATATCCTGGGAACTGTCAGCCAAACTGATCAAATCTGTCACTTACAGCATTTTTTCCATTCTGTTAAAAAATAATAAATTACTGTTTGTCTTTCATGGTCCTGGCTATTTTCAGGTTGTCATTTGCTGATGACTGTTTTATTTATTCAAAATCTATCAATTCTTTCCCCTGTCTGCATTAGTTCTCCTATTTTTGACATTTTAGACATCTGGTTATATGTGTGGTAACATTTGTAGTTAAGATTCACAACACAATTTTGTTCCACAGATTTTACTGAGCTTTGAAACCAACTGCAATAAAATAGGAATCCAGTGGGCACTGAGTGGTATCTTCCACAGTGGGTGACTCCAGGTTCAATATTTTCTTTGAGTCATAAACACAGCTCAATCCTACAAATGTTTATAAACTTTTGTTTATAAAGCATAAACGCTACTGGGACTGGGGGAAGTCCTTATCCCATTGAAGTGAATGGGAATTCAGAGAGAAATGTTCATTAATCCTTTGGGGGACTTTAAAACACCCAAGGCTAATCTGTATGTGTATCTCTTTCCAGTAGATCTGCTTTTTCAGAAGTCTCTACCTCCTGTACAGTGTTCTACAAAATAGTTCCATTGTAGTAAGTCACAGCACAGAATTTATAGTATAGATAGAATGCAAAAAGTATTTATGCAGAAAATGTACAGCTGTAGAGAACACCTTCAATTTTATAAATTATTTATCTTCTGGTACACAAACTACAAGGAGGTATGGGGCTTTGGAGCTGGGTTATCTCACTTTGAGCAATGGAAGACAATAGTGAATGCTCAGATCGCATTAAAAATACCTATAATAAGTAAAATATCAAGAAAGAAAGAAAGAAAGAAAGAAAGAAAGAAAGAAAGAAAGAAAGAAAGAAAGAAAGAAAGAAAGAAAGAAAGAAAGAAGCAAACAAACAAACCCATCCTGTGAGATAGCACTGGGATTCAAATCTGTTCCAGATAAGAACTCAGAATCATACCAGCTTAGTTATAAAATTTTCTGAGTTTTTGCTGTTTACTGGTACACTTGTGCTTGGACTTTCCCTCATAACCAGTATCCTGGACTTCCACCAGCCAGCTGCAGAAAAATGCCAATCCAAACATTGCTAGGAAGAGAAGGCCCCAAGGATCTTTGGGATCTGGTCCAAATCTCGCATACATTTCCAATGTAGTACAAAAGAGAGACAATTCAAGGTTGACTTGAACAGCCTTTTCTTACTCTTGGTCTAACAGCATCATGGTCATCTTGCTGTAATTACAAAGCATTTAATTACCTCCTTAGATTCTACCTCAGGTTTTTAACATTACATACCTGCAAGAGATAGTCTCATAAGGCACTACAGAGTGAGAGGGTTTCAGTTATTTCTTTTGTCCCTTTTCTGCTGATATTTTCCATCTGTCAAATTGAAGTCTTTTGTTTATTTTGCTTTGCCTCTGAGTCCAACTGAGTCCAATAGAACATGATATTGAAAGATTGTTTTACGGCCAAATGAAGGTCTCCTATCTCTAAAACTGATGCAGGAAAATTTATTGTTCCGGTGGTTGAAGTGATACACAAGTTGCTATGCCTGTAGCACACATGGACACAACGGGGCTTAGGCAGTCTGACATACACCTCAGCACTCCATTTCCCAAACAAAATCCTGCCCACACCACACTACTGATCCTTTTGGTCCACAGGCTCGTTTCCTATGGGAAACAGACATAGAAGATGCAGGGGGATGTGCCAGGGTATTAGACCAACAGGCAATCCAGTGGCACCCAGAACATGCATCCAGGATAAAAGCCAGTAGGGACAGTTCTGGAAATTCAAAGCTAGTGCTTATCCTTTCTACCAGGACGCTTGCACCCCTCTTGGCACAATTACTTGATAAGATTCTGTTCTGTTACATGATTCATTTTCTAGATCTTTAGGATAATGGATTAGCAGCTGACAAACTGCTGCAGCAGTAGCTCTGTCCTTCTGAGGGATTTGTGTAAATTTCTCCAAATATGGCATGAGCAGTTGAAAAACAAACCTTCTGCTTATGTGCTATGAAAGGGCACAAGTTGTAAGTCTAAGCTTTCAAGACACCCAAGTGACTAGGTTTAGAAAACCTTGCTGAGAAAATTTATAGACATACTATGTATTTTTATCCATACTCAGGCATTAAAATGTATGCTCAATTCCACAGCTTTACTTCTGATGGAGTCTGTTCATCTGGGATATGTTGCTAGCTGCACTTATTTTGTAAGTTATACTTAAAACTAAGCATAAGAGACAAACCATGAGAGATATGAAAAAGCAAGGGTGGATTTCTATGTTCATTCAACCAATCAGCTTTTTAAGAAAATATCTTTAATACATGACAAACATACAGTTTGTTAGTTTTCCCCACAGATTACTCAGAGCACATGGGCTTTAATCTGATTTGACAGCCTTGTGATATTTTCTGCCATTCTTGTTCTTAGCAAAGTGCTCTAAAAATGCATCCATAATTTATTTATGGGACCTTCTTTAACCCTTGAGTAACAAGAATGTACACCATACCTTTCATCCTTGAACTGTCAGTGCTGATTGTGGAAAGTGCCATTAGACACCTCTGAGGTGAAGCAGCTGAGAAATACTCTTTCTTTCTAAAACAATAAATAGTGAAAAAGCCATTGTTTTCTTGTCAGAATGCTAAAGAAGAAATATCAGAACCTTCTACCACATTACCTCTCCACAGAAAAATTCACAAGCATCATGAAGACACACAGCTATTAATAATTTTGTGAGATACTTTAATTTCTAACAAAGGAAAATCCCAGGACAATCTATTTTTATCTGTACCAAGAGCTATTTTTTCCCACTAAAAACATACTGAACTCCTTTTAACATGAATATACCATTACAAATTCAATTCAGAAAGCTCTTCATAATGGGCACACTTCATATCTCTTGCAGAGCTTTTAACTTCTCTGGTACTTTATTTGCCTCCCACTATATTTAGATTTGTTGTAATTATTTAATATCAAGGCTTCCATTTCTGTGATGCCAGAAGTGACTCTTTGCTGTATGTAGTTTTATTACTGAACCAGATAAACTGGTAATATAAGAAGTAGCCCCAGATTTGATGCATTTATTCTGGATTTGGCCTCTCCATCTTTTATGTAATGATAGGGTATTTTCCCTTCCCTTTGGGCTGAGAAACATTAACAATAGCTCTTTGTCTGACATTCGTGTTTGTGCTACATTCCTAGCCCAGTGTTGGGTAGGAATGTAGCACAATTTTTAGTGCAAACTTAGATTTCACAAACCCACAGAACAGTTGAGGTTTGAAGGGATCTTTGTAAATTATCTAATCCAACCTCCTCCTTCAAGCTCAGTTAGATCAGGCTGCTCAGGGCTATGTCCAGTCAAGCTGTGCAGACCTCAAAACTCCCCTGAACACTCTTCTAGAGCTTGAATTGAATACTCACTGCCTTGACTCTGGGTATTTTTTGCCTACTATCAAGTCAGAATTTCCCCTATTGCAGTCTGTGTTCATTGCCTCCTGTCCCCTTGCTGTGCACTCTCAAGAGGAATCTCACTCTATCCTTTTTTAGATTCTGGGAAATGTGTCCTTCTGTCCACATGGAAATGTCTGGAGTTATTCACATCTCTGGATGTTCTCATGAGTGGTTGATAATCACTGATCAACCCTGCAAGTGAGGAGATGGTTATGTCACCCTGGCTCTGGTCTGGTTTTGCAGTGTCATTCACAAAAGTGATGTTAGCCTGCAGGCATTTCCATCCTGTGCCAAGTGCTGATGGCTCCCGTGAGGAAGCAAAGAGCCCAAAGTTCAGATACAGCCTGCTTAAAGCTTCCTGTATGCTGTGCAAGCACAGGTGCTTAGGACACTGACTCTGCATGTTTTGGGAAATCTCCCCCCACTCTCCTCCATGGGAGACATTCTCAGAGGTTAGCTCAAGCTATTGATCAAGAGTTGTGCAGACTATACAGTTTCAAATATAAATAAGATAGCAAAGGGTTTGGTCCCAAGAAATATATCCACTTACTTCCATTTAAGCAACACTCTTGCCTTTTTTTTCCCACAGTTGGCACTTTTTTAATTCATGGCAGGCAGGCCACAGAATGTCCTACTCAATAAAAGAGATGCTTCTGGAAACCCTAATCCTGGAAACCATAAAGTGGGGAGTAGTGAGCGTGAATGTGTAAAGAGGAAAGCACATTGAAACAACCTGATATCCCTCCATGCTGAAAAGACTCGTGCAGTGGGCTGAAAACACTGACTGACCTGCTGGACTCAAAGGGGTGCACCACTGGTATGAAGATCATCTGGAAACCAGCTGCTGACTATGCACTGGATGGTTCTAGGGCCAACAGGGTTTCACATCTCCATTAATGTCCTGGACAAATGGCCAGTGGACACACTCAGCAAGTTTGCAGATGGCGCTAAACTGGGAGCAGTGGCTAATGCACTGGACAGTTGTGCTGCCTTTCAGAGGGACCTGGATGGGCTGGAGAAAAGGACCAACAGAAACCTCATGAAGACCAACAAAGACAAATGACAAGTGCAGCCCCAGGGGAGGCACAGACCCATGCCCCAGCGCAGGTTTGGAGTGATCAGCTGAAAAACAGCATTGCAGAAAAGGACCTGAGGTTTCTGGTGAACAAGCTGAAGATGAGCCAGCAATGTGCTCTGACCAGCAGCACTCTGGGCTGCACTAGGAAGAGCATTACCAGCCTGTCAAGGGAGGTCATTCTTTCCCAAATTCCCAAATTTCTCACAATCCTGTAGAAGAGAAAGATTACCCTTATTCATTTTTTTTCACCTTATTTTATTCTACAGAGTATTTTTGTGCCACTGTGTGATGACAACCAGTGCTGTATCCATTGCAAAATGTGCACTGCAAATTACAATACAATTTTTAAACCACAATTAATTTTCCTAGGCTTGACTAATGCATAACTGTTATCTAGTAGTATTGACTATTTTTCTAGATTACCTGGAGCCAAAATAGGATGATGGTTCCTTTGATATTAAGTAATTATCCTGATTTTGTAATAGATCTTGAGCAACACTATCCTTAAGCAGTAGAAGAAATTATATTGGTACTCTATCAGATACAGAAATACCTGGGTGAGTAAACTTAAGAGCTTTCATTATTTCCCTTAGCACACTGTCCACATTCATGTACCTCTCAGTTCACTCCTTATATGGGGACTTTGTAAAATAAAAATTTAAAGCCTTATATTTCAGTGTCCCCACCTCTGTCTCCACCTCCCTGTCTTCTGACTATGAAGCAGGCTTAGAATTTCCCTGTCTATCCCTACTGGAGGCAGTACCTTTGGGAGACCCCCACGTGAGGGGTGAGTATGGGTATTTCCACAGACAGATGCATTCTCAGGGCCAGGCTGGCCAGACATGAGTCAGCTCCTTTCCAGAAGCTCTGTAGACAGGGGAGCACAATAAATTATTCACAAATCCCAACTGGCACCACAGTGCAAGTTTGAAGGTGGCACTTGGACCTGTCCATGTCTGTTGGGCACCTCAGAATCAGTGCTCCTGCCAAGCTGCTCGCTCCAGCCTCTGTAGTTAAGCCAGTCTCAGGTCTGTAACAGCAGCCACAGCTGTTTTGGAGATTTGAAAGGAAGAACCAGGAATTCCCCATCACAGCCTAGATGCCAACTCCTACATAGCCCTGGGCAAGTCATTTAACTCCTCTGACTCAATTTCCCCATCTGCTAAATGGGGATAATAGCAGAGGAGTATTGTAAGGATTAATTAATTAGCTAATGTTTGTAAAGCGCTTTGAAGATCAAAAGCACAAAGTACTATTGTTGTTATCAAGGGTGTTGAATTAACTTTCCTCATTTTGGCACACAAATCCCCGCCCTTGGTCTGTTGCCTCAGGGCATGTGCTGGCATTAAGAACATGATGATGATCATCTAGTCATGAGCAGAGCTATCAGAGCACTCTTGGAGGTGCGGGTAGTCACCAAAGTCAGGCTCCCCAGACAGAAATGCCATGCCACCATGCAGCACTTGGACACTGATCTCTCCTGGTCTTCAGTGGCTCAGGATAAGCATCAGCAAGGGCTTCTCACTGCTCCTTCTGGGCACAGAAACATGTCCATGAGAAGTAAGGGCTTTTCTCACAGCCCATCAGGTTTTCTGGGCTCTCCACACCTCTCTGGTAATTCTTTGAGTGTATTCCTAAGTGTCAGATTTGTGGGTCAAACTCTCTTGTTCGGCTCCACTCCCTTTGAGCTGATTTGCATTCACAGAAGTGGAGCACATCCTACTTTCCTGGAATTAGGGTGAGATATCTGTGATTAACATGATGTAATTGGTGTTATATGTGCACCAACACATTCTCCACCTGTCAAAATAGCAGGTGCATCCCCAGGTTTATGGACCATCATGGCTCACAGGCTGCCCTGCACCAGCCTCAGACTGAGATTCACGCAGCCTCTTCCATTGCCAGACCTCTGCAGCTGCTGGCACAGGATCTTGCCTTGGTTCTGGGGACAAGGTGCCTGAGATGTGTGTGCAAAACCATTTTGATGCCATAGGATTTAGCTTTTATACTTTTCAGATCCTGTACTTCTTTAGTGTATAACTCTAAAACTTCACAGCCTGTCAGCTACTGTTCTCCCATTTTATTCAGACAAAACAGTTCCTCTCTAGGCCTGAAACTCGAGGACACCTTTCTGTCTCAGGCCCCAAGAGATGTAAACAACAGTGAATTGGGTGGGGGGAAAGGGTGGGGAACTTGGAGTAAATGACTTCATTACCTGAAACTGTAATTGGAGGATTAACCCATGACATGTAAATGGACCCAATTTATAACTATATGAAAAACTCATGACCATTGTCCATCTTGGGTGTAGCCCCTCAGAGGCTTTTGACTGCCCAAGGTATAACTATTGAAGGCCTTCAATAAAAATACCTGCTTTTATTCTCTTAATTTTGTCTAGCCTCTGTTTTAGGTAACTGCTCCAAGGCATCAATTCCCAAGGAAAGTGCACTGCCAGAGCTGCTGAACCGTGAGAGCTGTTCCTCCAGAAGAGGAAAAGAAACTATTTCCTAGTCTTTGAGGAGCTTGGTCCTCTGCTGTAATTTTTGCAGAGCCTCCAGACTAGACAGAGATCGTGATAATTACACAAAGTGAACAGAAGGCAAATGTTGGTTGATAATGGAGAATTATTGTCAAAATGCCATTTTGACTTCATCATCAACAGAACGAGCTAAGTGATTATTAACAGCTAAGGACTGTGAAATCCACAAATCATCCATTTGCTAGAAAACAACCATTGAAATTGCATGTGACTGCAGGGACATTTTAATACCACCTTTTATTACTGCAGAACAAATCACTGACAGCAAAACCGAATGGCCTCCCCCAGTCAATACAAAGACAGCAATTATAAAGTAGAACACATAAGATTTTTCTTATATGCTGCTAGGCAAAAAAATGTACTATTACTGATAACTTCTGTAAAAGTAGAAGTGAAAAACCTCTACATGTGGCCTTGCCTGCATTTGCTCTCTGGTGGACTGTGTTTTGCTCCTTTTCCATAAACTTTATTGAAGGGCTATTTTAAAAATGAGGTCGTTGAAACAAACTGCTATGCTGGTTCTTGGTACAGATGAAAAACAAGGGAGTTCAGGAGGAGATAAAGGTGCTGAGCTCATCAAAGCCCTAATGCAGTTCATGATGTTCTTTGTACTAACTAGGCCCACGCAGCCTGGCATAAAATTACATGGGTTTAAAATTTCCTAAACACACTTAGATTGCTGGGATCAGTCCTAAAATACCATAAAACACCTGAATTGATATCTTTGCACCTTTTAATGTTGATAAAGAGTGTATTACAAAAATAAAAGATTGGAAGATTGCTATAAAATCAAATTACAACCTGATTATACATTGATAGAGAAGTGCAATGAATGTCTTACCATTAATTTTGGGGGGGTTTAACTCATGAAAAAGGATAAAATTTTGCTTAACCTGTCTACCAAACACCGGCTGAAATACCTTAACAATATTGATTTCTGCATCTTAAAAATGCTGTGGAACATCTCTGTTCAGTGATAGAGTATTTTTTGAGTGCAGCTTTGGTACTTAATTCCAGGAAACTCCTTCACACAAATGCAGAGCACTTAGATGAAAGTTACCTCAGCTCAGCAACTTGGTAGGTTCTTCTCCAGGGTCATAAGGGTGGTTGTGTACTTTGTTCCCTATAAGTGGTCCTGAAACAAAATACATAGATTCTAAGAAAGCCCATATGCATTTCTTGGAGGAAGTCTGAGATATTGGGAATTGGGATATCTGATGTTTGGGAATTGTAGTAGGAAATACTGCTCCACAGGATCTGTCATAAAAGAGTGAGCTACATCACACATCCTCATCAAACCCTGGGCTTGTACCTCCTGCTGTTTTTATAGAGTCCAGTTAAAAAGGGTCCAGCTCCTTACACTGAATCAATGCAATAATTCATTACCACAGAATTATGGAGCTGCAACCTCATGGAATCATTGAATGGTTTGTGTTGGAAGGGACCTTGAAGACAGCTCTAAAGCCACACCTTAGTTGGATAACTGAGATTTCAGAATGTGCAGGGGTTTATCAGAACCACCTGCACAAGGGTAACATTCATCCCATAGCAAATAACAAAAGATACACTTAGGCAGGTGGCAAGATTTGGAGGTTTTGCCCTTCCTCTTGCAGAAGAGTTAACATAATTAATTTTCTCTTGTAGTTTCCTAAGTAAGCCCACAGCAGGCTGTGTGTAAAGACACCTGTCAAAACATCCATACGTGGCTCAGAGAAAGGTACAAACTGCGGCCTCAGAGAGCTCAGGGTGAAACAGAGTCATAAAAAAGCCAAGGTAAAGTCTTCTGCCAAAATAGAACTGAACTGTGGGAGTATGTACTTTTTTCTGAATAGGGAATATGGACAGGGATTATGGGCATGTAGCTGATATGCACCTAGAAGAGAGATGAGTGTGTTGTATTAAGATTAATTATTTGTTCACACTATGCTAGGACCAGAAAGTTATTCCTGCTTAGCAGCCCCTGGTGCTGAGCTGTATCTAAACACATGAGTAGGCAGTCCCTGTCCCAGAGATTATACTATCTAATTATAGTCAATATTTCTGCTGTCCCTGAGGGTTCATGATTTCACAGTTCAGACCCCTAAAACCTTGAGGTTGGCACAAAAATAATGAAACTGGAAAAGAAATCATGATAATAACTGAGTTTATTTTTATTTGCCTTCTGGTATCTAAGCCTTTGCGATTCACTTGAGTCATGTTTTCTCCACAGCCCTAACGAACAAAAATGTAGGTCTTGTCTACATGGGATTATTTTTTTTTTGTCATAATCTAACATGTAAATTTAAAAAGATATTGTTAGATCAGCGTAAATCTTTCTTCCAGCTGGTCACTCACACTGGGACCTAACTTAGGCAAATTTATAATTTAATTCACCTCCAAAAAGTAGCCCAAGCACCATCTTGTAGTAGAGTCACTGTCTCAGGACAGCTGTACCAGTACAATTCAATATATACCTACTGGCATCAAACACTGCTGGGAGGATCTTTTGGCAAAACAAGGTGGTACCTAAATACCCCCGAAACCTCACAATTTATGAAACACACATGACTCCAAGAGCTAATGCTAAATATTGAAGCAAAAGGTTTGATGCAAGCCTCAGCAGAGAAAGAAATCTCAGATGTTGGCAGTGCTGTGCCGAAGGCAGAAAATGAGTAGGAAGGAGGACGATGTGAACAGCGATTTAATCCAGCTAGGACAGGAGCCAAACTGTTCTGGGTCACTCACACTTTAGCCTATTTATAACACAGATCATGGATAATATTAAAATAAATGGCATGTGCCTTAATGACCTCCTCCTCTTGTCCCTGTCATGTGAAGAATTCTCTAATTCTCTGCCTACTGACAACCTGGTGTTCAATTGCTTTTACCCCTTTCTATGCACCCTGCCCTTAACGACAACTCCATCGAGCATAGTGATACACAAATTTTAATTTTTTAACACTTTCTGCCCAAGTCTGTGTCAATATATTTAATTCTGGCAATGGATAGAAATTAAATTATCCTCATCTGGCAAAACAAAATATTGGTATGAGCTGACAAAGATTTCATAGCTGCGTATTACTTGTTGAGCACTAAATCAGAAGAATTTTTAATTCATCAGGTTTACGCTTTACATTTGGCTTTAAGACCATGAAAGTTCTTTCCTTTCATGACACCCCATTCTTCAGTTGCAACTGTGTATAAAAGCTGGTTGTTTTTCTTTCTAGTCCTGTGCCAGTATAACCCAATTCACTGCAGGGGGATGAACCTAGAAGCTGACCCTGGAAAAGCAAGGTCAGTGTATTTCAGAGACAAAGTCTGAGGTCCTGAGCGTGGACTAAGAGATCACCAAAGATTTGCTGCTATTAACCCAACACAAAGAACCCACCTTTCTTTGTCACCTTGTGCTGCCGTGGACAGATCTGGTTTTTTTCTGAATTTGCTCACATTATGTTCTTCTGTCCTCAGTGGCTGCAGTGCTTTTCAGGAATTTAGCCTTCAGAAACAGTGGTTCTAGCCCTGGGAAGATAACACACCCCATAAGACTGACTAGAAAAGAGTAAAGCTTTGCAGCAAACCTCAAGGTCATTTCCTAATAAGTCAGATATTGTTAGATAGATGGGTAAACAGGAAATATTTATAGTTATATTTTCTTTCAGGTTTCTTGTCTAAACCTCACTCAAATCTCCAGGAAATACCTGAATCAGGCCAGAAATACTGCAAAAAGCTCTTTAATATTTCTTTTGATGACCAATACAGCAAGTGGAAGGTTGAGACATTTTGGGTATTGCATTCAGGCATGGGTCTTAAAGTAACAGAATACCAGAAGGCGATAAAGTGAAGGCTAAAATCCTCAGGTGTCCTCACCCTGTAATCAAAGTCTGTTCTACATGATGCTGCATATGAGAATTTCTTCCTTCACTCACCTGCCTGTTTTATTTTGTCTTCCTGCTTTTTTTTTGTTGTTGTTGTTGTTGTTGGTTTCTATAATTTATTTATTTATTTTTTCATTTATTTAGACTTGTTTTTTCTGATGGGTAAATTAGCTTCTTACGAATATTGCAAAATAAAGTGGTGTTTACCTGAGAATAATATTTGGAATAATGTATGAAGAACTGATGCTCACGTTAAGAAGTATGCTAAAAATGTAAAAGTCTGCTGTCACCCAGAGATGACAGGTGAGTACATGGATCCCAGCCAGCCCTTGTGAGTGACCTAACACTCTCTATCAATGCCTTCCCTGCAGTACTACTCCCACGTAGTGAGGATTTATTAATACTTTATTAACACTTGTACCAGTATGCCTTCAGTATACTTTACTGCTGGGAATGAACCAGGGCTGCACTTGGAAGCACTGTCAATCTTTAATACAAACATGATAAGAAAGGTAAAAAGCTAGAGCTTACTACTTGTATTCTGAATTTTTTCCCTTTTTTTTTCTTGGAGTCAAGCTGCTGGCTGGCTTAGCTTTGCTCATAATTTGCTGGGCATGTGAAGAAGTGAAAAACAACAACATTCATTCTATATTCATTCATTCATTCATTCATTATGAAAATTTGCTTTAATTTAGTGTTCAGGTTTCACAAGACCTTCACTATAATGGAAATTGTCAATGTTGCAGCCTCTGGGGGAAGAAAAACCAAACAAAAGTGGCAAAACACAGGTAAACTAATAGAAATACTCAGTGAGATTTGAATTTTTCAGTGTTTCAGTAGGAAATGAAATGGTTTGAAAAGAATAAAAGAAAATTGAAAGTAGACCCTGTCAAAAGTCAACAATCTGCACTGCATGAAAAGTTATACCTGGTACTCCTAGTGGGCTCCCCACATGAGAAGTCAAAAGACTTAATAATTTGATATCTACAACGAGAAATTTTAAATGACATTAGCTAGAGCTCAGATTCTTGTAGTGATTCCACTGGCAGCCTTGGGGCAAGACTAAAGCTGTGTTTTCAATAAAAAAAAAATTAATCTGTCCTGCTGGGTTCTGAACCTCAAAATTAGGAACCAATATTCCATGTTGCCCCAAGTTTTTAACTTGCTGAGCTTTCAAGTGCTGTATCTACCTCCCAGAAGTCACACAGAGGATGTATCTATTCTTGAAGGAGCACTGAGTCTCTCAAACTTGGCCTTTAAATGTTTTAGTGTAGCTGTGAAGATATTTTTTTCCTAGGCCCTCCATAAACACACAGAAGGGAATTTCAGCTCATTTGCTTAAGACTAGGCAACCTTTCTGCCAAACAGCATTACATCTACAAGCCTCTGCCAGAGAGTGTGACACAGTAGGGATGAGGATAACCACCTGTGGATCTCAGGTGAGCTGGAGCAGGAACAGCTGCCCCTTCAAGGCACAGCAAAGCTGGAATGCACACACTGAGAGCGGCACCACTCTCAGGCTCTGTGCTCAACCCTGCATTCAAGGCCTGGAAATCCTCTTCACTGTTTTATTACAGTTCTCTTCTGTTTAGTACTGCAGAGATAAAGGAAATTAAATTAGTGTGCATGTTACTATCAAACAAATAAACAAAAAGGCCAGATTATGCCTCCCCACATAACAGAATATGATTTCAGCATCAGAACCTCTTATCTTTTATCTGAATTATTCTTTCAGGAAGACAGAGAGGTCCTTAACTCAAACAGTCATTATTACATGCTTCAAATATTCTCATGCCTGCCTGCTTTGTGTACCTGAAGAGAACACTCTAATGCTAGATTGGTATCAAGATTTCCCATAAGATCTGCAAACTTCTGTGAAAAAACAGGGCAGTGGCTAAGGGACTTAATGAAACACTAAACTCATTCTGTGCTCAGAGAAGGGGAATGTGAGAGGATGTACACATTACCAAATAATTCCACTTGCTATTCAAACACATGGAGAAAAAATTAGCTTAGTGTTTGGAGAAAGGGACTGAAAAAATATGAAAGCAAAATTGAGCACAGAAAGAGCAAAACAGTTTACTACTGAAAATTATTTAAATCAGCTTTTAGAATATTGCTGGGGGAAAAAAACTCATGAGAAAATCTGGTGCAAAAAGACCTGTGCTGTAGAACAGAAAGAAGCAGTTGAATGCAACATGCAGCTCTCATTATCTGTGGGGGCCTTCGCAGAGATTTATATAATTTATTGTGCTGTACGTGACTGGGCACAAGTGAAGAGACAGATCCAACAAAGGACACTGCACAGTGGTTGATGGGCAGGGAGAAAGTCCATCAGGACTGCACGGTGGCTCAGCATCAGCTCTGTCTGTGCACTGAAATGCAAATGTGCGTCGTTGTTGTTGGCTACGGTGGCAGGGCTGAAATTGGAGGAAGCAGATGCTGTAATCTGATGATGATGTTGTTCTTGCTGAGTCTGAAGAATCACTTCAAGAGCTAGTAATGAGAGTCGCTGAAGCTCGTGTTGATTACAGACTACATCAGAATGTATAAAGATAAAGGTGATGACACTTCTGAAATGGTGTATTGCAGCCACAATATAAAGAAAGAGGTTGAGCAGTGAAGGAAATTCAGTTTCTAACAGAGAGTGGGAAAAAATGGAAAGTCTCTGCTCTTGGAGGAAGACATCTCATTCTATATTCATGCATATGAACATTTGACTATTAAGAGACTCCAAAGGGGGTGGTGAACACAAGACCAGGTCAATCTCTGCACCTATTTGCTCTGCTTTAGGAAGGGAGAATATGAATGCAATAGAACAAAGCTGGTGGATTAGGAAATGTGCAACGACTTGTAACCTCAGGCAAAAGCCACCAAAAGCCATCAAAATGGACTTTGGGATAGGAATATTTTTAAATACTTTTCAAATATTTAATACTTTAAAATAGTAGAAAATGCTTTTAAAAGAATGTCTTCACAAGGGAGGAAAAAGAAGCAACACAAGAAGGAAGCAAAGGGAAGGTCAGTTGGTGATTTGAAATGGCTACCCATTAGCTGATTTAATTGAGATGAAGTCTCAGATGGAAGCTGAAGTAGTTTACAAAAAATGTTATTGAGCAAGTTTTACAACCAGAAAAGCCCTCATCTCAGAAACAGATGAATTTATCAAACAGAACCAGCTACAGCAGAATCATACCCCCAAAGATATCCACAACTTCCCTGGGCAACCTTTCCAGTGCTTCACTGTGTTCACAGTAAAGAATATCCTCCAGTATCTAATCTAACTCCACTCTCTTTCACCTGGAAGCCATTCCCTCTTGTCCTGTCACTCCAGGCCCTTGTAAGGAGTCTCTCTCCATCTTCCTTGCAGGCTCACTTTTCAGTACTGGAAGGCCACAAGTGGGTCACCCTGAAGCCTTCTTTATTCCAGGCTGAACGATCCCAATTCTTTTAACCTTTCCTTGTAGAAATGCTCCATCCCTGTGATTGTCTTGGTGGCCACACTTGGGATTCTCTGCAGCAGGCCCATGTGTTTCCTGTGCTGGGGACCCAGAGCTGGATGCAGCACTGCAGGTGGGGTCTCACCAGAGTGGAGCAGAGGGACAGAACCCCTCCCTTGCCCTGCTGCCCACACTGCTGGTGATGCAGCCCAGGACATGGTTATTATCAGTCCTGCAGTCCAACCTAATGGTGCTCCATCCCTGACCTTTTTTATTTTGTCACTTGGATTATCATTCTCAGCTAGGGCTGTACATGGATGCTATTTCCAGCAAGAGTCGGTTCTCAGATTCCTTAGGTGTGAAATATTAAGTCTCTGCACTGTAGTATTTTATCATATTGCATATTGGCCAATAGCCACATAATTTCCAGTTCATAAATGCACCATCATCCATCAGACATGACTGCGGAAAGTCTGAAAGAGCTTTTGCAAAATTAAAGGTTTTTCGAAGTTCCTGCTCTACAAGTAACTCTTGTTTTTATGTGACCACTCCTGAAACAAAGGTTTGTCCATGGTTATCTACCCCAAGACAAAAATGGTCACAAATGGTCTGATTTGTATTTTGCAACCAACTGAAACTGAAAGCTCTAGAGCATGCATTTTAGAAGAGCTGATGGCCTGGTTTGTGTCACTTTAAATGTCACCGCTGTGTCACACTACTTCTGACACATTATGTCATGTGTGGTGTGATTTCAGAGAGCAGGCAGCCTCTGAACCAAGTATGCAGCAGATGTTGAAGAGACCAGGTGGCCATAAGAATTGGTAATTTTAGATCTCTCCAAATAGTTCAGCAGCCAGGCTTCTTCACTGTTTGTGCGTCTCCAGTCCCAATCTCTGACAGCAAAGACAGCAACTTTGATTTCCCAAAGAGCATCATCAAACACATTTGACTGTCTCCTGATCATCAAGTTTTATCCCCGTGGGCTTATAGCAGAAGGAGGGGTGAGGGACTGGCAGGGAAGGTAATAACAGCACAAATATCTCTTTGCTGTTTGTCAGGCAAATGCAGTCACAATTGCCAACCTGCTTCTGCTGTTCCAGTGAAGCTAATTTAGTTAACTCTGCCAACTCCCCACTCCCCATTCTCTCCAATACAAGTAATTTTGATATTGCCTTTACTCACACCTTGCTGCAGCTCAGTCATTTCTTATTCTCAATTCTGATAGAGCTCAGGGCAACAAACTACTGTTAAAGCTGAAAATCTGACCACTTCACTCCCACCACCTTGTTTTAAGAGCAATGGTTATCCATATTGATTTGCTGCTTAGTGGAGTACAGCTCATGTAACTACAGCCATCTGAAATTCAGGTGTTTGCTCTAAGCAAGCTGCCCATGCTCCCTCTGTAGTGGTCCACACAAAGACAGAAATGCTCTTCTAAATTTTTGCCAAATCTATCCTGTATGCCCATTTTAGGAGAGGAAAAAGATATATGTGTCTGCCCGCCATTGACTACAGAGGGAGCCTAGATGATAGGCATGGATTTAAACCCTAATTTTCGGAAAGACAATAGGATAAATCCCACAGCATACTATCTTTCATATTAGTTTCCATGTTAAAATCCCCTGTCAGTTGTGAAAGTAGAGGACATACAGCAACGACCTCATCTGTAGCTCCTACTAGTCAGGGGCCATTGAGGGTCACATCCAAGTAAGAGGGAACAATTTTGTGGTTTAGGTAAAGGTCTTTAGATGCCTGCACCAATTCCCTCACCAAATCTTCAGTGAGCAAGGAAGAAACTGTTCCTAGAGAATCTTGCCCTCCTTTCCTACTCAGTAACTACACACATGGCAGTAGCAAAGACTTCAGGAAGCTGATGAAGTTCTTGGTTCTGCAATGCTCAATAAATCTGAGCTGCACATTATGTTGATTTAAGTATCTTCCAGCCATCAAAGCTCCCTAGATTTTCAAGAAATAGATTGTACTGCATGAAGGTTTAGCTACATGTGTGCTACCAAGAGCAGAACATCTTTTCACCTATAAATTTCAGCAGATATAAGTTGTTCATATCTCTGCCTAACTCTATAGTTACAGAAATATCACTTTACTTTTTTTTGTGTCCTGGAGTCAATGAGTTCACTTTAGGTAATAAATCCTGCATAACAGTAGCATAATCCAAGGAAGCAGTAACTGCAGTGATATAGAAAAGGTACTATTTTTCTCAGTCATGATTTAGGTCACAGCTTCATCAGATTGGTTATTGCTATAGCAACCACAGCTTTTGCTTTTGTACAGAGACTTCTAACAGTATTCCACAAGGTAAAAGAAACATTTGGGAACACAGGAGATAAACCAAAGACATAGAGGCATAGAGCCCATCAAGAGGAAAAAAAACCCGAATGCAATCTACACTTTCCTTAAAGTCTGAACACCTCATTGTGAGAGGAAAAATGAAAGTAATGAAAATAAATATAAGTGTTTCATGGGCCCTGGTAGAAATGAAACCGTGGTAAGGCTATTAGAGCTCAGAACACAAAGGACTCTTTCCTCTGGTACAGAAGGTCACAGATTTAGCTCCTGTGAAGGGAAAATCCAAGCATACTTCATTTACTGAGCTACTACACTAGAATAAGCACCTTTAATTATTTTAGTCTCTCTCTCTCTCCACTTTCCAGACAATGACAAAGCCTTGTAAAGGCAGGGGTTTTATTTATTACCTAGTCCTGTAGGACGCTTTATTTAACCAGCCTTGCCAACACAATGATTTCCTTAGGAAACTTGTCCCTCACTACAAATTACGTCCTATTAATTTAAAGAAGTGGTGACAGAAATTAACTTTCTGCCCCTTTTGCCACAAACCTGCTATGGGCCATTAAAAATATACCAATCTGACTTGTTAAACGTACTTTAAATCTGCTGGTTTAAATTGCCCTACATTTAATGAAAAAGTTTTTGAGTTGCCTTTTAGTTGGGCTAATGTATGAAAAACAAGGGAGGACCTAATAATAGCTAATGGTCAGCACTTACATAGCAGAGCACTTTTCATCTCCAGAGTGCTTTTCAATATTAACTAATTAAATTTAACCCATTCCTGCAAGGGGGAACCTTATGAAGGGTTTATTGACTAGGTAAATGAGGGTAAAGGTTTGAATGGTTTTACCCCCAAAGCCAGGTAAAATCAGTAACAGGCAAGGCCCTGCATTGCCTTACAAGATGTTCTCAGTATCTCAGGCTCTTCCCTAACTAATGATAGACCCCAGTATTTCCACTGGGCACTTACAGAACAGGGCCATGCAAATGTATTAAAAATTTCTGCTGAGGAGTTTGGTTTTTAGACAATGAGGCCCCAGTCCAGCAAAGAAATCTGAGTAATGTCTTTGGTTAATATTTATCCTGAAAATTCTGTGCTGAAGACTTCGTACTTGGCACACTGCTGTCTGTGGCATACAGCCCCAACAAAGGACAGAGAGCACATTGCCTCACAGTGAATATCAATGGATGAGTCCCACTCTAGAAATTTTTACACAAAAATTAATTTCTGCAAACATTGACTGATGTTTGGGCTGAAATCATTGTTCCTCAGTATTTTATCTCATACAGCCACACTTTCATCTTTTTGGCCAGCTGACATTTGTTCAGCCTTCATAATATTTACTCGCTCATGTTTCCTCTTTTTTTACTGTATTTGCTGAGCTTTCTTTTTCCCTGTAGATACAATCGTATGCATTAGATATTCTAAATGTACCCGCAGCTCTAAAATCTTCTAGCTGTTCCTTCAACAAGATAAAAATTAAAATAATTATATTAAAAGGTTGAAGTATTTTTCTAGCATAATAATTCTAAAGAAGCCCCTCAGAACTATCCCAGTTTGTTTTCTAAAACTGTTGGAAACCAGTCTCTGACTCCAGTGGTCAGATATCACCCTGATCCCACAGATTTAGATTGTTCTGAGAATTGCCATGAAATACAATTTCCATTTAAATAAAGGTAGCACAACCATTTCAGTCTCCATGACTACATCCATCCTAGTGTATAAAATGAGTTCTTTGCCATGATGGGAATTGGCAAGACATGGTTTGTAGCTGTATGGATACATACTTCTTTTCCATCTTGCCCACAGGGAATGGTTCCTGGCCAGTTCTGTTGCCTGCTTTGTGTCTGGGCATCATGCTGGTGACAGGACAGGGCAAAAATGTGCCAGGGTAGTTGCTAGTAATCAAACAGCATGGATCCCAGCAGGAAAGTGCTTGAATGCCTGCCCTGCTCCTCCAGTGTGCAACTACACATGTGGGCTACGGCTACACCTCAGTAAATAAAGCAACTGGAGACTGAGTCTCATCCCCACAGAAACTCCTCCAGAGCCCCCAGCTGTGCCCAGACATCAAACAACAGTGTGGATGGTCAGTACCTGGCCTTCACTGCCCATCTTCAGTTTACCCCCAGGGATACAGTCTCAGTGGCTCTTCAGCCCAAGAGACAACCGTGGTTGATTTCAAAGTAATGGAAATATTAATGTGTGGTTAAGCCAGGCTAAATGCATTTCAAGCAATAAGCACCTGTGTGTTGCCAAAATTGTTTTCAGGCTTCTCGGACAATTGTCTATGAGATATAGGACACAGGACACCACATTTTGTTTTGAGGAGACTTTGTGATTCTCTATGAGACAATTGGCTTCTAAAATTCAATAGCACCTGGGACAGGATGCTAGAACAGCTTGGCTCAGCAAAACAAAATTATATGGAAAGTCTGTAGCACTGCACTGGAGCTCCCATCAGGGTGGAAATGAGGCCTGAACTGTTGGGGTAGTCTCATCAATGCTTCTGAAATCAGCCTGCCCCTCGTAACCTTGTATATCACTTGTCCTTCTCTTCCCCGGGCAAAAATCCATGTCAGTAAAGACATCCCTTATAAAGCCTTCATTGTCAGGTGGTGCAGCTCTTTTACCCCTTTCACTTACCTTAGAGGTGTTGGCATCAGCCTGGGATTTACCCCTGATCCGAGAGGAGGTGGGTAGGTATTCAGGATAGTATCCCCCATTTCAGCTGAAATGGTTTGCCAGTGCTCTGCATTTGTCTTACAGCTGTCAACCTCTTTTGGTGCAAGTACTTGATTTTTGGTGGTACCTATGGGTTTCCAGGCAGGATAGGGCTGCGTGAATGCTGGACAATTCAAGGAGGCAAGGGAAATTGAGAAATTACAGGCTGAGCAGTAGAGGTTTTTCCCTCTGTTTGTTAAGAAAGGTCTTCAAAGCTGACTTGAACAACTGAAATCTGAGGCGGATATGATTCAAATCTATTCTGGGCTTCTTAAACTATTTTTAAAAATGCAAAAGCTTTTATTAGCTTAACATACTATTCCAATCCACACAAGTAAAATGAAGCGTGTCTTCGTAATTCTATCAAGATTATGCACATTTCCCTCCTGACTCACGACCACACTGATCATAATGGCGTTAATTGATATTCATGTGCATGCCATATTTACTTCTGCAGAGTTCCCGTGTAATTGAGCAATAGTTAATGGGCACTTAGGACTCTATTCACAAGAGATTACAAATGTGTGTGTGTATTGGGGAGCTTTTCCCTGCGGAGTTTCCATGTGTCTGGATAGGTGCATAATCACTGCGCCAGTCATCAGACAGAGCAGCTGACACTCGTGGCCCTGGTGAGGGCTGGAGCGAGACAAATTCTCAGCCCTTCCCAATTTGGACCGGGGGGAGGGATGGGGACTGCGGCAGGGGGAGATGATTGTGAATCAGGGCTGCTCAGCAGAGTCAGAGATGGCATCCATGAAGATTCAGAATGAATCATGGCTCCCCTTCAATAATCCAGAGCTATCTCCTTTCTCCCCTTAAGCAAATAAATCTCTTCTTATTTTATTCATAGGCAACTCCACAGCCTGTTTGAACCCTCCCCACACTCACACTGGTGGGACACGTGGCATCCCCACATCAGCCAAGTGACCCGTTTCCCCCCAGGTTCAGTCCTTAGACACAGCCAGGCATTCACAGACATCTCTCCCAAAGAACATCAGAAATACCAGAAGCACTGGGACCCTGCAGTGCTCCGCTGTGTAACCTTTCAGATGTGGCAATAACACACTCAGAGAGCAGGCTGCACTGAGCGGAACCCCAAAGCACTTTACAAATTACAGAGAGAAGAATCGCGTTAACTCCCTCCTGGTAAGCTGTCATTCCTGGGCTGCAATGCAGCAGCTGGTTCACAGCCCACAGCAGCATCTCCATCAGCTCTGCCTGGGCAGCAGGACTCGGGACAACATCCAGAGGCACGGCAGGAGAAAATAAACCAGGCATGGTGTGGCTCCTTGGACTGGACAGTGTGTTTGATGGGGGCTTTTGAGGAAGGTTTCAAAGGAGGATGGGTGATAGGGTGGTGACTTCCCCGGGATTTTTGAGTTAAGGAATAAGGGAGAGGAATTAATAAAGATGAGCTTTCTAACAACACTTCCAAATCAGTGTGTTTAGTGGAAAATAATATAGTTTTTCCTTTTCATTCTTTGTTATCCTTTTTTCTTCTGTTAATGAATGGAGTGCAGAGCTCATTCTGCTCTGGTTGCTGAGATTAATAATATAAAACCCTTGAGTTAGTAAAAGGAGAATTTTTATTTCATTTTTTTAAATTTCACTTACAGTTTCGATCACCGATCTCACTGATTTTAATTGAGTGTTTCTGAAGTGTTTCTGTCTTGCAGTGCTGCTCCTTAAATTTAACACCATCCCTCTGACCATGAGATTTGCTCTTTCCTTGTGAAAGCTGAAAAATTAAAAACAAAAGGACAGAGAAAAAAAAATATAAAAAGAAAAGCAAGTCTGCAAAGTGAAGAAAGACAAGCTGGAATTTCCACATCACTGGCTTGTGAAATACACCTTGACCAAAGGCACATGAAATCCCATCAATGGCAGTTCTGGAAAAAACACAGGATAATCTCTCAGGTCATAGTCCCTGTTATATTTTCATGAAGTTTGAAAGCTACCATGGTCTTACGTTTTCATTCTCTTACAAAACACACCTGGGTCGCTCCTAGTCAAACACAGAAGCAGCACAATATCACCCAACAGTATGAGCTGGGCTTGTCTGCAAAAAGTGCTTACGCCTTGTCCCATAAACATGGTTTCAGCTTGGAGTCTAAAGGCTGTGTCTGGACACAGAGCCCTGTCAGAGTGCAGCTGGGCTGCCCACACTGGAACTGCCCTCAGCAAAGGTGTCCCAGCTGGGGAGGGAGCTCAGAGGTACTGGGGATGGGACAAATTTCTGCATATTTCAACAAAATCACCCTTCCCCTTGGTCAGGTAACAGTGAAGTTGCTTTCCACCCTAGAAAATGGTAAAAAAAACATTATCCTTAGGTTTCAGAATTGCATGGAATGGGTATGAACGAACAACCTACTGTGATACATCAGGAGAAGTGAAGGAATATTTGCTATGAGGGTTAAAAGCACAAGGAAGCTTACACTATGCACTTCTCAGACATGGATTTCACTGATGTGGACATGCAGTTATCACACTGCATTCACATGATGATCATCTTCAGGTGGAACAGTTCCAGCAAACAAGAATGGATATGGAAACCTTTCCTTGTATTTGTCATGTTAGAAACAAGTCTCTGCTGTTGAACAGTAACAGCATTTCTTCCTAGCGCAGGTAGCATTTCCTTTATCACATCCATCATAATTTGAAGTGCAAGACCAATGGTTCAAAGAACTTTTCCAGTCCAAGATTTGATTAAAGACAAAACCACTGACTTTGCATATCAAAATCTTGACTGGATGAGATCTTGTTACAGCACAGAAGTGTTTAGAATTCACTCAGCAAAACCCAACAATGTTGTTTGCTTCACACTGAGACAATCTTGGTTTCAGTGTATGCTGTGGTCCAATGCCTTTCTCTGCTTCCAGTTATTTCTACCTTCACTTCCATTTGAATGCTCCACTTCCATTTATTCTCTGAGGCAGAAAGCATTCTAGGGTAGGATTTTCTTTATCCACCCTTTTGGAAAACCCTCTGTGGAAGACTGAAATATTTACTGGGTATTATGGATTCAATGGGATTTACAACCATTCATTTATGAATTAGATTAAATCCCTCATCAAAATATAAAACTTTCTCTGAAGGAACTACATTTTTCCTGGGATAGATAAATGGTGTGGGCAATAATTCTAAAATGAAAAATTTCACAATGACTAATCTGACTTTTTTGTCTTGATGAGAGAAAAATTGTTTTGATTATTATCTTGATTTGGCATTATATTGAAATACCATTCAGTGCAATGTATATAAAGTTATCAGATTTTAAATGTGCTAATCTCTTCTACATGGTCAAAAATAATTTCATTCTTCCAACTGAAGCAAGTTTAAAGAATTATTTTCCATTGAGTATTTCAAATATCTCTATGGGTCTCTACAACAAAAACAAATTTTAAAATCTTTTAACTAAAGCAAAATTGAAAGTGTTGAAATTGCTCAGAAATGTAGAATTCTACTTGTTAGGATATAATTATATTTGCTAAACATTTTCCATGCTTCTGTACAGAACCCAAACTCGGTCACTCACTACAATGGGAGATGTGAAAAGGTTATCCACATCAAAAGCCTGACTCAGATTGAAATCAGTTGGAACAGCAACAACAGAAACGTCATTGCTTTTTAAGACTGAGAGAAGAAAAGTGTATACATTATTTTTGTCCTTTGAAAAGAAAATATCTGTGGACATTTTTCTGAGAAGATGTCAGATTTCCATGCCTCTATTGAGGCTTTTTAAATTGTCAAAAAAGATTTATTAATGGGAAAGTCTTGTACATTTGTGAAAATGTTCCAATCAATGACTGCAAAAGACTCTGGAGAAGAAAAAATTAAAGCCTGAATACGTTCAATGGACACTCATTAAACTTTGGCAGCTGAATTTGTCAAAGCTTCTGCCTGTCTTGTTGAGCAATGAGGAGATGCCAACCCAAACCAAAACGCCTCTCACAAACCAGCAAAAAACTTTGGATGCAAATCAGAATATGGCCAATGTTTGCTATTCTCAGTGGAAATGCTAAAAGGTCATCCCACATCCCAACTTATTTTGGTCACCCCATGATCACAGCACCTCTCCATGCTGAATCACATCCCTGCCATCCCTCAGCATCCAAGAATAGCAATGCCATGACAAAAATGGATCTCACTAGAGCTATCTCATAGTGTTGCTGATTGTGTGGGAAATAAAAACAAATTAGGCCTCTCTTCCTTACACTTGCACAACCTTCAAAAAGGATTAGACACAAGTTAGATGGTGCAATGAACTCTTTTTCCCCCTGTACTTCCACTCACCAAACCAGAATTCTTGCATTTAGTTCAGTACACTTCTGCAGAAGTTTCTTAGAGAGTATCATGCTCATAACCTTAGAGAATAATGACAAAATTTGTGATTCAACTGTATCCTGAAGCTTTTGTGTAACTGTCTGCAGGGTTTAATGGAGCTGTTCCACATATTCCAATTAAGGTGCAGGGAACTTCCACATTACAGAGGCACTGGACAAAGCCTTTGGATTATTCAAAAAAAAAAAACAGGGGAAAGGGCACATAACCTATTGACTGTACAACCAGCAAGGTGTATTTGCCTTCCTGCTCCACAGAAAGGCTGTTAGTATCAACTTGTTGCATCCTTAGAAGAAATAGAAGGGAGACATTCTGGTTTGACAGTACAAGTGTGCCCTGGACATTGACTACACCATGAAAAGTTGCTAAATTATACTGCCTCAAGGGGAAGTTGTAAACTGGGAGGTTATGCCTTGTGTGACTGAGGAGTGTTGCAACCTAGCAGTCATATGAAATCATGTAGGATTGAATGGTGTGCGTGGGTAACCCCACACTGGTTCAAATGTAACTACAAAGCTGAAGGACTTGAATGCGTTGTGTAAATCGCCACAAAGATAGCATCTAAAGTACTTTTTCTATCGTGCTACCTACCCACCCATAAGTATTTCTAGATATACATATATATATATATATATATACAATGCAACTAACAACAAAAAAATGCATCTAATGCTCTTTTGTTGTGTGTCTATAAACATGTCCCCCAAAAAGAGAGAATATATGTGTATACACGTGGTATTTTTTCAAGTTGCTTTAAAACTTTTTGATAATGCATTTGAACAGTCTCTGGGAGTCTTTAGATTTCAGACAAATGGACTGTGTGACAATAACAAACATCAAACTACTGTTATTTAACAAAGTTGGATAAAAGTAATTCCAAAGCCATCATATTTCTAATTAAGTTTGAAAGTGATGCATAACAAAAGGACTCAGAGAAACTTTAATTTCATATTCCAAACTAGTTAGTCCTATTTGTTTGCTTTGAATCACTCATTTCAATAAGGTGAAAACTTGTGTTAATCCTCCATTCATCAGTTGCCTGGGTGCGTGTGAAATGAGTCATGTGGACAAAATAAACCATTGCTAGCCGCAATATTCTATTGTCCTTTAAGCTTCTTCAAGGGGCCTCTTCACAGGTACCAAAAAGCCACTCTAGACACTTCACATATTTTTGAAGATCCTCTCTTTTTTCACATTACTCACTCATTGAAGAATAGCCGAAAACAGGCATAAAATGAAGGGAGCTGAAGTAGGCCAAACTCATTTTCTACACAGAGAGAGATAATTGGCACTGCAGTAATTTTGAGGAACTGAATTAAATGAATAAATTGTGACATGGGAAAAACTGAAAAGGACAACAGTTTCCTGGCTTGCACATAATAGTTACTTTGGACAGCATTTTTCTTGGAGACCAATTGATAAAACAGGACAAAAATGTTTTTCCCATTAATTGCTTTCAAACATTGTCCTGCTAAATGCCCAATTAAAAAGTAGAAGTGTGAGCTTCTTTTTTGCTTATAATGACCACATATTGGGGGGAAAAAATCAGTAGCCACGTCTTAGCATTTTCTTTTGTGGATGTGGAATAAAAAGATCAATGGAAAAAGGTTCTTAGCTTACCTTAAACTAAAACAGCCTCAAAGTCTGGAGATCAGCATGGGGGTGAGGATGGGGTGGTGGGTGGTGGGACACATACAGTATCACTGCACTGTGCCAAAACTAACGTTTACACCAAAAAACTTCATTTCGTAAGTTAGTAAAATACAAAAACATAAATTCATATATTTCCAATTGTTACTTTGGATAGTTTATAAATTAGATTTTTTCAGAAGATGAAGAACTATTTTTAAAGAAATAGTTATGTATAAAACAGTATCTCAAAGTTTTCCTTCATTTTGTTTTAAAAACACTTGCTGTAAAGACATGGTTCTCTGACAATGAAATTAAATTCTGATGGATCAAATGGATAAAAGGCAATGGAATCAAAGTTATCTTTGAGATAACACCACTGAATTAAAATGGCTTAATTCATCATCTTCTTGTTAACTAAACTAGTTGAGCTCTAAGAGAGTTGTCACTGCAAGTCAATACTATAAGCACTCATTAATTTTTGCAATGTTATTTTAACAGCAGATTTCTAGATGGGGCTAGCCTAAATCTAGCAAAAACATTTTGAGAGGGACATCTTGATAACAAAGTAGCTTTTATCTGTCCATACATCTTACCTGTGCATCAGTAATGCCTGTATGTTTCATAGAGCTTTACAATTTCCAGACCATCGTGCACAATCACCACTAGCCTTATATGGAAAACATGATGAAGGGGCTGTACAGATTAGTTACAACACACTCATGGCCTTGCACTGGCTAGTAATACACAGGGAATTAGTGATTTCTGAGGTTTTATTGGGCTGAATTTAGTGATAAATCCTGCTTCAAATGAAAAAAATCTGCAATTTTCTGGTTGCTAGGAACACTCTAGAACAGAAGATATGGGTGGTGCTGTGAAGGAAAGAAGCATCAGTGCTGGGCAGGGACCTCATCAGGACCCCACGGTGTACAGACTCTTCCCAGAGCTGTCTCTGGACCACACCTCAGATAAGCCATTGATGGTATGCATCCAAATCCACTTACGCTCTTGCAAGAGAGCTTCAAAGCGAGGTAAAGTCAAAGGCCAGTCCCCTCCTGACAAAGGAAAATGAGGGGTGAGAAAGCAAATTATAAAAGCTCCACATTTTATAAACTGATTAACAGCTTAAAGTCTCAACGTCCAGCTGAAGGGAAGGAGAGGAGGAGACACAGGTTCTCCTGGACACTGCTATATTGCCATCAGAGATGTCCTGTGCAAGTTCTACACCTGGATGAACATCCCCAGTGCCAGTATGTGAAAGATCCTTCCATGACCCTTTTATAGGCATTTCTAGGCCAAAAGATGGAAAGTTTTTGAAGATACTCTGATTATAGTGATCCCTACATGTCGGGATTTATGTTGTTGCGGTTTTCTGGATTTTTTTCTCATCAGTCTCTGTGAAATTTTCTGCCTTTGTCATGGAAAAAGGACTAGTCCCTCTGGGGCAGTAGATTTCTCTTCATCCTCATTGCCCAAGGCACTGATTAAGTGAAGTGCTTAAGCACCTGTCTGACTGTAAGCACATGAACCATTGCACTGAGTCAGTGAAAGATAGTCAAGCGCAGAAAAAGACTTTGCTTCTGGAAGGTTGCTGTGCAGAGCTATCTATTAACAGGAACACAAGCCAGAAATTACAGTAGGGCACTTCTACACATTTTTTCACTATTTATGGGTATTTAAAGAGCTCTGTGAAATAGACCCTGATCACAAATTT
Organism: Phainopepla nitens; assembly: GCA_013400175.1. NCBI lineage: Eukaryota > Metazoa > Chordata > Aves > Passeriformes > Bombycillidae > Phainopepla > Phainopepla nitens. The sequence continues at coordinate 378,232 of VXBQ01006010.1, forward strand.
TAAACTAATTAGGTGAGTTTTACAGAATCATTCTCTTTTGCTTTTAGACATTATGATTCAACCTCTGCCTCATTAAGTTCCATCTTTTAATTTGAAAAGTGAGACAAGGGGGAACACAAATATGATTGCTAAATATTGTAAAAAATCAGCTGGAAGAAAGCTGGGTGAAGAGTTTTGAAAATTTGCATACAATTTATTGTCTCACTGTATCATATATCTTATTTGGAACAGAGTGAGAAAAGTATCACAACAAAATGTCATACACGTTCCATCCTGCATCAGCCATCCTCACCCACAAATGAAATGGTTATTTCATTTAAAAAACCCACAGTTTCTTTAAAAAGAGCTCATTAGAGCATTATATTACCTGAATCTTCAGAAGTTATTTGGGGGGCTGTCTGTGCTGGAGGGAAAACTCTGTTTTTCCTCTCCCCCTTATGCCTGTGAATGAATGGCAAAAGCCTCTTTTGTTGCTGCCAGAGGATTTGGCACTGAAGTTGTTATCCTAAATGATTTGTGCAGGGACAGACTGGGCCTCCTATGCTGTGCAAGTGTTGTGCCTCTGTGTAGAGTCCTGTCCTACATGCCTCTGCCAGCAGTGCAGACTTGGACAGTGTTGAGAACTGTGACCACATCATGGCAAAGAACAACTTTTTCTATGATTTTGCAAAGTGTTTGTCAAATAAGAAGAATTGGTCTAGGCCAAATCTGTGTTTACAATGAAAGAAATGGAAGAAAGTGAGCAGTTTTCACTGGAGTCCCATCTCTTTGTCACCATTTGCAAAGCCCTGTTCCTCCATGCCCCGCTCATCACATGCCTGCTACACCTCTGGGTCCTGCGAGTCTCTGCAGTTGCATTTAGTCCTGGGGGATTCTTCTGCTTCAGAAGGGGTATGTGATAGAAACTCTGGGATTACCTGCTTTCCTAAGACATCCTGATCCTAGAGGGAAGCAGGTCTGCTTCAGCTTGACTGAAATGGATGACAGGCAGCTTTATGGTGATATGACATCACAGAATGCACTCAAGAACCCATTAAACAAAGGTATAAGCTTTATGAAAGCATTTACATCTCCTGTGTTGAATGTACTAGGTCACCTTCCTTTTGCCTCCTATCCCACACTGAACTGACAATACAGAATGGTTTTGGGTGGCTTCTGGAATAGACAAGCAAAATCCAATAGCTGTCTGCTAGAGCTGCTGACTGTGGCCTGAGGGACACTTAAATCATGCATCCCTCTGAGGGCACACCAAAAGAGGACAAGGAAAGCCCTTCAGGCAACCAGTCCCTGGGAGCAGTGGCTGGAATGAATTTGAAGAAAAGTGTTAGGGAAAGAAGACCTTCCCCACCACATCTCACAGCAGCTCTGTCTACCTCAGTTTCCCAAAGATCTTTATTTTCTCCACTGTAGTTTCAGATCAGTGCTTGAGCCAGGTTTCCTGTTTATCACTTCTTTTAAGAATTAGCTGGTACATCACCTTTAGATCAATAGGTAAGATCTCATACATTTTGTTAGCCACTATAGATTCATCCAAATATTACAAGACTGTGCTACTTTAAGCACAAGATTGCGTATTATTTTACACCATGCAGACAGTTACAAGTTCATCTGTAGTCTAACTTGATCTTTCTCTGCTTCTCTGGACTCCCAGAACTGGACTGGTGCTTTTCTCCCAGCATCTACATGTCTGTTGCGGCAGGTGTTTATTTCAAACGTTTATTGTTATGGTTTCATGTCAATAGTTTGTTCCAGTGTTCCCCTATGTTTTCCCTCAAATGGTTTATCCCTCAGTTGTAGCCTCCCCTGAGCTGTCCCTCATTGTATCCCCGCCCTTTGTTCCAGCTCCTTCCCTGTCCATCATTGTAACCCTGCCCCTTGTTCCTGAACTTTCCTTGTCAATCATACCCTGGACCAATCCCAAATTGGACCACCCCCCTGGAATGCCTCTAATCTTCGAAGCCTCATTGGTCCATGTAGCCTGTCCTCTCCTCCCACCTATCCTGATTGGCCCTAAGAATATGACTTGTCCTCTTACTCCTCGCCCAACTTTTTCCCATTGGTTCATTGTTTGTGCCCTCCCCTCGATCTGCTTCTGTATTTAACCCCTTGCACAGAAGTATGAGGCGCTCTTGTGTCGCTGATCCGTTTGGTTTGTGTTGGTGTGTTTCTCTGTAACGCTAAACAGAGAGCCTCCTCCTGCTGTTCCACCCTTTCCCTGACTGTGGTGTTGCACTGTAGAGCAGCTCTGAAGGTTCAGCCTTTGGTAGCTGAACGCTGAGGCTGCTCCCCACACCTGGCACAGTGCCGGTGTGCCACGAGCTGGCCTGGGCTCTGGTGGCTGTGTCACATGTCCATCATTTTCTGTTGATTGCTTGGTACTATTTCTATTTTTCTGTTTTCTTGAAAATGAGACTTAATTTTTCCACTAGTTTCACGCTTCCAAGAAAGGTCGCATAGCCAAGACACTATTTTCTGCATGTCAGTTCCAGTTCTTCAACAGGTGACCCAGAAAAATTGTGGGTGCCTCATCCCTGTGGGTGTTCAGTCCCAAGCTGGGTGGGGCTCTGAGCAGTCTGGTCTAGGGGGTGGCATCCCTGGCCGTGGCAGAGGGATTGGAACCAGGTGATCTTTAAGGACCTTTCCAACCCAAACCATTCCATGACTCTATGATTCAAGTCTATATGAAATAGTTCTGTGGATATCAGTGGAGCTACTCTGAGAGATACGTGCTAGAGATTTGCTTCAAGTACCCTTTTAGGGAATTTTGATACTTCTGCCAAAAAATCCAGGCCATTTTTACTGTCTGTGTCTTTCTTGGGATGATCTGCATTAAAAAATAATGTGCATTTTCTGTTTTTCAAGCAGTGTAATGATTTTAAAATGTAAAAGTTTTAAATTTAAACAGTGTAAAAACTTTAAGTTTTTAATTATTGAGTCTCCAACAACTGCACTTTGAATGCTTTACCCTCAGCCGCATACGGGCGCCTTTTGAAAGCTGTAGATTACTAGATATCTCTTTTAAATAAAAATCTTGTGGGAGTAAAATGAGTAAAAGTCTAGTTACAAGTTATCATTTAGATCTATTGTATCATCAGATCCATTACACGTTAATAATTCCTCCAAACACAACTAAAGGAGAGTGAATTTACAGGTACATTGTATATCAATAACACTCGTAGTAGATGCTAAAATTATTGTATGTTCTTCACAGTATCCTGTTGAATATTATAGCTTCTCTGGGAATATAAAACAGGTATTTTGTGTTTCCCAAGCAATTTAAACAGTATGATTTTTTTTTTTACATCCTCGCTACTTCAAATGGAATTAGTGAAGGCAGTATGTTATCCTCAGTCACTATCCATCAGAAGTTATGTTAAAATTGATTAAAGTACTACTTATCCTAAATACTGTTGACCTATTTTCTTTCAAACCTGTCACATACACATATAAGATTAAATGTACAGTAGAAATGCAAGGATACAGGATGAAAAGCTTGGAATTCAGAACAAAACATAGCAGCTGGTCGTTTCCAAAGGAGTAACTTTTTGAATGTTCAGGAGATATTAGTAGGATGCAATTTTAACATGAGCCTGGACCATGGAGGTTTTCTTAAGGGTTCATATATCTAATTCTGTCTTCTTTTTTTTTTTTTCCCCCTTCATTCTTCTGTTTCCTATGATTTTGGGTTTTCTGTCATCTTTCTTCATAGCTATAAGCCATACCTTTCCCTTCACTTTTTCCATGGATGCATGAAGAGTCTGTGCTTCTCACACTCCTTTCACCAAGAGCCATGCTGTGGAGTGGGCTGCCAAAATGAAGGAACAACACAACCAGACCTGACCATAAATACTATTTTATTTGTCCACTGATCCACCCATTGACCATTCACAGCCACTATCAGACACCAGGTAATTCCTGAATGGGGAAACAGCATAAGCTGCCATTCTCTTTTTTTAGAACAGGGTCCTGAAATTGATCCAGAAGTACATTTACTATAATCTTGCTGTGGTTTTCAAGGGGACAGTCACAAAATCTACAAAAAAAGGAAATGTCTTGGGTTTTTCTAATAAAAAGAAAAGAGCACCAAAGGTGAGCAGTCTGACTGTTCTTACACATTTAGGGTGAAACACTTTGAAAAGATACATTGGTCTGTATCTTGGATGGTTATGTTTATGTAACAGACATTTTGGTGTAACATGGTGTGCTGTTCTCTCAATATCTCAACTGCAAGAAAGCAATCCTAAAAATGTGCATGTAGGTATCAGCAGTGTCTTCTAAATTGGGCTGAAAATTTTTAATATTGCCTACAAAATTCTTCCATATACATGTACTTTGGTGTCTATATTTTCTTGCCACAGCCCAGTTTTGATGGCCTGCAGATCCCACAACATATGTTTTACATTGACAGTCCATTAAAAAGAATCTAAAGGACTGGAATTCAGTATTTTCTAGTGAGACAGTAATGTAAAACCAAATATGATTTCTCTTGTAGTGTAAAGATTCATATGTAGTTTATTTGTGTATATATATATATATATGTGTGTATATATATATATATAGATATAGGTTTGTATTTAAAATTTTCTTAGTGTCTTCAACTGACAATTCAATGAGACTTTGTTGCTTTGACAGGCTACCCAAGCATTGCCAAACATGCAAGAAAGTCTGCCTGGGTACCTGGCAGACATGACCATGTGCCAGTTTTTTAGAGTAGGTTGGACAAACATCTGTCAGGAATGACGCAGATACATGTGATCCTGCCTTGGGGCAAGGAGCTGGACTAAATTACCTCTTGTGGTCCTTCTCAGCCTTTTATTTAATGATTTTACTGCCTTGGGCCAAGGTGACACATTGGGTCTGATCTTGAGCCTGGAATGTCCAAAAATTTTACCTCAGTTACGTGTGGGTATGTAACATCATACTTTTCTGTCCACCACTGCTTTATTCCTATGTCTTTCTTTTATCTAAGCAGTATACACAACTTCACACCTTCTAAGACTTTTTATTGAAGTCTTTTTGAGCCGTTCAAACTGAGAACATAATGAAAAAGTATGAATATTAGGGGCTGAAAATAACCTTTGTCATGCCAGCCATTTTGCAGTCTGTACTTTCCCTACTGGGGTTTGCTGTCAGGGGAGAGCATTTAGGATTTTGATATATTCTAAAATCCACAGTGCTTTGTAGGGGTTGCAGTGTTTGTAGGGATTCCTGGCTGGTTCATGCTTTTTGTTTTGCAAAGCCAAAGGTTTATATTCTGAGACACTGGGAGACAGAGGACTGCAGTTGGGTGAAAGGAGCAGATTCATTAAGGGGACTCAGTAAATGCTGCTTCTGCCCTCTTTTGGAAGAATTCATGCATCTCTAATATCTGAGTTTTTTAGGTGCTCAGCGTGGGAATAGAACCCCAGGTTTGATGCTGTGGGAACACCACTCCCATCTCCTTATGTTCCCCAGGGCTGTCTTCACTGACTTCAGGGACTGCACAGGGTTTCACTTACATTGGTTTCTTAGGGACTTCAGCTACTGTTAACACAGAATTGTCATGAAATGTCACAGCTTCATATAGGGCCACACTGCAAGCAGAAAAAAGAAAAACATAAAATAAAATATAAACGTGTTTTACAAAAGCCAGAATACATTCCATTTATATCAGTTTGCAAATTACCCATTCATGAGCCTATCAGTAAGAAGGAGGCTACATCACAAATGTTTCTGATCAGTGTTTTCTCTGACTGATGTGCGGTCTGTTCACCTTCAAGCGTGTGGTTGTGAATACTCAGGTCTCAAATACAGGGGCTCTCATTCTGGGACTGGATTACTCTGTTATCTCTTTTTAAAATTAGTGTAAAATGAGAAAACAGAGACTTACCAGTCAAAGACATTGTTCTGTAATATCTGCTTCAGATTAAAGTCATAAAGAGCCACCTTTGCATCCTGCCCTGAAAGGAAATTATTTCCTTTTGGAGGAACAAATAAATGTAAATTCATTTGCACAAAAAAATGTTCTTTACATTTGATCGAGAAGTACATTGTTGTCATAGAGTCCAGCTATCCTTTACTTCAGTATAGACATTTTTTAATGTGTGTACCTGTTTCTGTTCTTGTGTCTTTAAATATGCCCAGTTTATATCTGATAAGTGTTAAAAACAGAAATATGGTAGGACAAGAGGTCTCTAAATGTAATGTGGCTGCCAAAAGTGTAGTTTGATTCCTGTCTGTGTGGAACAATTACTGTATGTTGTCCCTCTTCATTTTCCCTTTAGTTTGTTTTCTGATCACTGGAGAACTCACTTCAATTTTCTGGAATGATACTTCTAAGTGTTTGCAAAGTACTTTTTGAGAATAAATTAAAGCCTAAAAGTTCTCACTTACTTGCTCCCTTTAAGTATTCACCAGATATTCTCCAGGGTGAATTGGACATGATAACCTAAAGACATGTGGATTTATTTCTGCTCCTCAGCAAGACAATTTCCACTCTTTAAAAAGAGGTAATAAAAAATGATTACCAAGTGACATGCTTTGCTACCACCTGTAAATATTCATTCTTGGCTCCTATCCATGAATTCTACAGAATACACTGTGATTTCATGATCATGTGAGGAACCATCTGAAGATTCTCTACAACTCCGATCGCAGGGAGCAGAGGAGTGACGTGATTATACTTATGTGCTTTCCCGCCACCCCATTTGTCAAAAAGCTCTGCTTTTTAAAGTGTGATAAAAAGATACACAGATGCTTATTTTTTGTATTCCCTCAGATGCTAAAGAGCACACTGGAAAGGCACCTGCATAAAACAATATCACAAAGAATGGTCAATAACGACTGAATAAAGTGTTAGTACAGGTGTTGTATTAACATCTTTGATCTTGAAAGCTCTGCTTCTTTTAAAAGCTTTAGGAAGAATGAATGTGTTTAAGTCAAAGAAAGAGCCTACAAGTATTGTTTTCTAAAGTAGACAGGAAGAAAAATCACTGACTTTACTCAAATACCTGCTACACTGTAGTAAGAATAAAGGCTGAAAAGAAGCTAAGGCTTTTTATGTATATATAGAAATATGAGTGGATTAATTCAGCTATCACTGGCTCTCCAGCAGTAAAAAGCGTCATACATTATTCATAACCCTCTGATGAGCTACTTCTAGGCCGTCTCAGATATGTGATTTCTAATATAAACCTAGATACCATTTTTCAAGTTCATATCTGTTAATTTTCTACTAGTCTGAAGAGTAGGATAGCAAATGTGATTGAAATGCTGATTGTGTTCCTGAGGTTGTAGTGAGATTAGCGGAGGATCTGCACATTTGCAGAGATAGTTGAGTTCACTTGGAGTGTTCATGGAGGCTGTGCCATAGCCAGGAACTACATGTCTTCTTTTCCTGGAAGCAGCAAGACAATACAGGCATGAAAATACCTGCCTGAGTTATACCAAAATTCATAAGATGATTTAAGAGCACAAAGCCTCGAAGATTAGAAGGCTACTAGGTGATCCAAGCTGTGGGTGTGCATCCAGGAGGAGCCTTATTTTCTACAAACTGAGCCCTTGGTAAATGCCTAGTCAGGCAGCCAAACACTCAGGGAAATCCAGCTGCCTGTTTCCCCATTTTCAGGTAATAACCTGGTGTTCACTGCATTATTTTTGCTGGTAACTGGCCCATAAGACCACTCAGGGCACCCATGGAGCACAGCACAGTACAGTGGGTTTATTCACTTGTACCCCACTCCTTTCCAAACCCATACAATAGCCTTATTTAAGACAGTTCACCCTTATGAGAAGAATAAGATATTAAAAGAGAGAAATAGTGCGGCCAGTTCAGGGTTAGACCCAAGGGGCTCAACAACAACCTGTAGCTCATCGTATCTGAAGGTTCTTTTGCAGACAGAAGTTACTGTCTCCCTTGAAGAAAGAACTCAGTTTAATTCTTAACATCTCTTGACAGTAGCCTTGGCCAGAGAGTGAAGGCAGAGGCTTTTGAGATATTTGATCCTTGATTTCCGTAGGAGAGATCAGGACCAAACTCAAACCTCAGACCAGGGAGCTGAGAAGGTTTTTATTCTCTTCTATCAGACAAGACCATGATCTAAGTCCCAAAATGCAGAGAAGTTGAAAATGAAGGACAGATGTAATGGCCAGCTTTCCTGAGACTTTCTTGTAGTCAAACACTAGATAAGGATCTCATACATTAAGTTGCTGCTAAAAATGTGGGTATTTGTGCCTTCTTCAGAAAGCAAAAAATAAACAACTACATGACAACAGTTAAAATCTAGCCCAAGTCAAGAATGATGGTCAGAGTTTCAGAAGAGAGTTGATGTTGTCAATCAGGAATAAAGTTTACTAGAAAAAAAAAAAATTGGTTTGATTCAATGCTGTAATGGAGCAGTGGAGTGTGCAAAATGCTCTGTGCTGAGATCTGCAGCAAAATACTTAGTGATGTTAGTGGAAAATGCAGCCAAGCTGGTAACCAGCTTTTCAGCTGAATTCAGCCACTACTGAAGAAATTTGGGTCCGCAGAAAGAGAAGGAAGCCATAAGTGTTGAAATGACCACTAAAAATCCACTATTAACAAACAACCTGTATGCTGACAATTGCATTTAAATGGATGTATTGTTACGATTTTGTCAGTATTTCTTCTAAAGGGCGTAGTAGTTCTAGTTTCAGTAAAGCTTAGGACAAAGTTCTACATTTCGAAGAGAGACAATAACCCAGTACAAAAGAAGGAAGGACTCTGTATCACTGGCATTTGTTTCAGAAAGGCAGGTTGGAAAACAGGAAACCAATTAGTTAAGATTTACCATTAACTAGAACTTTCATCTAATTGTTTTTGTTGCCTTCAGAGCCTACATTTCAAACCTGCATTCCTCTCTGTAGTTCAAGGAGCTCTGCTGTGAGCTTCCCTTAGAACAGACACTGCTATTTAGGATCCCAAGAGCTCCATTGTCACACTAATTCTCAACAATGAGTTCCTCAGCCTCAGTAGAAGGAGAAGGGTTTTACAACACCAAATTTTCACAAAATAAAGTGGCTAAAAGTTACTGTAACTCCACATTCCCTGAGGTGCCTTGTGAAAATACTCAGAAGCTTAGCAGCGTGCTTAGTTCGGGGGTTTTATAAGTTTTGTCTACTCAGCCCGTGTCTGCATTAAAAAAAACATTCAGAATCTCAGGATTACAAGAGCAACAATTAAAGTAAAGCCTAAAAGCTGACCTCTCTTCAAAACCTTGAGCTATTGCTTTGCAGAAAACTATTTTATACTTAGGTGCCAATCTTTGCATAAGCCTTAAGCTTCCCATAAGCAAACAAAGACTAAAGAAACATTGGTCTCCACCAAACAGCAGTGGCAAACATAAACATAGGGGGGTTTTGTCTATCTGGTGAAAAGACGGTTTGGGAATGGAACCATAATTCACTCTAATTGCCAGATCTGACTTCTGCTCTTTCAGAACAAAAAGATAAATTTGAAGCCTCACAATCTCTTTGGTCAACTCACCTACAACAGACATCAGACACTCTCATTTTCACATAGTCTCGTGATGAGTTTAACTTGAAAGTGCCCTTTAATGTCCTGGAAGAGAAAAGCAAAGCAAAGAAATATCTCTGACACGTCAATGCTAGGCCTCTTAAAGCAGATGGTATAACAACTACAGTTGAAAATAGAACCTGAGCATCAGCATTCCTAATCACATATTCTTTCATAAGAGATAGACAAAGTTTTATTTGAAAGTTCACTGTAAAGCAGTCTCCAAATGCTTTACTGGAATCACCTTCTACTAACAAGATGGAAAGCTCACAGAAAAATATTTTCACTGAAATATAATGATTAGGGATAGAGTCTGCTGAGTAGCGTATGTCAGAGTGGAGAGCTACAAACTGGTCTGGTGACTAGGGTACCTCTGTCCCTCACTGTGGGAAGATACTGGGAAGGGAGCAGTAAACTAGAACATGGTTTTTAAGGTTAATATAGCTGTGGTCATCTACACAATTTAGAGAGATCTGCAACCAGTGGTAAAGCTGGATTGAATTTGACAAGAAGAATATAAGACCAGAGTTTTTCAGCATCTTTGAATAAGCCAGTTTGCTTATTCATTTTGCAACATGTTCTGATTTTGATCACTGAAGAGTTAAACATTCACAGAGAGAGATTGAATCAGGCAGTGTTAACTCAGAGAAGGAAGATCCTTTCATGGAATACATTCTCTTCAGGGGGTGGATCCACAGCCATTCTTATGCCCCATGGAAGAGCCCTGTGGATCCAACTCCCTGGAACCACAGATTGCTGCATGTTGAGAGGCTGTATAATGCCATATTGCAGAAAAGAGTTATAGAAGTCACAGATAAAAAAATCAAAATTCACTTCATGCCAGCATAGTTCTAACTTAACCTGACTAGAGAAGGAAGAGGCATAGATAAGAGAGGTGGCCTAGCTATGGTATTTTTCCTTCATCTACTTCACAGGGAAAAAAAAGAAATTGAGAAGAATGAATTTGACCTGATTTCATTTTTCTTCTCTAAGTGGTCAAGGATTATAAGGCACATTCACAGACAATAAACTCTTCCCAATGGACTGTTTGAGGAAAGTCTGCTTTCAAAAGTCAGGGAACTGACTGAAGAAAAATTAGCATTTGGATAGCACTTTCAGTTAGAAAAGCATTTGTAGAAGCAGTACATCACTGCTATTAAGTGAAAGAGGCAAAATGTTTTGAAGGATCACTTAAAAAGTGTAGTGGTATCATATAATATTCCCATTCTTGTGACCCAGGTCCTGATCTGGTGGGACTTGTTCCTGCTGTGGGCAAGATGTTTGAAACTAGATGATTTTTAAAGTCCTTCCCATCCAAAGCCATTCTGTGATTCTTTGGTCACTTCATTCAAAGTAGTACTATTCAAAAAGACTGTCAAAAGGACTTTTATACAGCAAAATCGTCATGTAGGATATCTGGCAAAATGTCCCATCTTGTTTCAGTTTTCTGATACTTGTCCCCTGGATTTTGGTTGCAGGTGGTTTCCAGTCATGTCAATAAAACTGTGAGCAAAGGAAGAAAGGATATTTTAAGTAACAACTCAGGTATGAAGTCACAGTGGCCAGTAAAGTAACAGATCTCTAACGTGCAGTTTATGTCACATGAGCTTAGTACATTTAGTCTGGACACATGGTGGGGATTCTTTTGTGTACCACTTGTGTTAAATACCTGAGCTGGGAGATAAAGTGGACAAAAGCCACCCACAGGAATTTCCCTTAAGGCTGCAAGTTACTGTATAAAACAACTCTTTTTTTATAGTCAAGGAAAAAGAAACATCCCTAAAGGGCAATTAAGTCCTTACTCGAAGTAGCCAGTGATCCTGAAAGTGAATGTCATCTGTCCCTCCCCTTTAGCCAACGAGGCAGCTAAATAGTCCAGCTCAGATACCTAATTTGTGGGCAGATACAGTAACACTATTAAAATCTAGGATTTTTTTCTGAGCAATGCTCACATGCTATCTCCAGACTGCAAGGAGGTGCTAGAAAAAGCATCACAAAAATACCTTTTTTTTTTTTTTTACTTTAAGTCTTATGCCCAGTTAGGGAAAATAGATTTTTTAAAATGATTACAAGCTCTCACAGTTCTCATGAAACAAAAATTTAATATTGAGGCTCTATCTTTCTTTCCATAATCTGTGGAAAGATTTTCCTCCATCTCATTCATGATAAATATTTGTCTTTATCAGATCACCTTTGACACTAACTAAATGAATTCATAGTTTTCCTGATACTTCTAGTGAAAACCGCCTCATACTGCTGTTCCAGCACGGCTTGATGTGACCATGTGCTGCATTCAAATTCATGGAGGAGGAAGGAAGGGGCAAGGATGTTCCCAGTGCCTATGCTCACTCCAGAAAAATCATCAATAAGAGATTTCTTCTTTCTCCCCAAGGATTTTGCCCTGCTCCCTCTGTTCTTCTATAAATAAAAGAAGATAGAGCAGAAAGTAAGGCAGAAATGTTCATCAGCTTCTTGGAGCTTAGGAGCAAAGGTGACATTTCCTGTTTATGGATTGAATTACTTGCAGTATTTCTGCTGGAGAAGCTTCGGTATGAAAAACATTATGCAAATTTCTGTTGTAAAAATAAAAAAAGGCCATCTTTCCCAATCATGCTAAAGCATATTGAAGTAGTCTGGCAAATCAAACAGAAAGATAGCTAATGGGCCAACAGGATATCAACATCTTTCTCTGACAAGTGAACAAGTGTAAAGGTAGGCAGTAAATGTGAGAAAAACTAGAGGAAGGAGGAGAAAACACTCAAATGAAAGAAACAAAGGATGCAAGTAAGGACATTTCCTCCCACTCTCCCTTTCAGCAATGCAGCCTCTCCTTTTCAGTAGGAAATTACAAGAACTAGAAGCAATCCTTTGAAAACAAAACAGAATGTTCTTCTGCTGGTCTGCTGCCCTCCAAAACTAACAAAGGTTTTAGCACCAAAAAATTGTATATTGGCATTTTATAGACAGTTGTTCATTCTAGTGAACACATATGTGAATAGACTGCAATTCAAGACACACTAAATTTAATCCTGGGGGCAGTGTCCCTAGACAAGTTTGAAGTCCATTTAAAATTGGCTAATGGCAAACAATGCATTTGGTACCTTCACAAAGTCTGCAAACAAAAATGAAATATCCAGAAATATCCCAAGGTGGAATCCACTCCCACATTAACTCTGAGTTACCACCTAAGCATATTCCCGTGCTGCCCATAACGATGGACTCTCCCAAGGTGGCGCTGGCAAAGCAGGTGTTTTGAGGTTGCACAACTCCACAGCTCCAAAGCTTTGCTCGGAGTTGCAGTCTGTGAGCCTGAGCAGGAGGCTGAGCTCATACAACTTTGCTACACCAGGATACATACCACTGCTTAGCTGCCTACCATGATGCAAATGTGCTTGTCATCACAGCTGCTCCCGTGTACAGAACCAGACACTGTGTGCTCCGACGTCTGTCAGGTGAAAAGGCTTCTTTCCATAAAGAAAGAAGGAAGGCAAGACCTCCTACCCCGCCTTACCAGCTAAAGCCACCAGACCTGAAGTTGTGAAAACACCACTGTCATACTCAAGTCAAAGAGCAACAAGCTCAGAAGACATGTTCAGGTATACAACAGGACAAGGTCTGGGCCATTGATCTCATCTGACCAAAGGACGTGTCAGCAGAATATCCACAGATGAACATGCCAGAATGTTAGAGGAACTAAGGTGTTTCTGAAAGTGCCAGATTGCAGTTCGTAAAGATTCGCTCCAATGCTTTTGATGTACCCAGATTATCAACAGTGAGTATACTCCTATCAAAAGACACATTTAACAGATCACTTGTAATATTTGTGGCTCAAATCCATACATCTAGTTCATTTGCACCCAAGTTTTAGAAATGAAACTATGTAATCAATCACCTTTAAGCTGGTTCTCTACTGTTGTACTCAGGACACTTTCTGAACTATGACACAACATATAGGATGTAATTAGGAAAAAAAAATGCCTATCTGTGTATTTATCTATATACAGGTGCATGCAAACATCCCCGTTTTTGGGACAGCCACTGTTTCTGGCTGTCTGACATTAGCAATCTTCATGAAAAAGGTCGGAAAACTTCCTACTCGCTGCTTCACCCTTCTGTCACTAAATTGCAAAATATATTGACTTCAAATGTGCCCCATATTGTATAGATTGCAGAGCTGGTTCAATACTGGTAAGCTTGGAGCGGAGACATAAAAATTGGTACCTGTCTACAGCCATCTTTGTCATTGTGCCCTTAGAGTGACATTCATGACATATAATTGGAGGTATCCAAAAATTAAGCATCTAGTTTAAGCGAGGCTGCTTCTATAGCATAGAATGAACTTCTGGAGGTGTGAAGCTCCAGCTCTGACTCATTCACTGACCACCAACTTAAAATGAAGGAATGTATTTTCATCCTGACATGGGTTTTTTTTGCATGTCATTGCTAAGGGACCCCATCAGAAAAAAGATGGTAACGCAACTTACTGTTGGCTCTTAACTCAAATTTTGATGAGGTTCTTCAATTCTCCTCAATATTTATTTTACCAAATGGGTCTAGAAGTTAGAAACAAAACAAACAAACAAAAACAGGACCATCAGCTCCAGCTGTGTTTTCCTAACAGTAAGGCACACACTGCTTGTGCCATCCATTTGGGTGTGCAGATGGCAGAATCTCAGACATCTCTGTAAATTTAACAGGAAAAACATTCAAAGGAAAGGACTTAGTTACACGAACATCACAGGTCTGTGGGAATTTCAGAGCCTGGACATTGGGAGTAGGAGGCAATTTGGGGGTACATTCAGAAAATAGAATCCTACTCATGACAATAATGCAGCTGTACAGTGTGTGGAAGATTTCTTGCACAATGGTTCAGTTTTATTTTTTAATAAACAGTTAAAAGAGAGTGAGTGTCTGTATGGAACAGGTAAGTAATTAAAATTCTTAACTGTGCAGTCAAACATACAGCAGCACATTGCCAACTACAGACAAAAGTAGGGCTGTACAAGTCTGAACATGCACCTATTTATTAAATCTTATTTAAAACACTGAACTAAGTGCAGTGTCTGATGAAATATTTAGGGTGTTTAAACGTGTCACAGCTGACAGAAAGCTTTTTTTTTTTCCCTACTGGCACAAGATTATTTTGGTTTGCTTTTTCTCTCTTTTCTTTTAAAAAAAAAAAGACAAGGTAAATGACTTCAACAGCATCTAAGTACATGATAGGCTTTACATGCCCCTAGTTTCAGTATGGGGCTTTCTAGAAGAAGTCCTGCTGATTAATTGAATAACTTTTTAGTTTGCTGGATTTTAATCCGTAGAATTTCTTTTGTATTTCTAAAGACACAATCATTTGCATATAATATGACATCGTGCTATATAATATCACTGCATAGATGTGCAAGGGGCCCCATGTGTAAATTAAACCCAAACTATTCTTTTGAAGTGGGTGTCCTGATAGTGATTCTGGCAATGTGCAAAAAAAGGATATTATTATAAATTATTTAAATAGAGAGATCTTACCATCCCCTATTCCTCCTTCAAGCAATAGCAATTGTTAGTACTACTGCTAACAGTGCTGAACCTGAACTTGGCCTGGCACTGGCATAACAGCCTCACCAATACTGTTTTGGTAAGTTTTCCACAACCTCCTTTGCAAAGCACATTATTCTCTTTGTATGGCACAACCTCCCAGCAGAGGCACACACCTCCCT
Organism: Phainopepla nitens; assembly: GCA_013400175.1. Classification (NCBI taxonomy): domain Eukaryota; kingdom Metazoa; phylum Chordata; class Aves; order Passeriformes; family Bombycillidae; genus Phainopepla; species Phainopepla nitens. The sequence goes on from VXBQ01006010.1 coordinate 393,457, forward strand.
CCACATAGCCATCCATTCATTACTGACCTGTTATGCACATCAAGAAGTGAACAGGCCGCCATAGAAATTGCTTTTTATTACCTTCACCTCTCAACAGGCTTCTGTCCCTTGGCCAGCCTGGACTTGGTGAGCTCCACCAGAATGTCACTCCCTTTTTGACTTTGTGGGAAGCTCCAAGAACCCAAAAGTCATTGTCACACAAGAAGTAACAGTCTTTTCTGCTTTGCAAGTACTGTTTCTTTTACCTTGATCACCAGCTATTTCACACCAGGGCTTCCTGTCAATGATAATGGTTGTCTTGGTGCCTATTGGTGCAAAATAAATAACCTTGAGAGCGATGAGAGCTATTTGCATTCATGCGCACAACCTAATATCTGCTCTTCCTTGCTGGCTTACAAATCTACTACAAATTCTGTTTGGTAAGGCTATTAACACATTGCATTTGAATTTAATGGTTCCAGTGGCTCCATAATAATCACTCAAGTTCCCTCTTCAGTAGGTAAGACCTACTCTGCCTATTTTGCAGGCTGTTAAGCACGTGTGTAGAGCAAATTATCCAAGAAAGCACCGAGCATTTCTAGGTCACTTTGAGTCCCTTTCCTTTTACTGAAATGTGAGTGGTCAGCTTTCTCACCCAAGCACATCTGAGCAGCACCTCCTGGCAACAGGAAAGGGTAGAGAGGGGGAAAAAACCTCAGTGGGCTCCCTTAGGTCATGCCACAGCCATTGCTGTTGGGAGGTGGTCCTATTCTGAGGACACAAAAACAAAGATGAGGAGAGGGCAAGTCAAGGAGGAGCAGTAGGATGGGGGTCAAGAAGAGACAGGAATTTAGGGAATGGTGGAAAGCAAGCCAAGGTTGAGAAAATTGGGAAAAATAAAAATGGGGAAAGAAAGTGGTAATGCCCATTCAAACAGCACTGTCAAGCACTGAACCATAACTTCTTCCCCCATGACAGCCTTGGCTGGATGCAGAGGCAGGCATCCACAAGGAACACACAGGGAAACCCTTAGAAGATAGGTCTGAGCTGAAGGATTAGTTTCTACTTTGTGTGCCATGCATGGGAGCTGCAGACTCCAACACAAACCACCTGAAAGACGCTGTGCTGAGGGCCCCAGGGGGTACCTTGGCACATCAGCCACGGAGCTGAGATACAGAGAGGGTGATCCTGCTTCACCCCTGGCACACAGAACCACCAGTGGTCATTGCTGCTCCGGGAACTCCTACCCGTTGATTTTGCCTCCATCTTCCTTGTTAAGTCTGTGTTTTTAAAGTCTCAGTGAGCTTCTTAAGAGACTCGCTGCTATGCCTTCCTGGTTAAATGGGAGGACCTACTTTGACTGCAGCATGGGGCAGATCTTAACAGAGCACTCCAAAGGCTTTCTCAATTACTTAGGAACAGAGTAAAAGACTGGAAAAAGTGAGCTTTTCTTTTTCTCTTTGGACACTTTATAAATGTATCATCAGTCTTACAGATGTCATCCTATGATGAGTAAGTGATTTATAAGTTATCCAGTTAATGTTTTCAGCCTCCAGTTGCAGTTTTCTCATGACTGTTCATCCCTCAGATTAAAAAATATCTATTTATTCTTGGATTGTTCGAATGGTTTTGTTGGGTTATTTTGTTCCTTTGTGACTAGTCATAAAAGTCACACGATCCATGCAATTTCAAATTCCAGATTGGAAAAATGCAAAAGCACCCACATCTTCAATTTTAAAACAGATTTTAAAGTTGGCTTTCCACAAAAATTTCTACAAGACAATGGTCCACTTTAGACAGCGAATGAACTTATTTCCAAATTGCTTAATTATAACTAGTTGCTGTAACAGCTGTTACCCAAAAAGTGCTAGATATATGTCATATTTTTTGCTTTAATAGCTTAATGAAAATTTGAGATTTTACAAATAAATTTAGAAATGAGAAAATAAAAATGATATTTCACTCTTCTGGCTTTTTCAAGCAGAAGAGTACATTTAGATTGTCATATGAAATAGGCCAAAGATAAATCAGTTTTGGCAAATACAATAATAGCATGCTATTTCTTGTATTTGCTATCTCCTCTCAGAAGTGGAAGCTTCAAACTCTCCTCTGCAAAAAGGTGGACCAGGAAGTGCTTTTTTTGAACAACTGAGTGCTGAGAGCTTCACATTATATTCCAACACCATGACATAGAAATTTCAAAACCAAGTTGACACTGAAATGGTCCCTAAAATAAGTATCCACTCTGCAGAAGGGTAGAAATTATTATCTAATGGGGGTTGACAAGACTTGAAGAGGATTCAGGTCTGCGTGCAGGTTGGACCTTGGCAGCAGAGGGACTACCCTGCCACGTCTCCTCCAGGCCACGAGGTGCCAAACACGAATAAAGCGTTGCACACAACATGTGCCTTGATGCTGCTTCAAACTGAATTTGCCATGGGCCTTTTGGCAAAGACACCAGGCTTTGTGTTGGAGGAGCTGCTTCTGTGCCGCTCATCTGAGTGCTGGGGAAGGGAGAGGCTTTGCCTTGGAGGGCATTTGCAGCTCCTGCCTTGCAGCCAGGGAGGAAGTGCTTGGAGAGACAGGGGCAGAGGGGGAAGGAGTGAGGCTGGACCCAAGGGAAAGGGAAAAAGGATCGTGAAGGTGCCACTGATCCCAAATTTGCAGCAATTGTCGCTGTACTTCACCACATACAAAGACAATATCCCGCTTTCCTTCCAAAGACTGATATTTTCTGCTTTCTTGGCTGCTCTGCAATGGGCAGAGCAGATACTGATGCAAATGTAGAAGGAAGGAAAATGTATTGCAGACGTATTTGGAAGGAATAATGGATGTCTTATTCATGAAAGACTATAAAATTTCATAGACAATATGTCTGTAATTATTCATATTGTGGTACTAAGGGGAGACGCTACTCTGAGAACCCTGCCATGGTAGGTGACACGTGTATTTATTAAAAATCCTAACAGGCTCTCCTCTAAAAACCTCACCATTTTAGCATGGGATGAAAACAACAGGTGGATATAACGAAGAGGGAAATAAAGCAGTCGGGATAACAGCGTATTTATCTTCTTCAGTAGAATAAGTAGCACCACACCAGCTGCTGGGCTATTGTCAGATGTTTTCCAGCCACCACAGAAAAAGTGAGGTTTGAGGAGGGGCCTGAAGGAGAATAGATTAGCAGCCTTATGGCATTATTATGAGGAGCTATGCATATGCATAAGGAGTAGCTCTGAGAAAGTAAGGAGGCTCTTGGACTAATAAGCGACGAAGAGAGGCATCATGGGGCTGCCCACAATGTGGAGCATATTGAACCTGCTTTCATATGTAAACAGACAGCATGCTGCAGTCTCACAGGATCACTGCTGCCTTTTATTCAGCATCCCAATGCTGCTCATAGTGGTGGCTGCCATGCCAGCGATACATTAAATACAATCAGTTAGATAAATAAATATAATTTAAAAGGTCTCAGCATTTGAATACTGAACACAGCTATAGTGTGATGAAGAAAAAGGTAGGAAAGGGTAATTATGGCATTCTAGGACTACTGGAAATAATGATCAATTTGCCACTAACATCACTGGAAGATAGATTTCACTTTAAGCATTTTAGGAGAGATACAACCTTTAAGCTTCAGGGCTTTAAGCAAGCCTGCAATGTGAATTAGGAAAGGGTTTCTTTATTGATAGGTTATCTTACAAATATCTTTTGCAGCATTTCCACTTTTCTCTTGCACAGCAACATTCAAACCACAATGTTGACTCCTTGCAGGGAGGATCATGCTTTTAAGTAATTTATTGACATAGCTGCCTCTTAGCATAGAGACTTAGGAAAACGTTTTGGAATAACCTCTACAAGAATTAGGTGAAACTTTTTTCATTTTCCAGATAAATCTGATTTTTTTTTTCCTGTCAGTCCTTCACATTAATAATATTAGGAAAATTAGGTGGTTTTTCGATGACAACATTTACTTTAGGACAGTGAATGTGCTTCCACATGAAACACATGGGCCATGTCAGTACACGTCCATGTACTGCACATAACCTTTTCATTTGAATTGTACATGTGTTAGGAACATATTCACTGGGGCTACACTAGATGCTGAACACTAATATTTGCACAGGAGGTTCTGTTCCTGCATTTGTTCCTCAGTGGGCAGGCTCCTGCCCTCCTTTGAAGGCATTTATAGGCGTATGGTTCAAACAGAATGTGCTGCAGACTGAAATCACCTAGTGCAAAGTAATTTGTGGAGGTTATTTGCTCGGCTGCATGAGCCTGAGACGGGAGCGTATCGCTGCAGGACGCCGCGGGGACTACGGTGTATTTTCATTAGGTACTTAGGATTTAAATGATTTGAAAACTGCATTTCAAGTAGAGGGAAAATTTGCTGAATGGCCTCTTCACCTACCTTGGGAAATCTGTGAGCTTTCCAGTATTTCAGATATTTCCACAAGCAAATAGGCACTTCTAGAATATCTCTTATGATTTATCATCAGCAGGGCTCTGTATGGAAGGCCACTGAAGTGCCTTGGCATTCTGCAAACACCCTGAACAATTTAGAAATGTTATTTTGCCTCCTTATCAATAGATGGAATACATTACAAAGCCCAGCCCTGATAGAGAGCTCCTGCTCACACAAATAGTGGACCTAGCATTAAAATGAGAAAGATTTTTAACTCTTTCCACTCCCTTGTCATGCACCACACCAACTTACCTCAGGGCTGCTATAGGCAGGAAGCAAAACAAACTTTAAAAGAGGCATCCAGCACAGTGGAGTCATCCACTGACCCCATAAAATATGTGGTGTTGAGCAGCCCACTCAAGGGCTGTAGTAGCACCCCAGAGGTGGCTGCACATCGCAGGGGTGGGCAGGAGCCTGACCCTTGCACTACCAGCACATGGATGGGAAACCAGAACTGCAAACCCATCAGGGATCAACATGCATCCTCTTCTGGGAATATTCTATGGGCTTCTGTATCGTTGCAGCTGATCTGAGCCTTGCTGTGTTTCCCAGCAGTTAAAACACTTTTTCAAGCAGTTTGATTTAGTTTTGTGGGCATCTTTCACTTTACTTTAACATCCAAAACAGCATAGGCTGCATTTATGTCTCTGATACAATTTCCAGAGTGGCTGAAGTATTGAAAAACAGGCTAAGCTATGAAAGGCCAGGGGATTAGGCATTTTGCTTTATGTTTAGGAATGCCATTTAATTTCCCTTCAAAACACTTAGTGGCAAAGTCCTATAGAAGGCTTGAAAAGGAAAACTGAATTTCAGCGTGGAGAAAAACAGTTCATTTTAATGCCTTGCACTGCTTTTTGTTTGTTTTTTTTTTTTTCTTTTTAAATGCAGTGGTACTGGTGTGGCCTTATCGGTTTCTGTGTGTTAAAAGAGAGGCTGGATTTTCAAAGGACAGGTAGGAATCCAGAGACTGTTGGCTTTCTGTGGACATCTTACCTCTCTAAAGAGCCTTATAAAATATCCTCCTGCCGGTGGAAAATCTCTTGGGCAGGCATGCCCATTTTGCAGTCTCTCACACTTAGTTTTATACCCCTTTTTTAGCCAGTTCCAGCCTGTCTGGGGACAGGGGCAGCCCGGTGTGAATGCTGCAGAGCTGTGTGTCTGTCGTTGCAGGCATGGGCACCACTACCAGGCAATTGAAGGGCAAAGTGGGATAAGGGAAAACAACCTCCTTGAACCCCCTTTATGAAATCCATACCAGCTACAGCAGGTCTCAGTTTGCACAGAAAAGTCCTTTTGTTGCTCCTCTGCCATGACCTCTCTCTGTTTGTCTGCCTGTCCATCCAGAGGCTGAAAGCACCAGCTCTTCCTGAAAGCCTAGAAAGTGCCTGTAACATTGTGGGCACTGCCACAAACAAACATGAGGAAAGACAAAGTCCTATAAGATGTTAATAGGAATGCAAAGTCAAATAGTCTTGCAAAAAGCAGATCAGACTCAATTATTCAAACAGTCTTTCCTGGACCTCGTTGTTTATCATTCCATGATAAGGGATATATTTATCTTTTAAATTCTTTCTAGTCAAACAGAAGAGCTTTGCTTTCCCAGAGGAACAATTTCCCTCCATCCCACATCGAACACCTCCTTCCCACCCTCCCCTCTTCCCGATACACACGGCTCCTGGTGCGTGGAAACAGCAGTGGGACATGTCAAGTACATTTTTTCTCCTTAAAGCACGTGTACCTGGGAGGTCACAATCTTTACAAAGTCAAAGTTTTGTGTGTTTGAGAGCTTTGCCCTACTACCATGTAATTGAAATCAAGCTTTTAAAAGCTCACGACAGTGTGTTTGTTCTTTAACCTCACCCAGCAAAAAGAGAGGTCTTTGCTGAGAGAACCCTTTGTTAAGCTCCTGCACTTAACTGATAAGGCACTGATACAACCAGTAGCAAAGAAAGAAACTCATAATAATAATAAAAAAAAGATTCACATGCCTTCCTTCCCCACTACATTAATGCCCTGCCCAGATTAATTTCCCAAGTTCCTAAGAAATGAGGCACTGTATCTTTAATCATATTAAAATCTTGTTATGGAACTTATTTAATAACAGGGAGATATAATGAGTTCTCTCATCAAAAAACTGAGGGCTTCATGCATTTGAAGGTTTGCTCATTACCCATTCTTATATTTTAATGATAGATGTGTCTATTACTCAAACAAGTAGAGGATCTCTTCGGAAATGTTTGAGAATAAATGACTGGAGCAATTCTTAAACCATCTTACGTCATCTACCACGCATATGGGACACTTACATGAAAACCTCTGAGCACAAGGGGATGTAACACAGATTGAAAGATGTTGATGAAACACAAGATTGAAATGGGACAGAGTTGAGGTATTGTTTCTCTGATCCCAAGGAGGTGAATGCAGGCAGTGTGAGTGTATACAGTAATCAAAGCAATCACATCCTTTCCTCTCCAGGAACTAGGAGCTCGTGAGTGAACTTTGCAAGTGTTTGGATTCCAATTTTTTTTTTTTTATTCATGCCAAACACTATTCACAAAAGCATTTGTTTCCTCAGTAGGAGGTTTGCAGAAGCATGATCCAGCTTTACCAAGTCACACCTCTGCCATGCCATGCAGTTTATAAATCCAGAACTTTCCTTTGGCAGGAAAACACCTTTCAAGGATTCAGTCATTTCAACCCTGACTGGCTTGTTGATCTGCAAGTTTTTTTCTTTCCTTACACCACAGTGTGAAAAACTCTGAGTGGAAAAACTTTTCCACTCTGTAAAAAAGGAATAGGATTTCAATGAGTGACTTCTATTGGCCTCAACCTTCGATAACACAGAAAGATGCCTGAGATGCAACAGTGAAAACCCTAGAATGATGGTATCTTTAAAGACAAGAAGTTTCCAAGGACACTAATTGAATTCAACCGGCAAACATTTCTAAATGGAAGATTGCTAGTAGCCAAAAGGTCTTTCCTGGGAAACCACCCAGAGATAGAACTTTGAGCTGATTTCATCAAAGGAGATTCTCAACTGTGAAAAATGATAACACCCCCATGGCAAGTAATGCATTAAAATCAAATAAGGCTTGGAACAGTAGTAACTAGAAGGGTAGTTTGTTGTGATATAGCAAATATCCATGTGCTGCATCTGAAAAGAAGCACTGTGAGATAGTCGTTAATGGGGCAAATTTCCACCACAGTGTAAAGTCCTTCCAAAGTATAGCCCAGTATCAATCAATATGTTTTTACTGAATGGTAAGCCAAGCCACTTGGAATATGAGAAAAGTCTATTAAAGTATACATCCCTCTTAGCAGAGACCATTAATAAAACGGAAAGAGAACCTAAAAACCAAAGACATTCCCAGCAGCTTGGCCCATTTTTACAACTGAAAGCTGCCTGTGTCTCCGTGTAATGCCTCATTGTACTTCTGTAGTGTTCTGCTTTCACCTTTTCAGCCGGTGGGGAAGCATCCTCAGAGCTAGATCATTTGCTCTAAGGAATCCACTACAGACTGATGCTGGTTTATACAGGCAAAGAAGGATGCAAGGAGGCCTTTTTAATTCACTGCTTTTTCTGCTGGTTTATCACAGTGGCCTTATAAAGGCAGCAAATAATGTTCTGGTTCCCACGAGGCTGCTTTCAAACTCCCCAGCACAGAAAACAGGTGGGCACAGTGAGCATTGATGCATTTTTGAGCTGCAATCTCTTTTAGGCAGCAATCACTTCACACCACCTGTCTCAGTGTTGTCAGGGATTTTTAGTTGCATTGCGGCCTAATGGTAAATAATTTAGAAGAAACTGAGAATCACGTACAAACACAGACAAAACCAGAAAAGTAAAATTAAAAATATCAGAGGGAAGATCCACCACTAGATTTAAAAGGTCATTAGTAAAACCCTATTTATAGGCTTTTCTGACCAGCTGAAGCTCTGTCCCTGGAGGTAAAAGCTGTCTGAAATGTCCCAGTGTGGGCAGAGCAAACAGAGCCATTCTAACAAGTGAGGAAAGGTTAGGCTCAGGGATGAGTATGAGTGAAAAATATTTGGCTAGACTCCTGGTACAAACTCCCACGCAGCGCTTTGAAAATCTACCCCTCTGTGTCCTTAGCATTGGTTTTCAAAGTATAGCAGCCTAGAGACAGATGTGCCATTATTGTTTATGGTTCAAAGGCAGAGAACTCGTTTGGTGGGGAAATAAAATCCATACTAATAGAGCAAGTACCAAAAAATGTTCTAAGAGGGAATAAGCATGTTCTAAGGTGTTTTAACAAACTTCTGGCTCCTAGCCCAGAACTCAGTTGGAACAGTTGTATTCATCTCCAGGCCACCACTCTTTGAACTTATGGAAACCTATGGTTATATTTAGCTAGTTAAAAGATATATGGCCAGTGCATTGTAACCCTTTTGTCAATGTCTCCCCATTACAACTTTTAATTTTATTGCTTTTTAACTGCAGTTGCTTAATTCATGGATTCAACTAAGAGAGACGGAAGGCAGTTGATGGATGGTGTGACAATGGCACTGCTGGCTGCTGTTAGGGAACTCATCATCCTAGGAGGAAAAGCCAGTTTGCACCACTCTGTTCAATAGCTGATCCCAAAGTGACACGTGCTCTGAACCACACCCTCTCTGTGCTTATTAGAACTGCTATTAACAGATCTGCTGTTAACAAGACAGTTTCCAGACAGAACATCCCCTTAGATAGGCAATGTACACAAGGAACAATGTACACTAAAGAAACAACAACAATAAAAAAGGAACTTTTTCAGCTACCCACATCTAAAACTTTTCAGTTATAATGAGTTTCATATTCTTTTGGTTATATGGGGATCAATCAGGTGCATGTCAAATCTTAATGAAGATAGAATAAAGCAGAGTATTCAGAATATTATTAGAGCTGAAATTGCCTTCCTGTGTGATTGTAAAGATCGCATCTACAGATAATGTGCCAAAAGGTCAAGCAATTAAAACGACTGAAGCTCCAGCCTACTAATAGGTCTGGTAAAAAGAAAAGTTTCAGTAAGTGAGAAGCTGTAAAAGTATCATAGCTGCTCTGCGGGGTAGCCCAGGTTTCCAGCAACCCCAAAATAGCTCTACAGATAGTGGGTAAATGTGAGGGCTTAGAGATTAAGCAGCAACTTTTCTCAGTTTAGCGTCCAGTTTCCAATGCTAGTCCTGAACAGGTGACTCCAGCCAGACCAGTTGTGGTCTGTAGCCACCAACAGGGACTGGAATGGCATCAGGAAGGATGAAATGAAGTTGTGAGGTTGAACACACCACAGAATTGAGTGGCCTGATTATTTCCACCTTCCCTATTTTGAGTGCAAAATGTTGGCAGTGCTGTACACAGGGTCAGCAAGTGCACGGGATCAGTGTGTCATGGTCCTTCCTTCCTTCCTTCCTTCCTTCCTTCCTTCCTTCCTTCCTCTCTGCAATAGTGCTCAGTGAGCAACCACACATTGCCTGCTTTGAGAGCTGGCCCCTGAAAGCACTCAGAGCAATGATTGTAAATAGGAGTTGGAAGCAGTCCTGCAGTTCAGTGCTGGAGTAGCAAAGCAGTTGGGCATGTGAGGGCTGTGTCTGAGTGCCATCTTTATGTTAAACTTCACATTTCCTGTTTCACTCAAAACCAAGGGGGTCAACAGCTGTGGGTTCAGCAGCTACAACTGCAGCTGGATACAAGGGCTGCTGAATTATGACTTTGTTCATGAAGCTTGGAGCATCTAGATTTTGTTTTCCTTGGGCTCTGGAGGAAGCTAGTGAGATGTGTGAACAACCTCAACTCAGGTGGGAGGAATATATACTAAAGAATATAACAACATAAAATCATTTTGAAAGGATGTCAATGCATGTACTGCTTTCTGTTATATGTTCCATAAGTGAACACAAAGCTTTCCAATAACTGCTTGGAAATACTTTTGAGAACGTATTAAATTCTTGTCCACTATCAGTTGTCTGTTGCTCTCTCTAAAGCCTCTCAGCAGCAGGTATTAGCAACTATAACAGGGATTTCACATGCATCAACCTTGAGATTTAACCCCATGCACGACCCACAGTTCAGACTGCTCTCATCAGAAAGACAGTGCAGGGAAAAGTGGACAGGGAGGGCACTGTAAATATTTCGTGTTTCTCATATCTTCTGACTGTTTTTCACACTTACTAAAAATTAGATTCCAAAATTCATTACTTTTTATAGCAATGCAACACAGCCTACGGCCAGTGTATCTTTCTCCATGTCTGAGACAGGCAGGCAGCTGATACCTGTCCTTTAAACCTCAGATGTTCTCTCAAATTCTTCTCCCATCCCTGTTTTCTTCTTGCTTCTCCAATCCCAGCTCATCTTCCTGACCTGCCCTCTAAATGCTGAGACAAGGACAAAGCCTGGTATAACAGGCACACCACCATGTTACAAGTTATCCCCATTCAGCTTTCTTCAGGTTATCATTAAAGACAGTGACCAACAAGAGTTAAAAAAATTTAGTAGTATAGTTTTCTAAAACTGTCTACTTATATGTTAATGTATCAGCCTAGGAAACACGTGGATATTTTGGTCCCTGTCTCACCCTGAAAACCTGTATTATTTTCAGGAGCTGTCAGCACTGTGCAATCAACTGGAAGACAGCCAGAACCTCCACATTCAGAGGTATGCAGTGAAAATATGCCCTTCCTGGAAAACTTTACTTTTCTGGTGGATTGTTTAAAATATTTCCATAAAAGGGTACCACATAATCTGAACAAGAGCAATGTTTCCCTCCTTGCACATCAGGCTGACACATACAAATAGTTCAGTTCCTCCTCTTCTTTATCCTCAACATGTTGTAAGCAGTTGCCAAATCTCTTCTTCACCAAATACCCTGAAAAAATGGAAAGGAATATCAAGATCTGTGCAGTTCAGTTTAAAAACAGAATATTCCTATGAGCCCTAAGCTTCCATTTAACTATCGGAGACAAAAACTGCAGCAGGGTTTTCCCCTCCACTGTCATTCAGGATAAATCTGGCTATTTGACAACAGGACCCTAATGGGGAGCTGTGATAGAATAGGTATTCAAAGGAGATGGGATTTGGAGTAATCACATCAACATCTTGTGGTGAGGAAAAACCTTTGGTCTCACCTGAATTATACGCAGAGCCTATGAAAGCAGAAACCATTCCATGATTTTATAGCCTAAAAGCAATTTTAAAAATACATAACAAAGGGCTGTAACAACTCTATCCAAGTTAAACCAATGAAATTTGCTGCTACCACACACTGCTGAGCCCTAGGGAAAGCACCTCAAGAACTTGGGATTTGAGTCCGAGACAGTGAAAAAGAGGTTTATTCATCAGAAGTCTGGAAGTGCAGGGTGGGATTCAGCTGCCTAAACATATGTGTCTAGTGCCATTTTTGATGCCTTAGGGTGTCTCATCTGGCCCCCAGCTGCTGCTCCAGAAGGGAGCAGGTCTTTCATAGATCAAGTGTCAGATCTGCCATTCCTGTGTGCGTGTCTCAGGTGGCCTCAGGCATTGAAAATGATGCTCTGTGCTTATATTTTGACTCCTGAATTGCTCCTGTGCTGCTGCCTATAAGCAATTTCCGGTTCTCTGTTTTAAGCGTTTTCCTTTTCTTGTTGTTTTCCCCAGCCTGCATTAAATCATGGAGAGTAATTGCCTCACTCTGAGCACCCTTTCTTCCATGTGGGCTTGCACAGCCTACCTCAGTGCATAGGGCTGGCAGGAGAGATGCTTTGTCCCTTTTTGAGCCTGCAAGCAGCTGAGCTCAGCTGTAGCTCCCACGGGCTTTGGTGGGAGCTGAGGCAGCTCAGTGCATCCCTGCAGCCCTCTGCCTGCTCCAGACACATGCAGAGGAATAATTCCCACACGAATCACACACAGGCAGCCCAGGACAACTCAGGACTCAATGCCATGGGGCTTTGGAAGGGACAAAATTTTCTTTCCATCTGTGGCAGCTGCAGTTTGGGGATCTGCTGATGACAGAAGTGGCTTTCCATTTGTAAATGTTCCTTTCTCACTTTTGTTATCAGGTCTTTGAAAGAAAAGTGATGATGACTAACCCTCTGAAGGCATTCCAGCCATCATCTCCATCTCCTGAAAATCTTACTTTTAGGTGGAGATACACACTGTGATGACATGGCAACATGGGCACACGGGTGTCCCTTGTGCTCCCAGAAAGGTCAGCTACACCTTTTGCAACGGAGAATTGGGCAGGCAGGGAACACAAAGGACAGTAAAAGATGCTGGGAAGATCTTTACTACTTTGTTCAGCCTATTTATGTGCAAGAATTCTTCTTCAACAAGGATTTTATTTCATTAGAATACATTAAGTTATCGTGTCTATGGAGCAGATATAAGAATGGTGAACGTGTTTGTTGTTACTTAATAAGTCTTATGATGAGCAGCTGAGGGAGCTGGGAGTGTTTAACCTGGAGAAGTGGAGGCTTGAGGGGGAGGTTATTACTCTCTACAACCACCTCAAAGGAGGCTGTAGCAAGATGGGGATTGGTTTTCTCTTCAAAGTAACAAGGGCAAGAGTAAATTACTTCAAGGTGCACGAGGGGAGGTTTAGATTGGATATTAGGAAGTATTTCTCCACTGAAAGGGTGGTCAGGCATTGGAGCAGGTTTGTCCAGGGCAGTCATGGAGTCACCATTCCATGGAGGTATTTAAAAAATGTGTAGATAGGGCACCTAGGGATGTGGTTTAGAGATGGAATTGGCAGTGCTGGGTAAGTGGTTGGACTCAGTGATCTTAGAGGATATTTCCATTCTAAACAATTCTACTATTCTGTGATTCTACAACCCCGAGTAGCTTTTCATAGACTATTGTCACTACAAATAGCTACAGGATAGTGATCTGTTAATCATAGAGACACTCACGTCAGTTTCTGCTGCAAATAGCACATCTTTAAAAGCCAACCCTAACACATCAGTGAGTAAATCTTCCTAAGTTGTTTCAGTACAATGGCATGGGAACAGCTTTGTAAAACCACCTACAAGTGTCAGTGAAGGATCCTGATGCGTTAATTTTCCAAGAGTGAAACATAGAAGTGTCCACAGGTGCTTGTTTTGCCTTTTTGTACTTCATCAGTGTCGCGCAACTGTTGGCTCAGTCAGCAAATGTGTCAGGTCTTGGAATAACATCTACTTGTGTAGCTTAGGTACCCTGCCAAAAGGTAAGTGTTTTAAAGAGTAAAATCATAAAGTATTATGAACATAAAGCCTGTGATAGCAAAGGTGACTCCTCAGCATTATGCACCACAGCAGCATATTTTACCAAGAGCAGGAAAAGTCAGCTTTATCATCACCAGTGTCATCACTCTTAAATATTGCATCCTAGGCAATTTCATTTTGGATTTAGATAGATGCTTTCCCAGGCCCTAATTTTTGCTTTTTAAATTTCTGGTAAAATCAGAAAGGTTTTGAGGTTCTCAATTAACAGTTAGGAGTTGCCCTCACATGGCACAGATCTGTACAAAAAGCACACAATACTCCCCAGCCATGCCCTGGGCTGCACTGTGTGCACATTGCTATGGAAGCATGAGCACAGAGACAGCTCACAAGGAAGGTGGGAAGCCTGGAGAAAGCCAAGCAGAGGGCTGACGATATGGTCAGGGGCCAAGAGAATATGACTCAGAGGGAGAGGCTAAAGGAGTTGGGTTTATTTAGTCTGGCAAAGAGGATAAGGGGCAGTATAATAGCAGTTGACATCTACTTGACAGGGAGTTACAGAAACAACAGAGCCAAACTCCTCTTAGTGGTGCTAGACAACATGACAAGGAACAATGGACACAGGCTGGAGCTTGGCATGTTCAAATCAGACATTATGGAAATTGTGCACTTGAAGGGAGGTGCAGCACGGGAACAGGTGCCTGGAGAGGTTATGAAAACTCTGTCCTCAGCGGCTTTAAGACTCTGTAGAAGCTGTGTCTGAACTCATCCCAGCTGGCAACAGTCCCACTTCTCATGGGAGGCTGGATGAGAGACCCCCAGAGTTTCCTCCCAACCATCATTTCTGTTTCCTGTTTCAACTCATGCCTTAAAAGTGCAATTTGCACTTCATATTTTCTCGTGCTCTAAGCGAGCCTCTAAGCCCCTGAGGTTTAGAATAAGGTCAGTGCTACTTCTTCCTTAAGGTGAGCTGTGCCCTGCATGACTCTCCATGAACTGGGCATGTTTAGAGCATGTCTTCCAGAGGTGAGGTTGGGCTTCTGACCATATATAAGTAAGGTGTCTTGCTTGCCATTATTAACTCCAGAGTGCCTCTGATATTCCCAGGCGTGGAACTTTAGGTGGCTGCTGCTTTCAATCAGTTGCATCTCAGGCAGTAGCAGTGCAATGTTCTTGGGCTTCAGTTTTTGGATTTCGGCAACTGATTGAACATGCAGATTGAACTGATTGAATGAATCTGATTGCTTTGTGTGAGCCAGAGCAAAGGAGCACAAGAACAGAGTGCACCTAAATTATTTAATACATGGTGTTATGTAACATACAGAGCATTGTAGGGTGATGTGGTATTTTTTTAGTAACAGTGGCACAGAAATACCCACTTCATTATTCATAATAACAAATCTTTATGAGTTTTCTTCAGGTCACATGGGACATAAGAATAACAGTGCAGTATTAAATCAGTCTTGCCCAGTAACCTGTTTCTGATGGTGGTCAGTTGGTAAATATTGTATGGATAGATCAAATACAGAGTTCTTCCTTGGCATAATTCATCCTCCTAGTCATTCTGAGTTATGGGCTCCTTGAAATGGCTGAATAGTCACCAGAACAACTATTCTTCACACATGTATTAAATTCTCTTAAAATTTATACTCTTGGCTTCCACAAATTTCACTGTCAAGGTGGACCAAAATTTAAACATGCTTCCTAAAATAAACACCCTTATATTTGTAAATCTTAAGCTTGCTTCTTACAGTTTCACTGCATTCCCCCTAGTTCTTGCATTCTGAAAAATTGTGAAGTAGACGCAGAGGAGTGCTGTGATGACTACGCTGAAGCACTCAAGATGAGTAATTTTGAGTAATCTGTCCTTTGATTACATGATATTAAAGCAGAAGGAAAACCAGACCCTGCAAATAATTTATATCATCTTGCTGGTAGCTTTGATTTTCTGAAGAAGATATTCTACAACTAGATACAACTAGATAACAGTGAAATTCCTCTCCGTGTGAAGCATCACGAGCTAACAAAGAATGCCTGTGTAACAGAGACACAGAAATTTCTTAACCATTTCAGAGGGCTACCTTGGCATTGTAAGAGAAAAGAGAGCAGAGTGAAAAGGAATGATGGGGAGTTTGGTGCATTACAAACAAACCTCCAGAATGCTTCATTTCATTTCAGAGCTGACACTTAAATCATGCTGTAAAGTCTTCTGGTGTCCTTTACTGTAAGTAACACAAATCTTGCTGACTCTTATCCTGTACTTGTAACGTGTGTGGGGGTGTGTGTGTATAAGCTGAAGTTTTTTCAAGCATCCCTTTCAATTCCACACC
Source organism: Phainopepla nitens (assembly GCA_013400175.1). Lineage (NCBI taxonomy): Eukaryota > Metazoa > Chordata > Aves > Passeriformes > Bombycillidae > Phainopepla > Phainopepla nitens. The sequence goes on from VXBQ01006010.1 coordinate 409,399, forward strand.
AGAATCTGACCCAAGAGAAGACATGGCACTCCTGGAGAAATATTAATAAGTACCAAGTGTCATGGTGAAACCTCTCTTCTGAGGTATCACACTATTTTCACAATTTGTTTCCTGCACTAGCTGAAAGCAAAGTGCGTCCACATGACAATTAAAGGCTAGAATGATTCATGACTCTCCTTTAACAATAAATTACTGATGGATTTCTGAAGACCCCAATTCAATTCTCATTATAATCTCACAATATGCACTGCCATCTTTGCCCTTCAACGTTTGACATAAATTATTTGAGGCAGTATGTGTTTCATCTTCATTGATAGAAGAAATTGCAAGTGGCCTAATGGTTAGTGATAGAAGTTGACATATCAAAGGATTCAGAGAAACATAAAATAAAAATAAATCACCATCCCACTGCCTCTCCCCAATACTAAATTCCTCATTTTACAAAGACCATATAATCCTTTCTTTTTCAAACAAATACCACCGTATCACTGTTATTCTAGCATAAGCTAGCATAAAGCTTACAATAAGGACCTGTTTAATGTGCTTTTTAATAGCCCTGTTTGAAGGACTTCTTACTGACATCATATCACTGGACGATCCAGAGGGGATTACACGTGTCAGCCCAATCAATTGCTGGTAATTCTATCACAAAAGACCTATCTGAGAGCTCACACAGGCACAGTAAACCGTGCTTCTATATTCTCCTACCTTGTTAAAAAAAAAAAAACAGCTATTAAATTAATTGGCACTAAAAGCATGTAATAGTTATCTAATCTATTAATTTTTAGTTTAATATTAACTAGGGTGTCTCCTATGACAAGTATTTGACCTGTAGAGAAAGAATGGAGTAAGATCGCCCATGCAGCCTTTCAAGTTAACAAAATAGTCGCTTGAAGGAAAGAGGTGAAGGCATTGTTTAGCCTCTGCCTCGTACTCTAAGATTTTATTTGTTTTCATCCAAGTATTGACTTTATGTGGGGCCAGCCCAGTTGTGCCTGACGCAGCATGTTTCTCTGCAAACTTCAGACCTTTCAGCCCAGCCTTGGGGACAGCAGAGGCCACACTGCCACTCTGCAGAGCACAGGGGGAGCATGCAGAGCTAACATCTGCTGTTCAGGTGCAGAGGGGCACAAAGAGGTGACCATCCTTCTGGTCAAGATGCATTGGGTACCGTGGGCTCTAGGAGTGGACTCAGGAGCCCTTGTCCCCTGCAGTGCATTTGTCCATAGGCAGGGGCCAAGGGAACAGCCTGGGTGTCAGCATCCTCTTCCTGTCACTTGTTTTTGCTTGTCTAACCCAGGGCTCAGGGTGGAAAATCACAACCCCGCCACAGGGCCTGGCTGCTCCAAGGTGCTGAGAGCTCACACTCTGCTGCAGTCATGACAAGTCGCATTTAACTCCTTCCAGTCTGCAGCACACACATGGCGCAGGTCAGAGCCAGCTCTCAAAACCAGCCCACCTTCTCTAATATACATTCATGTCACTGAGGTCAGGCTCAGTCTCACTAATTCTGAGTAGTGCAGGATTAGACCTGACACAAGCCCAAAACCCCTTTAGCAGTCAATTAGTTCTAATTATGGCAAAAAATCTTTTGCCACCTTCTACTCCCCTTGAAGGAATGGCTTTGGGAAAGCATCAGGAAGAGCTAGATCCATATCCAGAACACAAATTGTGATTTCACCCTCTTGAAAACTGCATTTAAGAGGCTGACATGATTTATTGATCTCAGTAAAAGCCGTGTTTCTGGCTGGTGCTCTGCAGCTCCAGGAGAGTGGCTGCCACAAGCTGCAAGTGCACCTGAGGCATTACTCAGCACGACCCCATCACCATCGTGATAACAGACCCTTGGCAGTTCCTGTGGTGCCATAAAGTTGGCAGAGAGTTACAGGTGAAATGCAGTAACACATAACTGAAGAGTTTCCAAGAGATAAATACATTCCCTAAGAATATTCAGTCACCAACTAATTGTTCCTACTCCAAATAGTTATAAAAGACCATGTTTTATTTATATGCAGCCTACCTGCCAAGGCTTTCTAAACACCTAATACAAAACAAATAAGAAGCATTAAAGGGAACCAAAGTGATCTCACACAGCAAAACTTTCCAGAGAGCCAACACTGCCCTAGCAGTGAAAATAATACCCATTTTTCCTCTGACATTCTAGGTCAGAGAAAGTCAACAAAGAGGGTTATCCTCTTCATAGGCCATATTAAATGACCATCTTGAAAATGGTTCATTCTATACATGCAAAAACAGACCCTCCTCTGCATTGGCATCATCCAGAACTGAGCAGTCACTTGTGCTGAGTGCAACAACCAAGGATCTTTCCCTACTGGTGCCCAATCACAGTAATCATAAACTTATCTGCAGTGTTGAAAAAAGAGAACAGAAAGGAAGTGTACACATATGTGTTCTTAAAACACATCTTCCACTGCTCTCCCAGTAAGGTGAGCAGTAAAAACAGTACCATGATTTTCAAAAGAGTTGGTTCCTTGTCTCTGAGAGTCCTCAAACTGTCCAATGGCAGGGCTACCTTAGATAATTAATCTAACACAAAAATTAATGTTTTTTTTGGTGACTCAATTACCTGCAAATTAGCAAAGAAGCAAGAACTATATTCACAGTGTTGTCTGTGCACACACAGTGTAAAAGCCTTATTCCTTTTCTCCATTGACTCACATGGAAATGGGTCCACAGCCATGGAGAGCAGCTGATCTGAATTGTACATTTTTTGCTTGAGGTTTGGTGTGGTGTGACCACTCTCAGCCACCACGATAAGCAAGTTAATGAAGACCATGAACTCACCATTTCAGCGTTGTGTTTGCAAGTCAGGTGTCCTTTTATTCACACCTTGTGGGCAAGGCTTTAATTTCTCTTCCCCATGTTGTTTGTGAGTCCATAGTTTAGTCACCAGCTGCAGACCAGTGTGATTTATTATAGCTGGATATACTAGAGACAGTCAAGATGTAAATTTAACAATGCAAAATTCCTGCCATTTTCCAGCACCCAACAGTCACAACAGTGAGGTGCAAAGGCAGAGATTAGTGTTATGTCTCAAAAATCAATCAGAACTGATTTTTTTTTAATCTAAATGACAAATAAAATATATTTTCTTTACAAGCACACAAGGACTGCTAAGCATCTCTGCTCCATTTGGAATAGTTTCATTTTACCTTCCTATGAACAACAAGGCCAAGATCTCAGCAGCAGAACTTTCTTACATTCTTCTCTGTTGATTTGTTAGTGCTCTTGAGTGATAAAAATCATGATTTTCCTACTAAGTGGCGTTAGTGAAGTATGTTTGGAATTTGAAAGAAGTGTTGAGCTCATGGTGTGCATCTCATTCCAGTTAGGAAGCTCTTTGCAAGCCAAGGAAAGGCTCAAATGCAAAGTACAAATTATTCCTTGTCCTTCACAAGTGCCTGACAGCACTGATCCCTTTGAGACTGGGGCACATTAATTCCCTTGCAGTGCCAGTCCTGGCTGTACAGTGTGCACCAAGGCATCTTGGTACATTGACATTAGCAGTGACATTAGCTGAGGTCACTAGAATTGCAGAAATGCAGAAAAGAACTGTTTTAACCCTGGCGGGATAAAAGGGCACAAAGGCTTTAGCTTTGCTGTTCTTTAGATGGCTGAGCATTTCTGTGTGGCAGTGTTTCCCCACAACATGACGGGTAAGTGTGCTGTGTGTCTGGGCAGCAGTGGAGCATTATTTTACACAGCAGAGGACAGCAGAGGAGGACAGGGAATACTGTGGATGGTTCATCTCAGGCTCAGGAGGCGCATGTACAATTCTCGTTCTTCTGTAGATCAGCTCCTGTGATCCTGCACAATTCCTTTATCTTCTCAAAGCCTGGGCTCACACTTGTGCTAGTGTTTTCTGCGCCTCTCTCCTAGTATTTGCGTGCCAGGCTGGGCCAAATTGTAGCTGAATGTGAAAGTGAGGTTCAGATAAATACCGTTTTTTCATATACCTCATGCAAGGTATCCCTTCCTCTAGGCACTGCTGTAGTACAAATTATCACTAATAAGAATATGTTCTTTGTAAAGAGACTTAATTCCATAATTATATGGTAATTATATAAGGAAAAGTGAGTAGTCTGAATAGGTGTCATTGTGTCCTGGCTAGCAAAGAATTTCTGAGACTGAAGAGCTTTCCTTTTCTGGCATAGGAGATGCTCAGGTAGGAATGATCCATAACCCACACTGTACGAGGGCTGAAGTGGGAGAATTCCTGTGGATTTGGTCTAAATTAGGGGTGTTTGCATTACACCTCTGCCTCTCAGGAATAAATTGAAGAACCAGGAGCATCAAGAACGACAGAGAGGTTCAGCAAATTGAGCAGGGAAGAGATTTTCACCCACCAGTCAAGAAGAAAAAAAAAATGCAGACCAAGAAAGATCACCAGCATCTCTCTGGGTTTGTGTTCCCTGCAGAGAAGTTACCAGGCATCAGTAGACCATAATTCAGAAGTTGAAACAGTTTCTAGTGTGAAGGGAAAAAACATTAACCAGTAACACTGAATTGAAACATAATTCTGTAAACGAGTAGCCTTGGGGTAGAATAAAACAATAAAATACAATAAAATAGGCTTCTACCAGGCTTTTTACTATCTCAAATAAACTTTAACTATCCACTGTGATACCTATTGTCACAAGACAGATGGTGTTGACACAGTATGCAATTACTGAGACAGGTTTTCTTGGCCAAGACAAATATTTTAATTGAAGAGAAAATAAATGCAATTTTCATTTCTTTTTGAGCTGCAGTTGTTTGAAATCCAGTGGGGAAAAATAATTATCTCATTACTATTACTGCCTGCTTCTTTTCCAAAGTGGCAAAAAGGCATTCAGAATCTGAAACACCCAAGCAGCCCCAATGTTCCTTCATGTTTCCTGTATTCCTGGATTGCAGCAGTGATCACAGTCAGATACGGCATGAGAAGGGTGGGGAAAATGGAAACAGATCATACCCAGCCCTGCCTTCGAACACAAGGAGCTTCACCTGTGCTCGAAGGGAAGATCTAGGAAACCTGGCAGAGGAGGCTAATGCGTCTGGAGTGTTTTGGCTGTCATGCAAAATTTGAAAAATGCATAACCCTGTTGCAAAACTTGTGCATTATAACAACCAATTTTCTTAAATTCTACTTTCTTAAATCCTGTTATTTTCTGATATTGTCAATAGACTTCTATTAAATAGACTTCTTGATACCTTTTTTTATTGAATCCTCCAGGATTTTCTAGTCAAAGGAACAAACACTCCTCAAAAAAAGATGTGGGCTTGCAGCTCATAGTCCCCTTGGCTGCTCTGCTCTGATCCCAGAAAAAGCCTTTCAGAGTGTACTGAAAAAGGAACTTAGGGATGGCTTCCTCATACTGTGATGCAGACTCAAGTAGATGTCCTTAGTCAAGCTGCATAATCATCTGCATCAATTTTTAGGTTTATAGGGCTGTTTTGAGGCTGTTATGCTGTTGCTGCCCTCTGAGGCTGTGCTGGGAGAGGCACACTGAGCTGTCCCTGCTGCAGGGATTCCTGGTGCGGCAGCATCCCGCCACGTCCCGTCTAGCAGCACCTGACAGCATTCCAGTTGGAGCTTGCACTTGCAGTCAAAGGCTTTCAAGTTTGATCCCTTCAAATCTCTGAAGTTCACCCATACAATTACCTCTGCTGTTCAAAGCAATCCAGGCTTAGATGGAAATAAAGAGGAGGAAAGGATTTCCCAGGGTGCTCTTGGAAACGTGGGGGGGGAAAAAAAAAAATAGAGAGAGAGAAAAAGGAGCAGCATTAAAAGTTGAAGTTCTTGCAGTGGTGCCAGTTCATTTATTTGACATAAAAAGACCAAATTCTGCTCTCAGAGAGTGCAGACAGCTGGAGCTGTGCAGAGCCATGTTCCCTGATTGTTCCCCACGCCAGGCAAGGATATCCTGCAGGATCCCTGGTTACCTGGAAAGTGGGTTTGCCCTAAGGAGCCCTGAGAACTTTTGCTGGCCAGCAGACACCCCCTCCCAAAGTGTCTGTCACCTTTTCATCTGGAGACAGCACCCTCATGGATTGTAAACTCTGACTGACTGAGGCTCCAATCCAGTATGTTACTAGAGACAGACTGATACAAAAATAGCTATTTATAGGGCAAATCATATATTAAGCAGGATACTATATAATAAGCACCTTTTCCTTTAAAATTGCTAACAATGTACTACAGATTTTAAATATTGCCTGCACCTTATGTCCTTCCTTGCTTCATCTGTCCTGTTTCCAGCTTTGACCTTACTTCCTGCATTTCTCTCTCTTTTTTTTTTTTTCTTGCTAATTAGAGATATTTGTATTTTTTAGGAGGTCATCTGATCTTGCTACTTATTTCCCACTTGGATCAAAACTCTTATAAAAGAAGTTTAAGCTTTTAAAACACATTTTACAAGATACCTATATATATAACTAACCTCTCAGGATCAGTCTTGACCTACATCTTCTTATTATATCATAATAGGCTTATCTTTACCTGATGCTTGAAATATTCTTTTCACCTGAGTGATTCTGTCATTTACAGTTTCTTTCTCTTTCTGCCTCTTAAAAAAACATTACAAGGAAAAGAAAAATCCTCTATTGGATGCAGGCTGTTTGCACTGGGCACACATGTTTATGAAACAGATAAGACCTTTGTGTGTCAGGTAGGTGGTGGCATTAAAAGCTTTATATATCACGACATCAAAGCAGTGAGGAGATGAAAGAGAATATTTTTGCATCATAAACAATATTTACATATTGTGATATTCCAAGAATCTTTCATTTAAACAGGTGGAAAAACAGGGAAGCAAGCACACATGTAAAGCAAATTCTTACTTGTGGTTGATGATTAAATTTTATATGGCTTTGATATAACCACTGCAATTAAGTGCAGTGATGAGCAAGGACTTGTTTTGCTCTTTATAGGGTACACATTGTTTACTAATCCCTGGTTCATACGATAAATCCATCATCTGGGCACAGCTGCAAGTAAAATTTTAAAAGGACAATTTTTACCCTATGGAACAAATTTCAGACTTTTTAACCCTCCTGTGCACCCTCTATCTCTTCTTCTCCTCCCTCCTTGAAACATGCTGTTCTTAAAAAAAAGGCAGCTTTTATATATTCAGACTTTCTGGATGGTGGTGGCTATTTTATATGACAAATACTGCCATTAATTGAGCACCAGATAGCACATATGCAACAAAAACAGAGGCTGTGGAGGTTCATTTACCATTTCAGTTGAAGGTGGCTGTTAAAAACTGGAACATTCTCAATCACCGCAAATCAACACACTGCAATTTTCACTTTTCCTGATTTTGAGCATTCATCACCACTTGCTCTTCACCCTTGAAAAGAAGGGCAAAAAGACAAATTACTTTAATTAGGAATTAGTTATGAGAGAATGAGGTGTTCTAATTATATCTAGAACCTCTTAAATAGTTTCACTCAGGCCTATTTGATTTCTTAATTACTGAAAGAGAAAAGCTGCACATGATTTGCACCAGTTTTTGAAAACAGAAATGCTGTCTTTCATCTGATATTATGGATTAGTCTACAATGAACAGTAGTAAGGCAATAACACCTCCAAGACAGCACATGCATTAGCACAGGATAATTTTTTTTTGTTGAAACATTCTTCCATATCTCAAAATACATAATTTTATACACTATGGTGTGAAACCATAGATGTGACAGGCTGTAATGATTTATTTATGAGACATTATTCTTTGATGCAAGAATACATTAGGTTATAGATCCTATTTCCACAAATATAAAGTGTCATGCACTACATCTGAGCTCCAGTAAGATATTGTAGGCTGTGAGGTTCACTTTGTATATATAAAACTGTATATAAATATATGTTTTATGACTATATCAACAGCCAAAGTTGTGCAACAGTCTCTCTTTCATCAGATCCTTCAAAAACATATTTTTCTCAGATCCATATGAAAATACATATCAGACTGGAGAGAGGGTCTAGGAGAGTGTGACTGGGACTATATTTGATTATGAATGGTTTGAATACTGTTCTTTGTTGTGGATGTTGAATGTGTCTATTTTATCTATTTCAGGACTTCTTAGATTATTCTAAAAATAACTACTGTGATTGTTAGCATCATTTTTTTTCAACTATACCTGCTCTTGTCTTAATAACATTCCTAAAACTGGACCAGAGAGTGCAGCTGAAATTTTAAACCTCTCTGAAAGAGGATTTCATTATACTGTTTTTTACCTTCCTAAGTTCTCTTACTGATGGAAGAGTCTCCAAAAGTCCTGGTGTTGGTTAGACTGCTCTGCCAGCAAAAGCACTTGGGCAACTTTTACCACATCTGCTCAGGCCAGATTAGGACTTGATGGCCAGTGCCTCTGAGATTGAGTGTGAGGAGAGGCTGCAAGGTCCTTGCATCTCCTCGCTCAAGGAATATTCCTGTTTGAGCAGTGGCTGCTTCTGGAAGATGTAAAATCTCATAGCAAAATTATTAGCATGAAGGGGGAAAAAAAGGGTGCTGGGAAAAGGTCAAGGCACATCATGCATCTTGCAGAAATTCTTTAAAATCATTTGAAAACTCTTTTGGAAGGTGTGATGAATTCAGGACTCAAGACCAAGCCCATACTTACTGAAAAAATCTCTTAGCAATTAATTTTCCTTTTTATGTATGTACAATGTTTCAGGGTCTTCTTGTGATAGAGCAGCAGGATTCAAGGGGTGTCAAGATCAGCTGCTTACTTTCTTTGTCACCAGTTGTGATGAGCAATATGTGCAAATGGAGACATGTTTATTATCAACCTCAGTACAAAATATTATTTATTCTTTTGACATATCTAAGGTCTAATAATTACAGCCAGATTCCCTGTGGGCTAATTTTTTGCAGCAAGTGTCTAGGCTTTAGAAAAACAGATATCCATAATAATAGAGGGGAAAGGGTTCAGGTTTCCCAGTTCTTTGGAGAAGCTCATGCAGTGTAAAAAAGCAGGTGAAACCAAAGCCTACAGTTGCACAGGAGAAAGCATTGCAAGGCAACACAGTCAGGAGAGGATGAGGGATTTGTAGCAGCCCTAAGAGGGAGACTGTCCCTTAGGTAAAAACCTGGAGCTGATTATAAACAAGGGCCAGAGCAGCAGAAGAAGACAGAAGAGTGTCAGGTGTGTGGCCCGTGTGTGTGCTGGGTCTGCAGGTGGGTATAAGAGCTGAAAAATCTGATGCTTTATTTCATTCCTTGAAAAAAGATATTCTTAAAACTGAAATTATTTTAGGAGAAATCTGGGTTGTTTTTTTTTTTGCTTTAATGATCCATTTGCATCATTTCTTCATTTACCTTCAAAATGGCTTGATTTTTATATATTAGTATATGCATAGGAAAATATCGGTAATAAAAAGACCACTGAAATATGCCATAGATTTCAAATAAAATATTACATTTATTCATTATTGACTCATAAACTTATTGCAGTTTCTGGTTTTATTCAGTTCAGACAGGAACACTTTCAAAATATAAAATATTTTCCAGATACAGGAAAATTATTTCACCTTACAGCTTTAAAAGCCAAAAAGTGAGCCAACACCAATTTGTTGTCCCTGTTAAAAACTTCCTATGACAAACATCCATTCAAATACCTCCTAGAAATGTGTACTGTCTCCAATCCCTGTGGAGTTTATGCTATCCATTAACTTACTTTTGAGGTCAGAGTCTCCCTGTCACTGTTTACCTAAAGACCTCGTGCCTAAAGCTTGTCTGCTTTCCCAATACATCAATCAAGATAGTAAAATCTATTCCTTCCTCCTATAGATTTCTTGCCCTACTCATACCTTTAAACTTTCATTACTTCATTAACACCACTGTATTAAAAATTATCAACCTTCATGGTGCAGTTTAAATTAAAAACAATAGTAGTAATTCATTGCAAACTTTTTCTAGGCAACATTTTGGGCTCCTTAAGGAATTTCTCTGTCTTGTTGTTCATTCAGATATGTTTGTGTGCACATAAAATTTCCATTCAAAGAGAGTCATCCAAACTTTGATGCTCATGATCCCTTCTCCTTCCACCCCATGGAGGAGCAAGATGGGGAATAGGAAGATGTGGCTGTTGTTACTGATCCTTGTACATTTTGTGAAAAATGATCCTTCTGTGAACAAAGATGTTTCTTCTGCCTCATGGAACGAGGGTGATCCACTTCTTGCTCCGGTCTACTCCACTTCTGCAGAAACTGCCTACATCGCCTGTATTCAAAGCTGGGTCTGTAACAGGGAGTTTCTCATCTAATTAAACAGAGAGACACAAATGTGTGTATTACGTATATTGCAAATAATGTGCATTTAAGTCACCTCAGGCTGAGGGTATAGGCACTGAGAACCTCACAGGCTGCCCATGTAGGAACCTTGGGTGTGATTCATGTCATCCCAAAGTAAATGTCTATAACGAGCCAGGCAAATTGCACCTTAAAAGCACTTATTGCTCTTCCTTGACTATAAAGGGAACCCAGAGTGATTAGCACAGCAGTAGACATCTACTTTGTAGATGTTGAAAGATAAATGACACAAATCCCACCCTCTGCTGTACAAACATCTGAAGAATTTGCTGTAATGAAGTGGTTTAGCTGTGGCCAGCCCAGCACACTGCAGCACTGTGTGAGGATGCTCCTGGCTGCTCTCTGGTTGCTGCTCAGCAGCAGCAGTTTGCAGAGGTGTCTCAGGGCACCTGTTGATGCAATCACAAACAGCCTTAGGGTACGAAGGGTCCCAAATCTCAAATCTTTAGAGATTTGTGCGTGGGATTTAATTATTGGAACTATCCAGGACCAAGTTAGGACATTTCATTTCCAGGCAGAGATCAGAAAACAAGAACTTTTCTTCTTAAGAAATCCAGGAGAATTTCTCAGGTGAAGGAACAAATTACTAGTACCTTCAGGAACTCCAGAGGCTGATGAGAGGAGTCTCAGTCTTATCCTAAGGATAAGAAAGATCTGACCAGGGATGCATCCTGTAGTTGTAGTTGAGGAGCTGGGGCCTATGTGGATACAGTGGGACAATCTCACCAAATAATAGCAGAAGAGAGAAACGGAGCATCCCTAGGTATTTTGCAATGACATTTTCCTTGTTCCTTTTAAGCCTACAGTCACAAGGAGCTCTGGGATCTATTTACTGACTCCTATTTTCATCAATTTATTTTTAATTTCTCCAAGAGTTTGTACCTTGACAACCTCCCCCTAATCTAGAGCCCTGCCTGTGACTCCCTGTGGAGGCCCTGCAATGATGTCTCTTCATTTAGATGGGGCACTGGACAAAAAGAGACATAAAGCCCTCTCTCTGGGAATGGCAAGCATTGCCTCTGGAGCATATCCCAGCTCTTGCCAGCACAATAGGTGAAAGATTTCCTCATAATAATTTTAATATCTTTCAAATGACTGCTTGGATGGATAGCAGTCCTGGAAGAATATGCACTAGAGGGTAGTCAGGGAGCATGATTAGTATTGGGAACAAGTTATTTTTCTTGGCAGAGGACGAGCATGCCATTTGATAGATAGTGAAACACAAGCAGCAAGAATGCTGCTCAGTAGCAGATGCCAAACATTCTCTTGTGTGCACTGAAGAAAATTTGTTTGGTTTGGTTTGGTTTGGTTTTGTTTTGTTTTAAAGCAGAGGGGAGAGGAGGGAGCTTCCCACTGTCTGCAAGAGCGCACATGGCAGTACCTGCCTCTGTGCTGTGACTACAGCATCTGGGACCATTTTCCACCTGTGATGCTGCTTCCCCCAGCCCTGTTTATCAAGGTTAATAAACCATTTGAAAACAGTGACCTGGCTCTGATTTTGTTCTGCATCTCCTTGAGAGGTACAAACCTCCATCATCTTCATCTTTCACATGTAAACATGCACAGCATCTTGTTTCCAGATTGACATCTTTCAGATAGAAACAATTGCAAAGAAAAAGGGAGGGCATTTCTGAGCAGTTTGGGTTCTCTTTTAAATTAAAACAAACTTCTATGTTGATTAATGATGTTAGTATGATATCATATAATTGATGTTAAGGTTTTGATTTGGTGTGTTTTAATCCATCACCATAAACATAATATTCATGTATTTAAAGAGAAGGGAAAAAAACATTAGTTATTTAATTTCAAAATAGTGTCTAGTGGGCATACAGAGCAATGAACTTTTGATAAATATTTCATAAGGATTTTTAGTGAATGTGTATCATCTACTTCACACTACAGACCAAGACAACTTCTTGTCCAAGGTGTTGATGACTTTTAACCTAAGGCATCTCAGAGCACAATTTGACATGATGCTTGCAGATGTTCCTTGGAATAATTGCAGCTAAGGCCAATAAATTAATGGATTGGTTCTAGCATTATAAAATACCCTAGATCTGCAATAATGTATTGTTGCTATATATTTACCAGCAGTATCCAATACACTTCTATTAAACTAGCCCAGGCTGTGGAGGATGGCTCCTTGAAATCACTGTGGAAAAATATTAAGGAACCACGTTGCTTCCAAAACCATCACTGGGACTTTGCTATTGTACTAGCTTGCTGATAGTATTATATTTCTTCAAAGAGGATGAAAAAAAAGCAGCTCTTGGCCCAGGAGAGGGATTGACTGATTGCCTACTCCAGTGCAATGCAGCTGCTCTGAATCACTCAGGTGAAGCACTTCACTCCTGTCCTGAGCTGGCTTTCTCAGATGTGACCTTCTCCTTGTGAGGGGATGGATAGCTTTCCTCTGAAACAGAGATTAGTGGACAAATCTGGAAAGCTAAACAAATCCTGCCTTTTGAACTAAGCCCAAGAGAAACATCTGTGTGAAAGAAGAGCCATCACAAAGCTTTTCCCCCAATTCATACTCTTCTAAAGTTTGGAAACAACACTTAATTCTTCATTCTTTTCTTCAGGCTTGTGAAAGTAGAAGTGTTTTCTCCTCCTCATGATTTTACACGTTCAATCATGCTACCTGCTATACTTGCAACACTCTTCCACATCCTTTCATGAACTCTCCTCCCATCTCACTGCAAAAAGCCTTCTCAGCAGTGCTTCCCCTTCTTTCCCTCCAAGGTCACTGCTCTCCTGAGAATTTGCATCACCTGTGACCTGCTGTGACATTCTCCATATGAGCATGTGTGTTCCTCAAGGATACTTCCCTTGCCACACATTTCATCATTGGAGAAGGAAGCTGAAGCCCAACTGAAATGAATGGCAAAATTCCCATCAGCTTCAACAGAGCCAGGATTTTGCTCAAAGTATTCAAATGAGGCCTCAGTTGGATGTCTGTGATGCAGATATTTCTGTGTGCAAGGGCAAATCACATCTGCTGTCTGCATTTAAAGCACACTGAACTGCTAGTATTTTCAGTGCTGTATTTCTTCCTAAAATAACTCATGTCATCTGACAACAATGTAGAATATTTTATATCATGAAAAAAAAATTTAGGAAACAAGCTAATTTATATAAGGCATTTGGGTTTTTTCTCTTCAGTTGGCATTTTTATATATATATATATATGTATGTATATAAAAAAGCAAGCATCTAATCTACACGATGCTGTTTCCTTGAGTGCCTCAAACAATAAATTGAAATATGCCTCATGGTAACACAGTTGGGTATTTTTCTCTCACCCACATGCATACCTACAAAGGTTTAAAATACAACTCTTGAAAAGATTCAAGACTGAAGGGGGAAAATAATCTTATTATGAAACAATTTATTGTCCTGCCAAATGTGGGTGCCTTGGAAGCTTGAACAACCCGCCAACACACCTGTGTACATTGGCATTAAGTTAAATCAATAACAAAAAACAGGCCTGAAGCCAATTACCTGTCACATGGAAATTCATTTTAAGAGGAGATTTTACAAGCAAAACTTGAATCATATCTAAGTTATAAGATAGTTCACATAAGAGATTTACGAAGATTTTTGCATTTAGAGTAACGCTTACCAAAAAGCCATGTATAAAAGCACATGTTATTAAAAAGCACTCAATAGCCATAATAACATTTGATTTTCCTTCATAGCAGAGCAATTTGCAGTAATACAGATATGTGGGAAAAAAAGCATTTTCTTTATATTACTGTTTCTTATGATCAACTTCTTATATCAGCTATGTCAGAAAAATGTCATTCTCTGCTTCCAATGTTTCATTGCCTTAATGCACATCCTTCACGTGCTAAACATTTATTGCTTTGTTTTGAGTTGTCAATTCGTTCTTTTAGCTCAGTTACTGTAGGTTTTGAGCTGTTCTGTGCCATACTATATGTTAAATACTAATAGCTTATTCATTTATCAGTATGAATCATGGTGGATTTAAAAAAGCAGTGGTTTTCACATTAAAGATGTTACTCATAAAAGCTATAACTGATATTTCACTGTGCACCCATTTTCCTGGAATCCTGAAGGCTGGTATTAAACATGATGAATCAACAGCTCCTTTTGACAAACTGCTGTTTCTCCACAAGGTCACTGCATGTTGTCAGAGCAGAACTGGTTTGTGAATTTCAGGACATGCTGGGACTTGAAGCTTGGAAAAGAGGACATCATATTCTCTCCCCTGAAACACTGTCCCAGCTATCCTCCCACTCTTCCAAAGTTACTTAATTTGATGAAACTGCTATCTAAGTCTTTTGGAAATTCATCTTATAATGAAAACACTTTTCCACTAATATTGTAAGAGTTCGAGGCTGACACAGGATCCATTAGATGCTGACTACTGCTTGCAAAGATGGAAAATCTTATTTTTCAGATGTTTTAGGTGCCATTTTACTTTTGTGAACTGGTAAAATTTTACTTTGGTTCACTAGGAATTTGGCAAGTAAAATTTAGATTAGATATAAGGAAGAAGTTCTTCACTGTGAGGGTGGTGAGGCATTGGAACAGGTTACTTGGGGAAGTTGTGGAAGCCCCGTCCCTGGAAGTGTTCAAGGCCATATTGGTTGGGGCTTGGAGCAGACTGGTCAGGTAGAAAGTGTCCCTGACCATGCCAGGGATTGGAAAAAGGTGATCTTTAAGGTGTCATCCAGTCCAAACCATTCTATGATTTTATGATTCACTAAGAAAAATAATGATAAGGCAATTTTGAAGATACATTAAACAGGATTCCACAGCGGCAGTTGCTGTTTCCACTGAACTAAAAGATTATTTTACCTCCTTCTCTGTATCACTTATCATTTGCATAGAAGTAAGGACAAAAGCACCCAGAGAAAATAGAAATGTCAATAACAAAGTCTCTGTATACTGACCTAATTTCCATTTTACAAGCATCATGAAAAAAGAGATCCTAATTCTGGAGATGTTAAAAAAAAATAATTGATTTTTTTTTTTTTGTGGGAGGTGATAAGAATTTACTCCCAAGAATTAAAATTATCATAGGAAAGTGGATCTTATTCAGAAAAGAGAGAGAGTAGAAATACGCAAAAGAGAAGTAACATTGTTAAGGAAAATTTTACCACAATATTTCTGATTGACATAAAAATAAAAGTTTGCATTCATGGATGAGGGGTTGGAGAAGGAAAGAGGAAAAAAAGAAAAAATATTAGGAGAAAATGGCTAGCCAGGACGTGCACGGTCAGGGAATATGGGACAACAAGAGGATGTGCTGAGAAAGAGACGTCCTGGAAAGGCCTCTGGGATATACAGGAACTGGAAAGAGAGCTTATGAACAAATTCCATACAGCTTCACCATTTTAACACTGGAAATATCACCCCAGAGTTAAACAAACTGGCCTTGGGTAAAAGGCAATTCATGGCTGGGGTGCACAAGAGCAGTTCCAAGACATCATGGATGAGCGAGGAGAGTGAAGTTTTAGGTGAAGATTGGGGGAAGAAATGAGAAGAGATGGTAGAAACTGCAGAGGAATGAAAGTAGGAAAAGTGGGGAAAGACAGCAAAGGAAACCATTAAGGGCCAGAACAGTGGAGAGGAGGAGGATGAAAAATGCTCTATTATAAAATTTTACTTTTGTTCTAATAAGCAATTATTAAAAGTCTTATTTTTACTTTATGTATTTTATCTTTTTTTTTTTTTTTTGCAAGTGTAGATATCCTCAGTAACTGTAGATTATCATAAAAGTGACACCCAGGAGAACATTTCTGACTGTTTGCAAACAACCCTTTTTGCTGCCAAACCTGACTTTGTACACTCTGGGTTTTTTTACTAGAAAGGCTGTGTTTTTTAAGTCTGTCTGTATCTTTGAAGATCTTCCCCTGAAAATTATGTTATTCTTTCATCCTAATTTTGAGGTAAAGGGAAACAAAAATATCTAGATTCTCTCATACTGACGGATTCTTCAATATTCTTCATTTAGAATAATGTATTTTATATATATATATAATTTTCAGCTTCAGGTCACTGCTAATGAATAAATACATAGTTAAATTTTCTTGTGCTAATATGCCCCAACCTCACCTTCAAAAGAGCATTTACCTGAGTTACTTTTTTTTTTTTTTACTATTTCAGATCTTAAGAGAGCTAAGATGTAGCTCTGCTTTGCTGCCAGCCAAAGCATAAACCTAGAACACACAATAAAACTTTTTTCCAAAGGTTAAAGATTAAATAAAGATAAATATTTTAAAACTTATTATTGTCCAAAGGAAGAGAAAAAAATATAAGAAAACCCTTACCCTTCCTTTCACAGTTTTAACACTGGAAATAATCAAAGAGCCCACACCTCACTACCAGGTACATGCTTTGAAGCCTCTATTTATTGAATGCAATAAATACTTAGGTGTTATCAGTATCTGTTGTAACCTGGCAGTACTCTCAGAGAGAGGATTACTAATTAATTAATGGAGAACTACTGAGTCAGAGCAACTTCAGAGAGTGTCCCAGTTAGAGCGTTAATAACGGTGCAAGCCAAGCAGAGGGCAGGAATTTATCCTTGAGATGCAGCTCAAAGATGGCACCGAAATGCCAACGGCTCCTCCCACCCTGCTCCGAGTTGAAAGGGCTGAGAGCTTCCACCTGTGGAAAAAAAAAGCCAACAGATAAAGATGCTTTAGTTCAAATATGCCAAGTGCATATGTAACCTGCCCCAAGCTAGAAAGATTTCCTCATTGTTAAACCAGACCTTGACCTCAGATATACCATAACACACACCAGCCATGCACAAAATGGGTTTCAACTCTTAACCCAGAGATGGCTGCTGGGCAAATGCACCCAAAATTATGGTCATCATAATGCTTATGGACCAGTCCACAACCCTATTTGAAATTCAAATATTCTAGTTGCTTTCTGGAAAACTTATCAAAATCATCTTCTTAGCCTTTTGTTTGATGCTCAAAAATTTGCATGTAGGATTTGAAGTGTGATATCAGCTGCAATTAAAGACATTTGCAAATAGCAAATGCTCTGTGTGATTCCTTCTCTAAGAAGCAGGTGGTGTGGAAAAATTTTTGAGTGCAAAAACTATATGTTGACAAACACAACTCTGTACCATATAGAGACTAAAAGAGGCAGAATATTTACAATGCTGTGTTTAAAAACTTGGAGCTGTTTTCCAAGTTCTTCATCCCTCAAAGCTTCATATATTTTAATAATATGTATTTATATTCATGTGTGTGTATTGCACTGCAGTAGAAAAACACCTGTTTTTTTTAAAGTGAAACTGGTATTTCATTATTCTTAGGCAGCTATGCTGGGGCACAGTTTCCAGCGTGAAATAGATATCACCAAGTCGTGTAACATCCAGCAGTCGATGGTGAAACAACAGACACTCATATAAAATGCCATGGAGCACAGTTATTGCATGCTTCAATATTCTTGTTTGAGGCCACTTCTGACTTTTATGATCACCATAATTCAAATTTAAGTAATAGAGAATGTGTCAATACAACTTTCCCTTTAAGTATTGCTAAGGAGCATGCAGGAGCCCACATGTTTGCTTAACTGGCCCTGCAACCAACACTGCTAATAATAAAACCAGGAGTTCAAACTCAGTTCCTTGCTTTCAAGTATGCCCTTCAAACAGCAAATACCAGTTTATCATCCCCCTAAAACAGGGTGCATGTTATCCAGGAGTAAATCCAATGCATCTACACCAAGGTGCTTAGCACACAAGATACCAATCACTTACCCAATTTTTTAACACATAATTTCTACCAACAAGAACAGCTACTCATGGCATATATGTGTGTGCATGTGCAAATGTGTCTCAGAGACACAAAACCTCCCCCACCCTGTGTTTTCAGGACCATAATATACTGCCTGCTTCCTATCCTGCAAATACCCTTGAAGTGGAATAATGTTTAACAAAGGGCAATGCTGCAGGAAAACTGCCGACAAAAGGAAGGGTGGGGGAAGTCAGTCAAAGCATTCTGATGAATATTTTTGTACCTGCAAAGACACAGCTATTATATAAACATTGACCTATTTGTCAAGCAGTCACAGTTTACTATTGCTTAAAGGTCACAGAAGTGTCCAAGATTATTAAATAATGCATGGAGGCAAAGACCAAGGATGTTATTTAAACAGTGGAGGTAACTTTTGTTAGTGGAAACCAATATGATGACAATGTCCCTTTATTTCCCCTTGAAATTTTGTAGAGTTTGCAGTGTATTAGGGTAATTTAATTTCAGCTGAAAGAGGGAACTCTGCTGCAAAAATGGGGCTCAACACTACAACAAAATAGTACCTTGATTTTTTGTGTACTTTTGTCAGCACATGATTTTTATTTTTTACAGGCATTTCTGTGGTATTAGGGGGCAGCAGTTTTTCTCATACATAAATGAATGCAATGATATGTCTTTACATTGAGGAATATGAGTCAGTGCAGAAAGTGCTTTGCAACAATTTGGAGTATATGGTGTGCACACACTGACAGAAATCAAAAGTTTGTAAAACTCAGTATCTACTTAGGTTCCTGTTAAGAGATTCTTGTTCTAATAAATTCTGCACCTATTGCCTCCCCAGTGGCTGCAGTTCCTTTAGCTCTCAGTAGGTCTTCCAGATCTCCTCTTCATTGACCTCCAGAGGTGTCCAGCTCTAGCTAGGGATTCAAGGAGAATTACAGCTGCCTACATACAGTCCAGCATGGTTTAACTCCTCTGACTCACAGTAAGTTCCTGCTAAGTGACAGTCATTATCCTTTTATCATTATCCTGGAACAGAGCCACAGCTCAGGGATGAATGTCTTCAGCAAAATCATATCCCAAACAGTTAATTATCAAATTGTTGTTATTCCCAGCCCAGAAATATCTCCCAGTGTATTGCCCCTGTAGATGTGCCCTGTTGAAGGGCTGTTTCACTGTGATACTCCACAACAGCCTTTGAAGCGGGTAATCACCCACCCTCCACCAGTAGCTCCCAGCACTGTAAAACAAAACCTAGCAAGGCTCCCACATCCTCAGTTCTTCAAAATAGAAATCAGTGTGGTCCCTAAGAAGCGGATATTTGAAGAACAATGCCTTTTCTAAACAATCCTCTGTCTTTCCTAAATAATCCTCTGCCTCTCCACACTTCAGAAAACCGGTTAATCAGGGCCATCTTCAAGAATAAGATGAAGTAGTAGCAGAGCAGTAGCAGAGTTAATCCCTCTCACAAGAGCTGCCCCATCTGATGCACAGGATTGTCCCCACAAGCATCAAGCTGCAGGTTGCTGCCTTTTTGACTGAGATCAATAAGGACATGTACCCCACCTCACTAAGCAGCCACAAGGTTGTTCTGAGATCTCCAGTGGACTGGACCTGGCAACTTCACCAGAAATCACAAGCAAGATAACTTAAAAGGGTTTTGTCCATCACTGAAATAATCAATAATTCTCTTTACATCTAAAATATGCAGCCATGCAAAACTGGAATATTGTGGAAGTGAATAAGTACTGACAGAATTTCTGATTTAAGCTGGATACCAAGAAGAGCAGGCAGAATCATGAATTTGGATGGATTCTAGAACACAGTGCAATATTTCTTCTTGCTGTTGCTTGGCTCCTGTTAGTTCATTTTTATGAACGTTTATTTTTGGAAGAGTCACCACTAATGTTCTGTTCAATTACAAAAGTGTCAGGGTCTTCAGTGATAGATTCAAGAAGGGAAACTAAAAGAAGAAACTTCAGAGGACTAATGAGAATTAGAAAAATTCTAGTGTTATTCCTCTGCAAACCATGACTGTGAGTCTACTCTGTTATGAAAATGTCTATAGGTCACGTAAAATAAGACATATGAAAATATGATCCCTTTTACATGAAAGACAGACATCTGCCAAGAAGTGTTTGGTCACATGACAGGGCAATTGAATTTATCATCAAAACAAAAAAATTATGTTACAAAAAGCACCAATAAAAAGGCAGTGTCTTTGGCCAGTAATTTCACATTAGACAGGTAACTAGATCATGGGATGACTCTATCATTCCAAGAGACACAATTTCAGTCATTATCTCAAGTGATCTGTGGAATACATAGGTACCTAATGGGATTGGTGAAAGTTTTTAGAACCAGAACCTCATGTCTGACCTTAGGGCTGACACAAGATGCCTCAGGGGCAGGAGAAGAAAGAATTCATTATTAATGGGAATAATGCCTGTTAAATCTTACATACAGTACTGAGAGTCACTTTGCTACTGAAAACTTAGTGGCATTTGAAAGGGCATGCCGTAGCTTTTATTCCTTATCCCAGTATAACACAAGAGGTGTATTCATTTGTATACCCTGCAGACTCCTCAAATAAGCCATTGCCCAGGGCACTGTCTGCCAGACCCACTCTTGTCTTCCCTATGATCTAGGGGAGAAAAGCATGAAATGAAAGCCAGGAAGTTCATCTATCTGGATGCACCCTTGATGGCACTGCAGTGGGCATGTCTATTCTGGCAGCACCATCCCCGCACCCGCTCCCGGTGCAGGGCAATGCCAGGAGGAGATTCCATACCAGGTCATGAAGGCAGGAGATCCAAATTCACAGGCTCTAGCCCCCAAATCCTCTGTCAGCATCCAGCAGCAGCATGTGGCAGTGGCCCCATGCAGAACTAAGCTCCAGTGGGTCCTACAGCTGTGCGTGGTACCTAAACCTCATTGCCGCCAGCTCTCCTCACTGTCTCATCTCAGCACAGACAGGAACATCTAGGACTGTAAACTGATGCAGGGGAATTTAATAAACCTTGAACCTACATGAAAATAAGACTAGGTTTCCCTCATTCTTTCTTATCCTCTGTGTTCAATAAAAAATATTTTAAAAAAATTTAAAAACCCAAGCAATCTGTAGAGTATAAATCATGACTTGATAAATGTAGGTCCTTAGAAGCCAGTTGTGTAAATACAGATACACCTGCAGGCCCTGATAACCAGATTAGCAGCAACAGCTGCCAGACCACGCATCAACAACCGAGAGATATTGTTGTGTCCTGGCCAAAGAAGTTTCCAGATTGACTCTCAGGTGCTTCCCGTACATCACTGTTACTGAGAACAATGCATCATGAAAGTAGATGATCTTCATTGATCTTGAAAACATAACATTTTTCTTCTTGGATGTAGACAATGAGGCTTGACACTAACATTAGTTCACTGCACCTCTGCTGTACAAAGGTATTGGACTTAGTCTGCTGGCAGCTGAGAAGGATTTCTGAAAACAAAAAAAAAGAGTGTCTGGATTTGGTATGACATCATATTAAAAAGCACATCCTTACTGGATAAAAACCCAGATCAATTGATTCTTAGGTGTCTTGCCACACCTGTTCTTATTGATACTTAGAAATTAAAATTAACATTTCTTCTTGGCAAAACTCCACTTGAATCACACAACAGAATCTGATGAGCCTTAGAGCTCCTAGTAATACAAGCCAGACCCAAAAGGACACAAAGAAGCACAGACTTGGGAGGGGCTGGGGGAAAGGTAGCTGTTTCTGTTTGAGAAAGAAGCTCTGTGTCCCTAAAAAGCTTGGAAAACAAGTCTAATGTTACTGACTACACTTCAGCACTATGCTTGCTGTTCTTTCTAGAAAATACCACAAAATCTGGATGCTTCTGCACTGTTGGGGCTGTGGAGCTGAGCAGGATCTAACACAGTCCCATTCCTCCTCAGTCGTTCCAGTCCCAGCAGGGTCCATTGGCAGCTCCCAACACACCAAGGCATGGAGCAGGGCCAGAGATCATCCAATGCATCCATCCAGGAGCAGAAGGACACAAGGTCAGAGAAAGAGACGGAGATTTCACTCCTATGGCATTGTTGGGAAAAGGTCTGGCAGCCCCAGGCTGAGCTGAAGTGGAGCTCCTGGGCCGTGGGCAGGGTGGGGGGAGGCTGGGCTGGACCAATAAGTGCCCTTAGACTCCTAACAGCTTCCTTTATAAGAAAATACGTGAAAACCTTTATTACCTGATACACCTGATACATGTGATAATTGTCCCCCAAAAGACCCAGGCATGAACTAATTATCTGTGAACTAATCTTCCATGATGGATGTGAGGATATAGACCAAAAAATGTGTCTCAGATCAGCTCTAGTGAGCCAGGTGACTCCTTTCTTGGCAAAAACATCTATTTCAACCTAAACAAGGCAAAAATAATGCAAGTTAAAATGATGATGGGGTGGGCAAAACAGAGTGGACATCTGTTCAAAACAAAATAACTGAAAGAATCTAAGATTGTTGAATGCTGAATGTCTGCTGTCCTTGCCTACAAATTCTGGAATGGTGATGCAGAAATATGGGCTCTCCTCTTTGGATGAACTTGTGTGAGGCCAATTCAGCCCTCATGTTCCCAGTCAAGTGTCGCTGCATTGTAGATACTGTTGGAAAATAATTAATATTCATAAGAGAAATTGCTTTATTATAAGATGCATTATGACATGTTGTAAAGACATGTAAAAATAATTTTAAAATACTTAAAAGCTGATGCTAGCTTGTTGTGGCCTGTTGTGAAGCATTTATAAATTGGAGTACTTACAATAGTTCATGCATGTCTCTGCATGTTGGAGCAGCACATCAGAGAATTTATTTATCAGGGAAAAAAAAAAAACAAACTCTGCTAAGTCATTTTAATACTTATAAAGGTTACTGTCATTTACAATTTTGCCAGATTTTATAAGGCACAATACCAGATTGTCACATGGGAAAGGCTTGCAGATTCAAGTCCTTATTCTTCCCTCTAGCGAGTGCTGGAACCAGCACATTTGCGACACAGAGGTTACGTCAAAGCCTTCCAACTCTTTGAAGGATAATTACCATACCTGCATAATCACATGGTCTACCTTCTATGCATTCATGTAAAGGAGAAGACATTAATCTAGCAAACACCCAGCGGCTGACAATTTATATATATAAATATATCTCAACCAGTTCTCTATAAGATGCAGTACTCCACCTAACAGCTGCAGAAAACACCTTGCTGCTTTCCCAATCCCTCCGTGGAAAGGGCTGTAAAATGATTTTCCAATCTGCCATACCAGGAAGGAATGTTCTGCTGTGGGGTATGGTGCTGCTGATTGTCACTTTCTGCTGTTTCAGAAGACAATCTAGATCACTAGTTTATTGTCGGTTGTATAAGAATTACAAAAGGTAGCCAAGAAATAATACCCTAATCACATGACTGATGCTCCAGAACTTTTGAAAGCACTTGTAAATATGCCTAGAGGTCATCTAAAACAGATGTCTGGATCAAGGGGAGAGTGTGCAAGGACATTTATGATCCATGCAAGCCTCTCCTCAGCAAACAAGCCACAAAGACAATAGTGGAGGTAGGATTATCTGCAGGTCTTGGTGTAGCAGAGCTGTCTTAGCAGAGCTGTCTCTCTCTTCGCTGTCTGGTTCAGTATCCAGAGACTGTAGTGCCATGCATCAGCAAGGTTCCCCTCTTTGGTATCTGTAAAAAGGCAGGGAAGTGATCCAATCTAATGGCATGTACCACCTGGCCTTTTCCTGACAGTTGTCCCACCTTTGTCAGTCCATGTTTTCAGAGCTGGAAACATACAGAAATATCAGCAATCCCAAAAAAATATGGATTTCCCAGCAAATACTGTGAGCCCTGGGTTCTCTTTCTGTCAGTACAGAGTGGACATGAAGACAAGGCCTCAAGACTTGACCTCTGCTGTCTGTGCCCTTGGCTCCTTCCATCTGGTTTACCTAGGAGCCTGCACCTGCTTTCAGTCTCTTTCTGCGTGTAATTCAAAATATAAGCTTTTATCTGTAAACTCCTCACTTGCCTTGTGTGTTAGATCTTTGGCAGTGCTGTGCTGCCAGGCTGCTGAGCCATGGGCACTGGAAGGAGGAGCCCACAGGAAGAGAGCACTCCTGGGTACAACTCCAAGCATGGCTGCATTCCCCAGATAATGGAGGGACAAGAGAAGTGTTTTGATGGAGGAATTAGGGAAATTAGGGTGTAGAAACACATAAATACAAGGCACAACTCTTGGTCTGCAACAAAAATCAATAGCCATATATCTTGGATTGAGATCAATGTATGTTCCTACGTCTCAGAGACCTGCTGACAAAGCCAATGTTATTGTAGCACTGTGTTTTCTTAACCTGTGTCCAGAAGAGCTAAGACTTCATTAAAAAGCCATTGTCAAACACATTGTATAAATGCATAATAGCCCTAATAAATTTTATTTCTTACTGTAAAAATGGTAACATAAAAAAGCACATTAACCAAGTCCTTTTACCTACAGAAAATGTATCAGAACTATTTTCCTCCAAGATCTAATGATATTAAGATTTCATTTTCAAAACAGAAGAAAATGAGTCTTTTGCCTGGGGGAGATCTGACTATAAGTCAGCAACATGCTTGTTGTGTTTTTTGTTTGCTAATTTTGTTTATTTGTTTTTTGTTCTATCAAGTGGCAAATTTGCCCCAGTAATAAATAAACGGAGTACACTAGTTTAAGTACCTACTTAAAAGTAAAGCTCAACTACACACTAAAACATCAAAAGATCAATTGTTGCATTTTTAAAGCAATTAAATTATTTTCTTTAATCTTTCATACCGCACAAATATTTTTGAAAACAGTACAATGCATATAATCATGAAAAATTTAAGGAGATCCTACTGTCAGCCTCTTCATTTCATATACTTATAAATATGACACCTAAATAAGCTCTAAATTCAGAACCAGCCTATGCAATCCTTGAAACAGCATTTTCGTGGGGAGAAAGAGAGCTTTGGACTAGTGCTGCAATGAAAGCATGAAGCCACACAAGTTCTTTGAGATTCAGTTTGATATCTGCAAAGTGGGAGATTAATCCCCTCCAGCTGCTGAGCATATTACTGATGTAAAAGACCATTGAAACCAAGGAGAGTTCCCACTGTGTTTGGCAGGACTTGAGCCCCCACTGTTTAAGCAGGACAAGGAGAGGAATTTCCCTGGCAATAATTATGCTGCCACAGCAGCAGCAGACTGAGGTGGCGAGGTGAAGGATCTCAGTGTGAGTCTGATCCAAAGGTGAATCTGTGGCCACTCTCTGGGCTTCGTGGTGAAAGCACACCTTGACTTGGATTGTGTCACTCCTGGTCATGCCTGACCCCAAGCACTGAACTTTCAGGAGCCCCTGCTCAGCCTGTGCCTGGATTTCACCCAGGAAGGGTCTATAAGGCTAAACTCACTGATTGCCCATTTTTATGAATGGGGCAATTGCAACATTGCCCTTTGTGCATTTGAGTGGCTGCTTTAACCTTCCCTGTGAGGAGTAGAGCACCCAACCACCCTTGCCATGAGAAGGCAGCAATAAGGGACTGTATTGGTTTTCTGGTGGGACCCATCTTTTGTGTCCACATATTCAGGTTTCAGCATACCTGGGAACGTTGTAGCTCATCACTGAGACCGCGCTTACGTGACTTGTTGAGACTCTTTAGTCAGAGTGCAGCTACTCCCTGCAGCTCCAGTCCCAAACCACCCTGCATCCCACCAACCTGAATCATGGGAAGAGCCGTGGTGAAGTGGTCAGCAACATCTGTCTAAACAGGCTTAATACGCTCTTAGATGTGTCAAATTCCTATCCAGTGTGCCCAGTTTGTTTTTTACTGAGGTGCTCTAAGTTGTTTCACCAGCTTCTTTTGTCGTTACTGAGATAAAGTCTGCTTAAAAGAAAACAGTTCTTCAGCTCTGGGAGAAGAATGTTGTCTTCTTAGCTGGAAACTGCTGTCTACCTAATCTCTCATGGAGCCAGAAGCAGGGTGGTAAATGCACAATCCTCTGCAACAGCACAGGAGGGACTCATGCTTGGGACAGCAGTGAGGTACAGGCTGTGTTTACTCAGAGTCCAGATTTCCCCATAATTCCTGTGTTATTGTTAATATTCCAGATCCCTTCAAAGTCAAAACATCTTTCTTCTAGTGACAAAACCCTACAGCCAAGTGAGGGGAATTCACTACTGGGGAGAAATCTGAACCTGTGGTCTTACTCAGAATGCACGCCTCTTTTATTTTAATTTACACATCTTTTAATTGGAAGGAAATAATTGTTAAAGAAAAAAGGAATAAAGACAAATTCTGTATTCTGCTGACTGAAGGAAAGGATGGCATGAAGAGAGCAGAATTTCCTTGAACTACAGCTGGTAAGGGGGAAAAAAGTGTTTCATTCTAGATAATATTTAGGGGAAAAAAATTCTTTTTTAACTTTCAGAAGACAGTAATATTTTGAAGTGCATATAAACAAAAATATTTGATTTTTGATCTCCAGATTTTAGACAAAGGCTGATAAGAGGAGGAAGAGATGGAGTGAAGAAGATGGGAGAAATGCATGGTAATGTTCCAGACTTCCTAAGAATAAGAGTGAGAAAAGAATCTTGTTTATGAAAAGCTTAATGGGTGACAGTAGAGGACATTTCAGCAGAAAAAAAATCAGCCAACTGTAAGATAATATTGTATGGGGATGAACTGTCCCCTAAGGATAATACAGAGCAAAGAGCTTAACCTTTTTTATTCTTGCTGGAGACATGTTAAAGCAAAGGCCCAAACCTTACCAAATAAAAGAAGAATGGTTTTGGAGGAGGTCTCTGCTACTTCAGTTTCTGCCTTTATCTGACCCAATCCAGAATCTATGCTTTGCAAAATCAGTGTCTATATTCAGCTTTGATTTCAGAGTTCCAGACCAACTCCTCCATCCATTCCTGTATGGAATGAGACAGGCATTTCTCTAAAATGTACTACACAGCTTCTGGTGCAATCTCAGCTTTCCCCCCGTACTGTACTTCAGGCTGTAAATCACATCCACTATCAAACTCTCCATAAAAAGGGTTTTCAACCCAGAATGTGAACTGGTCTGTTGCCTTACTGAAATGCAAGGATAAAGTTAACATCTGGAAATTGTCCACAATATGCTTGCAGTGTTGCAAGAGGTCTGCCCCTACCCTTGCCCTTGCTTTGCATGAGCCCTCTCCAGACCCACATCCCTTATGCCCTCCCTTGAAGTTCCCTCTCCAAAGGAGAGGAGCCAGCATCACACAGTGAGGCTGGAAGGAGCCCTATGACATCACCTATGCTATCTCCCTTCCCCAAGGTATCAAAAGGAGTAATTTAAGGGCACTCTGATAGATCAGAGATAGCCACCCAATTTGTTTGGAGAAAGTATATGAAAGCTTTCCTACTTCAGAAGACCAAAGAGCCAGGCTAAACCTTTCAGGGTGATACTCCTCTTATTTCCTGGCACTTCATTTTTTTTGATTCAAACTCAAAAATACAAGACTCCTTTTTTACATAACTTTTTTGTCTCAGGTTATTGGGGAATTGTGTAAGAAGAGAGAGACATTGAAACATTTCAAACTTACAGAAACCGTCTGTTCGAGACTGAACTTAAGTGAAGATGAAAAATCAAAAGCGGGCAGTTGTGTACTTGTTTATCCCAATCTCACCCACCCACACAGTAGCAAAATAGGCACCATGCCGAAACTTTGTGGCAAGAGGCTATTGTGTGGGCTTAGAATAATTTAAGAATTGATTGTCAGCCTGTTTCTTGGCTTCCAGCTATGAAATAATGCTCTAACTAGAGTGCGGTACACTGAAGGACTCATTACAATTACAGACTTTAAAGCTGTCTCATTTTCAATTATGAATATTAAAAAGAAATGCTTTGAGTCACTCCTGTGTTATAATTAACACTCTAGGTTTTGGGTTGGTTTGTTGGTTTTTTGAGGTCTATTTTAAAGACGCTTTCATAGCTTATTCCTGAGTTAGTTCCCAAAAACCAAACGCTGTTCCTGTTTATATCAGTGGGGAAATTCCCAGTGAAAAAACTAATCAGACCCAAGTTAATGAAAACAACACCCCCATGTAAAACAAAGCTGTAGCCTTAATCTTCTAGCATTGCCTACTTGTGTACATCCAAGACAAAATTTTATAGCCTGCATGTTCCAACCTTAAAAAAAAAATCCTGATTATTTATTTATGCCCTTTTGTTTAAGAAGTTAAATCCCCAGAGCATCTCAATTTAGATCAAAAGCAAGCTACCAAACTTCACCTGGCACACCTGTGCTGTGTGATTTCTTAATTACCTGCCTAACATTCCCAGAGCTACGAGGCAGGGATGCAGGACTCATTTAGCACACAGTCAGATCTCTGAAATGCACCTCGTGTAGCAGAGCCTTTCCAGAACGCCCGAGGTGGTAACCAGCACTAAATGATCCTGCATCCCCACAGACACTTGCCTTTCAGCAAATTGCTTTCCCACAGGTTTTAGAAGTCAGGGACCTACAGTGGGGTAAGAAACATGGGGGATTTATGAGCTTCTTGAGGAAGATTTTCCCCTATCTAGCAAAAGATATGAAATGGTTTTATGTCACTAGATTTGAGCTGCATTCTACTGAGACCAAAGATCAGGACTAGGCCTGTTACAGGTTTTCATTACCAATGCTTGATATTCAACTAGCTAGGGACAAGGGCAGAGCATGGCCACCTGTGTCAGATGCCAGGGAAGCCTCCAGCTGGAAGCTCTGGGCATGGAGAGCATTAAATCTAAAGAGACATAGCCAGAGCAGGAGAATGTAGCAGTACAAGGACAAGGCTGATTTGAGGAGACACACGCCAAGCATTTGCTGAAGACAACTCTACTTGGCTACAGGATGCTTCTGCATAATAAAACCCTCTCTCATGTCCGATATGACTGTCACTTTTCTTCTAATGCTGACTGGTTGTTGGCGTGCCTCTTGTCTAGAGAAGGAACATGCACACTTTGTCACAGATGGGCTCAAATCACCTGTAATGTTCATTTAGCATGGGCACTGATAATTAGGTACATGCAGGAGAAGTTCAGTCATGTCTTCAAACTCCCTAACACTGAGCACTTGTACTGGTATTTCCTCAGAGTGTACGTCCTGTGTGAATATTTTTGTACTTTAATAGGGGATTCACCATAATTTCTCATTTATGGTGGCTTCGATAGTAATTACATATCAAACATTACAGTTTCTTTGGCTATTTCAATCGTATAATTTTATTAATTAGCCATAGCACTGGTTCTGTTGCCCTGAATGTAACTTAAGCTACCAAGAGCCGATGGCATTTCTATTGGTACAGTGAAAATATACAGCTGTGGAAGGAAGTTAAAGGTAAGTATTAGCATTTACAGTTTATACTTCTCCATAACACACAGAAGATCCAGAACCATCAGGATTCTTTACATTTAAGTGATGAGACGGATGAACAACACTCAAGTTAAACAGATGCAATAAGTGTGACAGCAGCCTTTCATCTACAAGCAGAACATTCATTGTGGCTCAACATTAATGGAGACAGAAAGAAAATATTAAATTTTATTACAGAAATGTTTGTCTTCTTATGAAAGATTTCAGGGGAAAACATTTTTAGTTATCTCCTTCAAAATTAAATTTTTGGTTAAGAAGCATTTTCATTGCCAAGAAAATTTGCCAAAAAATGCAAAGTCACAGCTGGAATCAGATATACTGAGAAGATTCTGTGCTGGACTTGTTTCAAGCAAAAAAAAATGTCTCTGGTGGTAACACCCTCCTTATATGATGCAGGAACACATGAGCCAGTAAAATTTCAAATAATTTTAATAAAATTATAATAAAATCAAGTAGAGGTTCAGACACATGAAGTTTTGATTAATCAGAAAACTACTTCATATTCTACATTTACTTTTAGAACTTCAATATACTCTTGAAGACCCAACCAACAAGACTTATCATTGTGCTTTGAAATGGCAGTGTTTTTCAAAAATTCTGAGAGAAGTGCTAGGGCATGGAGATGTGTTTTAAAAGCAAGGCACTTCCCATCCTCCTACTTGCAATAAAAAAATAACCGGAGTTATCAACGAGAAATCTATCTGCTGAAAGTTAATGAGGAACATCTGTTGGTCTCCTGGGAGAAACAGTGGAAAAATGGGTGGGAAATTCCAACTTTAACTATGCTGCCACTCCCACAATATTCAAGTCAACAGAAAAAAAAAGAAAACCCAAAACTGTCAGCAAAAGGTCAAAGTCATTAGTAGACATTTTTTTCATCTACAGAGAGATAGATAAGACACCCATAATTTCAGAGAAATTAAGATTTTCCAAAGTTCTCACATTAGTTTATTATATAAAGCAGTCTATCTTTTGGAGCAATGTTTTAAAGACTTGTGAGACTACCGTGTAACCAGGACTGTAAGTGAGCAAAGGGCTCAGATTCACAAAGTACTTCAAGCGTTCAGTTTAAAAAAGCCTCTTAACATCAGCCAAGTCAAAATAATTGGCAGTGCCCCATAGGTTCATGATCCCAAGCCAGTTGCAAGGCACATCATCTCAGGTAACTCTCAGAGTGGGAAAAATCTTTATGTTTGCCACTGGCTAAGGCCATACATATGAGCCATGGTTCCCACTTAACTGATGCACAGAAGTTTGTAAGATTACCATAATTTGACTGTGAATATGAATCCAAGGCAAATAGATGAATGGTAGTGCAAAGTGCTTCCAGCATGCAGAGGATCAAGTGGTGGGTTTATGAGAAGTTCTTCAAATACATTCAGCATGTTTGTCCTGAAAGACACCTTAGAGTAAATGTTGTAATGAGTGAGGATGAAAAATGCTGACATACTGTGCTTCGTGATCTTAATAAGTTTGTTCAATTGAAAAGCTTTTTTAATCCACTCCTTATACAAAATTTAACCCTTCCAACCTGTAAACCAGGTTTCCATCTCAATTTTAAGTAGTATTGACTATAGTGTAATTGAGACTAAAAATGGAGAAAAATCCATTACGACACTTATGGTTTTCTTTCTTACCAAGCTACTTATTCAGAAAACAAATAGCATCAGCAGACACTATTTACAGGCATGACAGGAGATTTTCCTAGCTCTGGGATGACTGTTGGAAGTTTGCGTCTATAAAGGTTAGTCTAGGTTTAAAACTCCTCTTAGAAATGGGTATGGGTATCAAATAAATAACTTCAGGCATTTTCTAAGCAGACAAACCATTCTTAATCATGAACATTTTTGCATTAATATCATCTGTCATCCTTGGCTGATATCCCTACCTATCAGATGTAATGTCTATTCCACAGTTCCCATCATCCCATTTTTCTGTTGATTTAGATTATTATAAAACTGGATAAATGTGAAACTGAATTATCGTGGAATTGATAGAATATGTTGAGTTGGAGGGGACCCATCAGGATCACTGAGTCCAACTCCTGGCCCTGAGCAGGACTCCCCAAAAATGACACCATGTGCCTGAACTCAGGCTTCTTGAGCTGAGACAAGTTTGGTGCTGTGACCACTTCCCTGAGGAGTGCAATTGGGCCCAATGCATAGGAGTTTCATAGGCACTGCTGGGAACACCAACCATTATTGAGATTACTCGATTATTCCCATTTTAGGGTCCCAGTGCTAATGACTAGGCCGAACACTGACATGTCAGACGCTTGTCTAAACTTGAAAAGTCTTCTTCAGAAAACTTCAGCCAAAAGATTTCACCTACTGCTGATAACAGGACCATGGAAAAATACCTGCTTTGTCCATGTTAAAACCATGTGGTAACCCCCTTTTTTCAGAACTTTAATGCTTTGGAGAACATACTTGAATTTTGGCTTTCAGATGTGGGTTATCCCAGAAACACATCCTTTACTCTGTACATATCTACAAAATCTACACCAAGGAATTATTGCAACCTTTAGAAAACCAAAGCTTACATAAGAACCTTGGGCTTCTGACACCTCAGTCATTCCCTGAAGGTACAACATCAGTACTTTGGGTTGGAGATAAAGAGATCTGACTGTCCTGTTGCTCTAAGTAACTACAAGCTGTTTCCATCCATTTTGGGGTACTCTAAAGGACAGGGTAACCCATGCTTTCAACCTCCTTGGTGAAAAATATGGAAATAGGTGTCTGAGTCGGAAGTAGGGGAGGAACAGGGAGAAGACAGAGGCAAATGAAGAAACTAAATTTAGGAAGTGGCTAGAAATCTAAGGGCAGCCTGATGTTTGTTTCAGAAGACAGACACGGGGAGGCCAGAGCTTAATGCCAGTAGTGTGTGAGGAAGCACACTATGGGAGCCAGTGAGGAAGGGAACCTTGAATTATGCCTGAGAAAGACCATTAAAACTGGAAGTTCTGTGGGACTAAAGATGACAGAGCAAGAAGGCTGGGACTTCCCCAGCAATAGGGAAATCTGAAGGAAGCTGTGTGGCTGGGCAAAGTTAGTAGTTAAATACTCATGTCCTGGTCTCATTTAGCACAGTAAAAGTGGAAAATCTAGAAAAATAGTTTGTCATATTTCCCCCCTGAACTTAGAGTGGAAAACACAGTTTAGGGGCTTTGCAGATCCCCTGCTGCCCTGAAATACCTGCAGGATCCACTAACAATTGTCCAGCCTGCCCTATAGGAAACAAGCCTCCCATGCTTTCAGCAGGACACTGGTGTCTGGTGATTATTAGTGCTGCTTCTCTGTTAGCTGAAGTAGCAGAGTTTTCAGTGGCCAGCACAGACTCCAGCCCAGCTGCCTCTCCTGGGACTCACTGTGACCCTGCATAATGAAATGCCTGTTTTGGCAGTCTACTTTTTTTCCTACCCCCCCTCAAGTATGTGAAATTACACACCTCAAACTGTGTGAAAAGAATCTTGCAGTTGCAATCAGATGTGAGGAAGTGCCAGAATCAAATTGCCTCTCCAGCCCTGATTCAATCCCTTTTTTGCATAGGCATTATCTTTAATAGCATGATCATATACTTCTCCCTCCTGCTGGGCACAAAATGGACGGCACTGATGATAGATGGGAGGATGTAACAAAGGGAGACTGCTGCCCATGGGGTATGAATGTCGTATAATAGCCCAAAAAGAAAAGAGGATTCAGGCACAGTGATGATGTGCTGCAGCACAGCCGTTCTCCCGGAATGACCTGACCTGCAGGTATCCCATCAGGGCAGGTAACAGGAGATGGTCACAGCTCACAGCTTCTCCAACTAAATCTGCTCCTAGGGCTTCACCAGAAGAGGGAGGATGGTTTCACCCCTGTCCTTGAGAGCTGGTTGTATTTCTGCTGCTCATCTCCTATGCAAAGCAAGGCAAGCAATTTCAACCAGCTCCTTCTCTCACTGTTATCCATTGTACAGCTTCACCTGCTGGGTCCCTGGATAGATTCTGTGGGGTCTCTGAGTACTGGAAGTGCTGAGTCACTCATAGTCAACTACCACATAAAATATGGTTCCATGCTGAACAAAGTCAAACTCTAACTAGCAGAAACTGAGAACTCAAATCCAGCAAATATTTCTGGCCTGCCATGTGCCTCACCTGTGGAGTCACGTTAAGGCCGCATCTTATCTGTTGGGCTGCTGCAGAAAAAAAAAAATAAAATTCTTTTTTTGTGAAACTCCCAGACAGCAGAGAGCTGAAAGCTACAGGAAAGCCTCAAGAAAAATAATTATACTGAATTCAGTACAGGAACTGGTGGGAGGGAGCAAGAGAACACTTGAGATCACATGATGAATGCCAAAAAGAAAATTAAAATTCCATTTGTTTATTTAGAGAACATGGCCTGGTCTGTGTACTTACTGGAAGAGGAAGAGAAGGTCCAATGGGAACAACATGCAGATCTATAATTAAGAATTGTGACCCAGTCATTACACCCAAAGTGACCAAGCTGAGATTGCAAAGGTAACCTTAATTCTGCTATTCTTTGACTTCCATGGCTTGATGTCACAAATTATATTATAAACTTTTGATGAAGGCTGGTGTTTGGCTTTTAACTCTGTGTGTTTTATCGACAATAATAGTTTAAATAATTTAATGTTTTAAAGTTATTGAAGTTTATAATTTGAGTTATGATACCATACCAATATATAAATTCTTTGAATCCAGCCCTCAGCTACAATTGTAGTTAAAATTTTTTTTATTCTTTGTCCTAATAGCAGAGCTTGCATTGTCATATGGGACACTTGAGGAACAGGATTTAAGTGAAACAGAAATCAAGTTTTGATAAAATAACATCATTTGTTCTTAGAAAGAATATGTAAAACTCAAAAAAATGTTTTATTTGATTAAGAAAATCATTAACTACCATAATTAAAGAGAATCAGAACTTTACATCCTAATCTAGTTTTTAAAAGTTGAGTAGATTAACAGATTTATTGCTTTTCCTGTTTTCTATTTTTACAGCAAAAATCTGTATTACTACGTTCCTTGCAGCTACTTTTGGCATCTAGCTTGTCAGTACACGACTTTAACTGTTTATCCTATTGAAAGAAGTACATTTTCAGGATTTTTTGTCACATCATTAATATCTTCATTCAAAGATCATACATCTTTACTTCAAATAAACCATTCAACCATACAGTAAACATCTTGTTGACCTCGCTTACAAACAGGCATTGACAGCTAGTAAAAGACTGAATGATTGCACAGCAGCTGCCCTAACCTTCAAGAATATTTAGTTATATTTCATATGCTATCACTTGTGGTGATCAGGAGAGGTGCCTGAGGACTGCCAGAAACCATAAGTCTCTCCACTCTTCAAAAAGGGCAAGAAGGACCCAGGAAACTACTGGCCAGTCAGCCTCATCTCCATCCCTGATAAGGTAGTGGAGCACCTCATTCTGGAGGCCATCTCTGTCCATGTGGGTGACAAGAAAGTGATCATAAGCAGTCAGCGTGGATTCACTAAAAGTAAATTATGCCTGACCAACTCAATTGTTTTCTATGATGAAATGAGCACCTGGATGGACAAGGGAAGGGCAGTGGGTGTTGTCTGCCTCAGCTTCAGCAAGGCTTTGACACTGCCTCTCAAAACATCCTCAGTCACAAACTCAGGAAGCGTGGACAGGATGAGTGGACAGTGGGGTGGATTGAGAACTTGCTGAATGGCAGAGCCCAGAGGGTCATGATCAATGGCACAGGGTCCAGTTGGAGGCCTCTCACTGGTGGAGTCCCCAAGGTTCAGCACTGGCTCCAGTGTTGTTTAACTTGTTCATCAGTAGCTGGGGTGAAGGGGCACGCTGATGACACAAACCTGGGACATGACACCTATGTCATGTGGTGGGAATAATCCCCTGAGCCACCCCTCTTCTTCTTCCTCACCAGTTTGTTGTGCCATCTGCTTGCTCAGGCCATGGCCTGGGGACACTGGTGCTGGTTGGGAGGAGCAGGTCAGCTTGGGCTGGCCATAGGCATCCTCTGCCTCGCCATCCCTGGCACAGTAGTTGGTGGTGTGGCTGTTGTAGCTCAGAGAGGCTGAGGCCATTGTGCCCAGCAGCTTCAGCAGGTCCAGTCTGTCCTCTGGTGCCACATCTGTCCATGGGGTGGGGATGACAGAGACAAAAAAAATTATTATTTTTACTCCTTTCCTCTTTTCCTATACACAGAGTGTTAATGCCCAAAGCTTAGCAGAAGTGATTTTCTGCAGACCTGTTAGATGTCATCACCCTTCACTACTCAGATTTGTTTTGGCTTTTAAGCATTTCTCTAATTCTTTTTACAAGGAAACAAAATCTGATCCTTCATAAAACATCAGCAGTTAGGATAAAGCTGCATCTGTGCTAAGAGGAAATTAATAGCAAATGTTTATCCAGGCCACTGGTGAGTGTGTGGTGGTTTCCCTGCCTGTAGCCAGTCCAGGATTTCGGTTTTTATGGCCTGTGGCTGTTAAAACTTGGCTCTTCAGATGACATATACATAAGTATGCATATTCCTTCAGCACACTCCAGTTACTAGGATAAAAGACGTACCTTAATCCTCTTTGACCATGACCAGACCTTCTCTGAAGAAGTGGTGGTGACAGCTGATACCAGCTCAGCAGCTGCTTGTGCCTGCTTTGCTCACCATTATCAACTCCTGAACAGTTCTGCAAGGCAGAATGAGGGAAGGCATCTTTCATAATTTCAGACAGATGTAAACTGCACATCAGGAGCACTTCAAGCTTCTCCAAAACTCTTCAGAGCAAGAGTTAGGGTAGTTGAAGTCTATTCCTGACATCTCATAACAGATTAGCACAATAAAAGCAAGCCACACAAACCCACCCACTTCCTTAAACTGTACATGTGGGTTTGTCAACCTGAATTAGGGTTTTACTCCTCTTAGTGAAGTCAGCACTGGTTTGGGCTTAAAATTGAAATGGTTTGCTAAAAAGGAGATACCTGTTAGAGGGAGGCATTAGATAATTCTGTATATTTTAAAAGCACAAGGATTAATTCAGAACCTTATTTTGGACACAGGTAATGGCAATGAAAGATAGCGAACATAACTGAGAAATGAAATTTTAGTCAGTTTTGTGTATGATGTAAAACACTGTTGTCTCCACTGTCTTCTTCCCAACCAGCTACTTCTTCTTTGTAACCCCAGATACTTGAATCATTAGCTAACGCTTCTTTCAGCCACAATTTTTCACATCCATGAAAATGTCTAGCAACAAAGTACCTTAAAAGAATTCACAGCAGAGAACAGACAGGACCAGCACAGTATTTGTATCCTTAAATAAGGCAATCAAACTTCCATCCCCCTGTATCCTCTCTTACTCCTGCTCAGCTGGCATGGTTGAAATATTAGAGCCAATCTCATCAAAACAATCTGAAATGAAAGTCAGGATCCTTTCAAAGCCCAGAAATATTACTGGAAGCACAGAAGGCTCATCTTTAAAAAAATTATTAGATCTCAAGTTTGCTTCCTGCAAAAAGGTTAAAGGGCCTACATCCAATTAATACTATGTATCTATTTCAGTCCAGGACATAATTTAGTTATGACTATACTTTATTGTACCGCAGTCACTTTTAGACTATAACTACTGTGGCTGTGTTTTTATTTTATCCTAAGAATGTCTTTGGTCTAAGTGGGATTATCTTCGGGTTTATTTTGGAGCTTCTTAAATAAACTCTTCAAAAGCAGTGCTTGTATTGCCTCATATTTGAATGATTTGGATTTTATTGTTATGTGAGGTGTGTATTTAGAAACAGGAACAAAATCAAGCTTTTTTTTAATTGATTTAAGAATAAATTTGAAAGGACAACTGCCCTGAGTGAGAGTTTATCTCCCCTTTTAAAATTAATTTCCTCTTTGATAGCAAACAATATAGTGGTTGTAACTACAGCTTCTACTCATCCTTGGCTGCTTCTAAATGCAAGTCAGGCTTCTCTTGGTGGGAGTTTCACCATTAGCTTCCTTAGGAGTAAGGACAGACCTGCATAATGAGCTGGAGTACAACACCTCACCTTAAAAAAGAGAGGACTGGGTGCAGAGAAATTGCAAAGCAGTTTGATCTTTGGCACTGTCAACCAACTTCTAGAACTGTAAAACACCCTCAGAGTCACAATTTCCCATTTCCATGTCTCTCCATTCCCGGGGGGGGTGCTGAGCAGTGCCATGGCCCATGGCAGCAGCAGAGAATCCCTCTAAACCCTGTCTGAGGGAATAAATATTGACCAAATATTGACCAGGATGCAGGAGCTGGGCTGCTCCCAGCCTTCACTCACCCCTTCACCCAGTGGGAAGGAATGAGTGGTGCTGACCTGGACACTGAGTCAAGAAAGCATCTGTAAAGAGGAATGAGTGCCTCAGCTTTGACTCACCTCCTCATCCAAAGGGACTCACACAAAGGGGGTTTATGTCCCCAAGCCTCAGCTTCCACCCTGTACAAGTCCCACAGCTTTGTCCTGAATCCTTTTCTTTCCAGAGGAGCATTTAGAGGCTGCAAACCATAAGACTGAGTCTTGGCGCATCCAGTCTCAACAAACATTCGATTCCAGCAACAAACCTGGTGACATTCAGCAAATCTTCAGAAAACAGGTGAAAGTCTAAATCTGTCTGTCTGTTGCCACTGGCAGCTGCATTTCCAGACAATAGGGTCATTGCTTATTTTGTGCCACCCCTGGGCAGAGGGGAGGCCTGGCACAGCCCTGCTCTCACCTGTAACCTTCAGGGTTCCCAAGACCATGAGAAGAGACACCAAGTTATGGCATTGAGGTGAATGCAGGAAGCTGTGGTATTTTTCCTTTCCTAGAGCATAGTTTGTGTATGATTGTCATGATTGTTCGTATCTATTTCTATGTTTCTTGTATCTATCTATAAATTCCTATGCCCTTCTCCAGGCAAACTAGGGGAGAGGAAAAAATTCCAAAAGCAAGCCCTTGATACCTTTCACTCTTCCCATGCAGCTCCACAGGCCACACTGGAGTTCAGTGCAATGGCACAACCCCATGGCTTGTGCACACCAATATTCTGGATCTTTTAATGTATTCTGTATGGTGTCTCAATAACATAACAGGGTTTGTAAAACCTACACACACAGAAAAAAATACAGTGTATACAATTCATTCCTTTGACAGTTCTCCAGATCCAACACTAAAGAGAGAGATATAAAAAACAGGTGTTCATGAACCATGGCATTGAAAATATTGTGTGGAAAAGGATATGTGTTAATCTCTAAATAAGGTGCCATAGGGATGAATATTTTTATAACCTAAGAAAATTTTAAAGTAAGTTTAAACTTTACCACAAAGTTCACCTTGCCTATTTACTGTGCAAGGGGATATATCACTTACATGTGAGCCATAAAGATAAATTGTGTTTTAAGGCAGGATTATGAAAATTACAATGTGGATAGAACAGTCCCTTCCCCTTGAAGTGTTCCCTTTTTTCTTATTATTCCACATATAATCTAGAGATGGGAGTATTAAAAGCAATACAGACTTGTAAGAGGTTGAGGCTGAAGAAAATAGGGCTCTTTTACTCTGCTACATTATACATGTCTTTCTTGGATTTGAGCAAATTTTTTAACAGTTCCCATTGTTCCCTGGAGACAGTACGTAAATAATTATAAATCTTATTAATACCTCTACGAATGTGCACTTTGATTACCCCAAATTAACAGTGTCATTCCTGGGATTTATTATTATGTTCATGTATTATATGTACTGTGTAGTTATGGTTAAGGAAAAAAAGAAAACAAATCAAACTGGAGTTTTTGGCATGGTACTTTTCAGTCTCCATGGTCAGAAATGGTGGTTGATGGTGTCCTGGTGGGTTTTGGAGGCCTTCTCCCATTGGGGGGGGGGAAAAAAAAAATTAGCAAACTGCTTTATGCTATATTTTACTAGATTTACCTATTTGTGCAGGTTTTTATCCGGTGGGAATGGGGCAGGGTGGGTGGCGGTGGCGGCTGTCGCGGGAATTAAAGGCGCAGCGCCATCTGCTGCGCGCGCCGGGGCGCCGCTCCCGCCGGGAGCCGCGGCCCGCTCCGGGAAAATGACTCCTGCGCCTCCGCATCCGTTCCCAGCACTCGCGCTTCGCCTTCATCGGGAGATCAATCATCCCGCCGTAGCCTCGTCAGGCAGACGAGGATCGGCACCGCCCTGCGCAAGCAGCTCCGCAGAGGCGAGCTCAGGTGACCGGAGTCCCCTGGGATGGCGGCAGGAGTCGGAGGGGAAGCCAGGATCGCATCCAGGACCCTTGATTTATAGCGCTGCCCAGCAGCCTCCCGGAAAGAGGCAGAAGCTCGAGCCTGGCGGTTCAACAGCAGTGCGGGAGCTGGGAAAATTTATTATTGCTGCCAGAAACCCTAAGGAATAGGGAGCGTCCAGTGAAATTAAGACGTGGCGAAATCAAAACTGATAAGCGGGAAAGAATTTTTCACCCATTCTGCCTGCGGAACTGACTGTGAAAGAACATCCCCAAGGCTGACAATTTAGCAAAATTCATTAAATTTTCAGACAGTTCAAGGGTCAGAACTTTTCAGAGCAACCATTTTTACTGACAAATTTGGAAAGGTCTCATAATTCCATGCTTTCAAGTTTAAACCATTCTCTGATGTGTAGAAAGTAAGATGTGCTGAAATGCTAGATGAAGCAGATTATCCTATATCCATGAGGAACCATCTCTTTCCTTTATACCACCTAATCCTGCCTGGAGCAGCAGCAAGATCCTGTGATTTTGGGGGTATGGCAATTTTCTTGCTGTTACAAGAGAGAGGGCCAGCTTTCCATCCCACCACAGATTTCCCATGTGATCTCGGGCAAGACACTTGGAGTGCAGTTAGATATTCTTGCTGATCTGGTGTGGCACATTGCCACAAAGGACGCCTCCTTCTCCTTTCCCCCCCATCACATTGTGTCAGAAATTCTCACTTTCTGATGAGCAGTTACGTTTCACCAAACTAGAAGAAATCTGCCAGGAATCCAGAGTGCAGAAGAAATCAGAAGTGACCTTTCCAGCAGAAGTGAACTTGCATATTCAAGCTACAATTTAATGACACAGGATGAGCCACTGTGACAACTCATTGCCACCAAAATACAGATATTCCTTCTCTTCCTCAGCCAGTCCCTCATCCTCCCTCATTGCTGTTATTAATTTGGCTCCACTTCTGGTGTCACTGACCCCTTTGAGCCAGCTCAACTCATGGCAGAAAATAGGCTCCACCAGAAAACAAATAAAACTTCTCCTGGGTTAATGAGTTTTAACTGGTTTATAGCAAAATCCAACTGTCCCAAGGCTGAAGTCAAAGCAGCGGGACTTTGCATCTGGGAAAGGAAAGGAGAGGAAGGACAAAAAAGGCAATAGGGAAAAAATAAGTAAAGATAGAAGGTGTTGGGAAATTGCCTCTCCTTTTGGTCAGTTCGTCAACTCTGTTCAGTTGCTCACAAAACCAAGCCCAAGCTGTTGTCTCACAGTTAACAATCATCAGATGGCCACATGCCATGAAAATAGGAGCTTAAAAAATCACTCATATCAGTTTCCTGATTCCTTCTCTCCTCTGCTTTTGGTTTGTCTCATTTGTTTTCTAATTATATTAGGTTTAAATATATCAGAAAAGTGTTCTGGAAAATGCAATTATTTTCCTCTCAGTAGGGTTTTTATGAGTATTAATAAGGTAAATGTAACCAAATTCACTTATAACTGAAGCATTAAGCCTTGTCACTGTGTTGACACATAACCAAATTCAGATTTATTCTAATGATCTGCTGATGGAGCCTACATCTTCATCTTGATCAGACAGATAGGCAGCTGAGATGAGTCTGTAATGAACTGTTAAAAAAGAGCATGAGTGAACAGATGTTTCCTCACCTTGCTCTCTGGCAATATTAAATAGATAGTTGGTAGGAGAAAGAGACATGGACAAAGGTGTAAGAAGGTATAAGGAAAAAAGTCTCTCTGGCAACTTTCCTGTGTTGTGGAAGTTACCTTATACATATGCATCTGTGCCTCTTAGCCCCAGATACCATTTATATCTCTATTTATACCGTGACTGCCTTTGTCCTACAGTTTCATCAGGATTATTGCCCACTCTGACAAGGCTTTGGGGCAAACTCTGAGGAGGAGATGTCAGCAAAAAACTCCTGCTGACTTCAGTGAAATCAAGATGTCAGCCTGGACACTTGGATGCCCAAGCTCCTGTAGCTCCTCTGGGGGTAAGGTTCTGTTGAATAAATAATTGGTCATGAACTGCGGAGAAAGATAATTGTTTTACACAAACATAAATCCTCAGGTCTCAAAACTGAGTTTCCCCTATTCTAGAGCTTAATCTTTAACATCTTTAATCGATCTCAATTTAGTGGGTGTTTTTCATGAAGAATGATGTATTCCTGCCCATTATAATAAAATAAAATAAAAAAGCTCCAAAATAAAGGGTGTAACATTATGGGTTACCTGCTGTTTTAGCTAGTGTGTCCTACACATGGACTGCCCCACTGAAATGTGAAGTACAGCCATGGGCAAAGTCTTCACATGCTGTGACAACTCTCATGATGGACAAAAAAGACTGACTGGAGAAGACTGGCAGGTTGCAGGGTGTTAACCTGTAGTTCTCTGGAGGTTATGTGGACTTTGGGGTCTTGGTGAGAAATCTCGAAGAAAGTTTCTTTGGTGTCTTTTATCTACTTCCTCTCCCAGTTTGAACCAGCATCAGCAGCTGAAGACCAGATCTTGGAGTTTTGGGGAAAAACGTTAGGTTAGTTTTTATTATGAGTAATAATATTTACAGTACAATAGAGCCTGGAGGCCAACAAGATTGAGATCCATTGTAGTAAATGAAAACCACTTGTCTCCAAGTAATTAAATAATTAAATTATTAAATCACGTTTAGCTCTTCTGAAAAAAATCCTTATTTTTATCTACACATGACACAACCAGAACTCCTCCAGTACTGGGGCAAGTGAG
The DNA here is from genome assembly GCA_013400175.1 of Phainopepla nitens. NCBI lineage: Eukaryota > Metazoa > Chordata > Aves > Passeriformes > Bombycillidae > Phainopepla > Phainopepla nitens. Next base: position 451,870 of record VXBQ01006010.1, read on the forward strand.
GGGGAAACATTTTCTGCAGACAACTCCATGGTTGCCCTCAGGGCCTTCGCCACTGTCACGTGGCTCCCTTGTGGCAACCTACTCATCCTCTCAGTCCCTTAGAAAAACACTTTCCTGGCCAAGCCAGTCATACTGATATAAACCTAGGGTGTAGACCAGACCAGAGATAGGGAAACTTTGCTAAACAGGTGTGGCTCATTATTAGGCACTTCATGCTTTCTATTTTTACCTTAATCTCTTTGCTCTTCCCTCAGGGCTTGTGTAGTCTAGAAAAGATTTATTTTGAAACTTATTAGCTCAAGCAATTGAGCTAATATATTTAAAATCCCTGGTTTCTGATGCTGGCTCAAAGGGTGACTACTTCAATCTTCCCAGGAAGGATGCAGAACTCTCCTTTTCACCACTTGGTCCTTTCAGAGTGCCAGGGTGTCCTAACTCTTCCCTGGACTCCCCCACCTAATTAAGCCACTTTTCCATCAGCTGATATAACAGAAAATAACAGAAAATACCTTGTGTTGCTTATTCCAGGGCTTAAACAGGTGTTAATTAAATCATTTTAGCTAGCACACTTTAAAAATACACCTTTTATCCTAGGGCTCAGATATGGGAGCAAGTTCCTGCAAGGCAGCTGAGCCCCACTGCTGCACAGGCACCATCAGCTGCCTCCAACCTCTGCTTTCCTCCGTGGCCCTAATCTCTGCAATCTCCACACACATGCCATCCACAAACCAACAGTCAGACTGTATTTGCTAAGGAAAGCAATTATTTAAATGTCCTCCAATAAATTCTCAATCCCATTTCAATTAACATATGTAAAACTCGCTGTAATGTTCCTGTGTAGCCGCTCTACTGCTCTAACAGTGCGTAGCCCCAGTTTGAAGAATTAGTTATTTGCCATTAAGAGAATAACGGCACATCTGCCACCTTGATCACTGTGTTTGTATTATTATCAACTTCTGTCTGAGTGCCAAGTAATTTAATCAAACTTGAGAGAAGAAATAATAGCATTTCAGTTGAACAATGGCGTGGCCCTTTGAAAAGGCAGAGATTTGCTCTAGGGTACACTAAAAGGAGAGAAGGTCTATAAACAAAGGGTAACACTGTGAAAAATTTATCTGTTAAATCTAGCTACTTTTTTTTCCCCCTACTTGCAAAAAATTCTCCAGCAGATTGCAACTACTACAAATGTATCAGCCTTCAGCAGATATGCTGTGTAACACATTGCTTATTTAGAAATTGCTGGCAGTTTTTTCACTTGAGCATTTACACTTTCCTTTTCATGCTCTGTGATAGGTTCACAGTATATTACTTTGTTTCTCTGCTCTAACTGGACAATCCAAAGGAAAATGCAGAGTTATCTGTGAAAAAGAAAAAGTAAAAGAATAATCATAAAGAAGAAAGAAATAGGAGGAAAGAAAAGTAGGCAAGCAAGCTGAGGACATGTTAGAAACTCAGAAATATTTATTTGTCATTTAGAGTGTCAGGAAAATCATTGTATCTCATTTTGTTCCCAGATTGTTTAACCTATTGATGGAGGAAGAGAAGGCATAAGTCATATTTACTGACTGCTGGAAAACTGTTCAGCCGGTGTAAATTCTTTGCATGTGAGTGCATGTCCATGTGCCGTGTTGTTTGCAAAGGGTGCAGTCCCTTATCCTTGGCCCTTTTGTTTGAGCAAATGCTTAAGTGCCAAGCCTTTGGCCAGAGACATCTGGAAATTGCTGCCTGTCCTCCTTGCAGCACACTTCTGTAGCTAAAGCCAGTTGTCTTTCTTTTGTCTGCTGCTATCAGTGGACAAGCATGTCTAAACCAGAGTGGTTTCTTTTTTTTGCCTTCTAGGCCCCCTCTCTTTCTATAATTCTCCACTGCCAGCTGTGTGAGACAGAACTCGAACTCCCAGAAAATATTACCACAGGTTGTAGTTCCATGCAAGCAGAGAATGACAGTGTAATAATGGAGAGAGCACAGACTGATAATCAAAAAAGAGTAGGCGCTAACATCCAGGCAGGAGTTTAGCTGTTCACAGCAGAGTTTCCTCTGAAAGAGAATAGAAACCCCAATAGTTCTAAACAATTAATTTATAGAAGCAATATTTGCAAAAAAATTTCAGCCCTCACAGGATGTCATGGCTTCCCTGAGCAAGTGACCAAGCAGTAATCAACTTGTGCATCCCTATTTTTTCCTCCTGCTCCTTTGATGGGGTGGGATATGATTTATGGGGGTAAGAAAGCCAAATCCTGATGTGAAAATGCTTTCAGATCATCTGACGAGAGCAATATGAAGGTTAGAGTTTATATGACTGTTTACAAGAATGTTGTTATTACCATGCTATAAAACAGAAAGGAATGTGACCAGACTAGTAGAGAACATCAAAAGAATTGTAGAGTCATTTTAATGAGTTACTAGAAACCAAGTCAGGTTCTGCTGTTTTGAGGTTATATGGTTCTATTCTGTGCAGTGGATTTAAGTCACTTAGCAACCTTAGCACAACTTGCAGCATGTTGAGGCATGTTCCCAGCTGGGGTTTAATGCTCCCAGAATGCCCAGGTGGACAGCTTGTCCTGTCCCTTTTTACACTGTAGGAAAAGACAATCAGAGCCAAGAGCTCTGCTGCTCTGCTGCCTCTGACCTCGTGTGGACAGTGACACCTGAGCAAGAAAGGTGAAAAGTGGGGTTTATGGATGTTTGTTCAGACCAACAACTTTTAAAATTCACTGTGTACATGTGGAAATAGCAGCACAATCAAGGCAGGAAAATCAAGCCTATGTGGATTTCATATGGCTCACATGTGAAGCCACAAGGACAGGAGGCTTAAGGAGGCCATGTATAACTCATCTTTAGGGAGAAATTCAAAGAAATTTTCAGAGTTAATACCGGTTTATCTTAGGTGGTTATTTTTGCCTTAGAAAAAGCTCTGTCTTGTTTGAAGCATGTTATTTGCCAGTATTTTCAGATTAATTTTGTTTCCTAGGGGTAATTATTTTTTATACCAAAATGTCACCTACATACCAAGCACACAGAGTGCCTCAGAGGCTCCAGAGTTCTTTTAATTAATGGCATTTAGTTCAAAATGCACAACTTCAGAGAAGTCTTCGACTAGATCATGAGATAGGCTGTAGAGTCCTTTTAAAGTACAAATATTGCTGTACAAAGGGTCCATGACAGGGGAGCTGGAACCAGATGATCTTCAAGATAGAACATTTTGGTTCACTAAAGATAATGTTCTGTTACATTAATGCACACTGTATGAATCTTAGATTGCAAAATTACTCTTTGGAAATTTAGGACTACTCTATTCTTACATAGTTGTTATGTCCTTTTTAATCTCCAGGCAGCATCCAGATTTACATCCATCACGTACTGTTAAATTATCTGGAGGGATTTTACTACCTGTGGGGTTGAAGTTGAAGGGCTTCTGAAGGAGGTTACTACCCTCCCTGGGATACAGAGCTTCACCAGCCTGTGGGGGATCCCTCCTGGAAAAGGATTTGTGTGATTTGTCGAGAATTTCCATGAGCTAACACAGACTCACCTGCTGGGTCTTCTGCAGGGGATGTGAAAGTTTCCTACCCCGAGGGACAAACACTAGCCACCAACTCCTTCCACTTCGACTGTCATGCCCTGAAGAAAATTTTTGGCAATTCAACTTGTCCAAGTTGCTTCACTGTAAGCGCAAACTATTAAGGAAGTGAAGTCAACTAGTGGAAGAAGAGGTGGTCACGTTACCATTGCTGCCTTTTGCCACCTACTTATGCCAACATTTTAATTCCCCGGTAAAATTGCAAGAGAGTCTCATTCCCATCTTCTGGCCTTTTTAAAAGGAAAAAAATGAAGATGTTAGTCATCCAAAAAATGGGCCATATCTGTGAATGTGCAGTTTCTCCACCTCCTGATTCTTGCAGACATAAGAACTTACCCACCCTTCCCTTTGAAGGCAGCTTCTAGTTATTGCTCAGATAAGCACACATCTGCCCTCCTGAGTGCTGCAACAAGAGAAAATACCAGTTAAGGTTTCTCTGAAAAAAAATACAGAATTAAAAGTTTCCCAGGTGCTACTTTAAGCTTTCTATTCTGCATTGTGTCAGCAGCTGTTTTCTAGCTGCTAATGTTGGGTGGGATGGGCTGTGATGGGGAGCAGGGGTGCCCAGACAGATCACCTGAGTGGAGACTTGCTGATACTGAAACATCTCAGTCTGGCTCTTGTTTATGAGTCTGTTGTGTTTGTCCTGAGATTTCAAGTTATCAACAACGTTTTGTGGAGATTGCCACTGTTTTTTTCTATTTAAAAGCATCTGAAACAATTCAAAAGCCTCCAGTCATCTCTCTGTGACAGATCATCTGTGAACACCTCAAAAATACATAACAAATGCAGCACATCAGCTGCTTAAGCAGTTTATCAAGTGGATACAGCTTTGTGTTTGCTGTGCTGTGGAATATATGTGCCACATCATTATACACCTGGATTACTCAGCTTACAGCAAATTAAATGTGATATTGTCATAGATAAATACTCAAGTTATTAACAGTCATATTTAGGAGCATGGCATTATCCCAAATGTCACACAGACATTTCAAACTTCCAGTCTTCTGCTTTTAAATAACTATGTGTTTGGTCAGTGCCTGCTTTGGGTATTCTTTTCATTAACACACCAAATATAAGTGAAATGAAAATATTCCTTGCACTCCCTTGCTTATATGCCTCTGAATTCATCCCCAAAATCAACTCAAACTCAAAATTATATCCAGGCTTCTTTTATTATGGTTTTCCAATAGTACACAAGAAATTAATGGTTCTGACTGTGAAAATCTGTCCTGGGAAGCTGCTGGAAAAGCAATTCTCCCTGACATTTGCAGCTGCCACCACTGGGAAAAGTTCCCACACTGATTTTGACCTTCTGAAGTCCAGAAGGAAAAATCTCATCTCTCTCTCAGCTTGATGTTATACCATGCAAGTGTTCACAGTCCTCCCCTTGCCTCGCTGCCTGAGAAATATCAGCAGACTGGTTTAAAAAAATCATGATTTAAATAAATAAATTCTGTACATATCAAGTGTATAATTTAAAATATTATATAAAGATTCATTTAAACATCCATGAAGGCAAGGATTTAAGTAGTTCTAGCAAATGTTGCATGCCTTAGTGCATTTATCACTTTGTGCAGGAGGGTCTTTACACAAATTGTCACCATATTGCAGATCCAAGACCCAGAGAAAAGTGACAGGATCCATGATTTCAGGTGTCCAGAAATCCTTGCTTTAATGGCAACAGATGAGACAGCACAGCAGCAGGTATCCTGGGTGGGATGTGGGATCTCACAGTAATCCCAGAAGGTGTTAGCATGAAGCTCAAGAAACACCTGTAAGTCCATTAGGAGTGAATTTCAAACCCTGCAGATTGTTTGACATGAACGTCCAAATGGCAGAGTCCATTAGCAACAAGCAACAAGCACATGAAATCTCTCCTGAGAAGTCTACTACAATAAATTTGGATTAAATTCCTAGTGTCCTTAGAAGGCAACATCAAATCCTAGACATTATCTAATTTGAAGGTATTATACCGGGCCTGTTCCCCCCAGATGGCTGTGAGCAATACCCAGTGGAGTACCTGGACACATTTATTCTTTTTCCAGCTGACAAATGTCCAAGATCCACCTCTGTGCCTGGAAGCGGAGCTCGTCATGCTCATAATGCAAGGAGCCCCATGACTGAGGCTCCTGGAGAGTTTATCAGGTCATGCAGACCTACACCACATCCCATGTTTGAACACCACTCCCAAAGATCTAGTCTTGACCCATTTCATGCTTGAGTCTTGGGGAAGGTGGAACAAAATGATGCCTGGAGCCCAAAACAAGAGAGAAGTGGGACCCCTGGGCAATGCAGGAGGCAGCTGGAATTCCAGGACAGGCTGGCCTGCAACAAACAACAAAAGACCAAACCAGCTCCAGGTTTCTGGAAGCTGCAAAGGCTGGCAAAAGGCCTCTCCATGCCTGAAACCAGCTCTTCTGCTCGTTCCCTGGGGTTTGCAGCAAAGGTCCCAGATAAATAAAGAAATCTCAGGCAAAGAAACTCACACATCTTTTTTTATTTACTACAGGTATTTTGCTCAGCTCTGTGTGAAACCACCTGCCCCACACAACCACAAATATTGAATCAGGAGAGCAATTTTTCTACCACCCACATAAGATAAGGGATCAGGAGACACAAAGCCTCATTATATCCAAACAAAAAACTTACAAGTAAAAACAAAAGTGTTAAGAGGAAGCTGAAAAAGTAGCTGAAGAAATTAACCTATTGTGCTATCAAATACAAATTGAATTCCAGGGTATATTTTGTTATTAAACACATCTGCTAAGTAAAATCCATGTTCATGTTACATTTTGAAACTCATAAAACCAGCATCACCGTCGCAACTATCATTTCAGTTGAATTCTACCATAGTTATTTTAAAGCAGCTTCCCAGCAGATACTGTGGGGTGAGAGGTGAAGGTGCAGATCCAGGTGGCTCTACACGATTTCCAGGTATAATTTAGTGTGCCTCAAAAGCAAATCTCAGGGTTGGACGTCCCGAGGTGAACGTGGAGACAGCAGAGGTTTGCACAATCTGCAGGGTTGCAGGCCATAATACTTTCTTAGGGATTTTGCAGCAGTACTCTAATAACAAATTAATTACTGCACCAACCAAGGATAGGACAGCATCCTCTGATTGCTTTGGAGGGCGGCTCATTCCTTCAGACTGGCACTGAGGTGAGGTGCTATGGGACCACTTCTGCACTTCCCAGCGAAGCAGGTTTCAGGGAAAGAGAGAGTTGACACCAGGGAAAAGTTGAGAGTGGCAGTATTTTGACATCTCACGCTTTTCCCATACTTGTCCTGTAACCATCAAAACTTCTGAGACTGCACTGAAACACTTTTTGACTCAAGGCAGCCAGAAGACCAAACAACTGCTTTCCTAGCTGCAAAACATTTTCAAAATATTCCAATGCCTCTTTCTTGAGGAGAATAAATATGTCCATGGATGCCTATTCATTGCTTAGACCCCAGTGTCATCAACTGAGTATGCTGACAATCAAGTCTCTTGCTCAGTAGTTCTTGCTCAAAAACAAAACTTGATCCATCCTTTAAATCCATCCCTTTTTATCGCAAATCAACAAAAAACTTCTATTTTTAACTTATTTTTATGCAAAATCATAGAAAACAAGTCCAGCCAAGGCTTTTAAAACCAAATAATGCACACAGCTCACCTGCTTTCCCAAGCAAAGCTGGAATCAGACACACTGAGCTGTTACCTGAAAGCAGCAGCATCCAGTAGAGCCAGTGGTGTGCTCAGAAAGGTCTGCCCCAGAGGAACACGAATTCTTCCTCTTGCCCTTTCTAATTTGTAGTTAGCTCCCATTTTGCTGTAAATTATGACCCTGAATTGCTGAATCATGCAAAATATCATCTGAAGGTACCATTTATTTGGAGCATGAGCTCTGTAAGAGTTTGACAGGGAAGCACCACAGTGCCATTCCCAGGATTAATAATGTGAGATGCTGAAATACAGGGGGCAGTCAAAGGGAGACTTCAGCTTGGCAGCTCTGCCTCTGGATAATCCTCTCCATGGAGTCTTGAAAGCAGCAGAGAGCTCTGCATCATGCTGGGAGCTTGGGCCCATGATGAAAGGTGCTCTAAAAAAGTCAACTGCAAGGTCAGTGTGCTTTACACCCACGTGTTGAAAAATAAGTAAGCATCAGTGTCCAATTTAGCTGTCATCACAAAGTGGGACTCCAAGTCAAAGGAGTGCTCTAAGCTTGTAAGGACCACACTTCTTTCCTTCCCTTTGATGTGAGCCAAGGTAATGGAGATTCTGCCAAGGTGTGACTAATTCCTTGTAACTATATTGCATAATTTTCATATACTTTTGAAAAAAAAAGAAAAAGACAGCCTTTAAGAATAGGAGAGAAAGAGAAACTCACCCCTGACACATTCCACAGAACACAACCAGCAGTACAAAGCAGGTTTTATTAACAGATGGTGAAAGCTCAATTTAAAAAGTACTGTGGGCATTAAAGGAGATTGTTTTATGTCTTTGACATGAATACTCAGGCTAGATGAACTATCAGGGGTTTGGTTTAAGTGAGATTAATGCTTAGTATTTGGAATCCATCCAAACTGATTAGATCTGATTGAGTAAGAGAGCACAACTTTCTATATCACTTTCAAAGTGATATGATTAGACTGTATATGTACTATCTGAAAATGTAAATATAAACAGAAGGGAAGGGAAAAATACCCTTCCCAAATTCTAAATGAAAAAAAACATATAATGATCCAACTGTGTATAAACACTTAAAATTTAGTTGACTATTAGAAGAGTTAGATAAGAAAAAGTGTGTTAATGACATATAGAAATTATTACAGGTATAACAAGCCTGTGTTCTGCCCTGCTGAGAGACTCATTTATCTCCTTTGAAGTCAGTTGAAGGGTATAAGTTTGGGTGAAGAGAATTTGACTCTGAGTAATTTCATCTAGGAAGGTCAGGGAAACATGGCATTTTTCATCTTGTTCATAGATTTCCAGCCACCAGTCCTAAACAGTTTGTAACTATTTCAAAGTACACCTTTCATGTCATAAAGAAATTACCGATTTATATTTGTAATCAACAGTTTAGCCAAGCATACATTTACATGTGAACCGGAGGGAGACTCAGCTCCAAATTCAGGTACCTGTGTGTTGGTGCCTAGCTGAAACTTTGTGCCCCAGCTCCAGACCCCCATCAGCTGAGCTCTTTTGGGTGCTAGTTGGTCAGTCAAATTCACCTACTGACAGGTCCATCTAATTGCTTATGTGCAGACAAAAAAGGACCATATCCTAGAAAATACTAACTCTAACACAAAATTTAGGCAGACAATCTCTTGACTTTCCTCTTTGGTGTGGTAGATAAAGGGGCCCTGAGAAAGACCACTTCTGAAATGCTGAAACCGCTTCTACAGTCCACACACACAGACAGCTGGAGAAGGTTCAGAGCAGGCCTACAAAAATAATTTGAGGGAACAATTAGGAAGCCCAGAGAGCTTCACTTTGCAAAGATGTAGTTAAGAAATGAATCAGGGCCTATGAATCTATAGCCTTAGAAGGAGGAGATTGTTTCAGAAGACAGTAACATAATAAAAATAGACATCAATGTCTTATATAAAAAGCAGTGTAATATCTGCCCTTACTGTCTGGGTTTTAAGTTTAGGTATTGGTAAGAAACAGTTCTGAAGTTGGCACGGACAGAAGCTCTACCCTAGTGGCCATGCCTAGAAGCAATCAGTGTCACCAGGTAGCAATCAGGTGGCCAGAATCTCTGTGGCAGCTCAGAGAGGCACTTTTGCCTTCCTCCTGGAATGCTGCACCTGCCCCAAACTGATGGCTGCATGTTGACACGAGGGGCAAATGACAAAGCCAGACAATGCCTCTAGTGTTGTCACCAGCAGAGCTAACACATTGTCCTTTCTTGCACTTACATCTTCCCTGATTTTCAGTTTACTCCCCGTTGAAAATACTGTTTTTCCTTTCATGTGTATACATGGATAAATCTCTGGCCTTACTGCTGAAATGAAGAGAAAGTTGCTACTGGGTTGCTGAAGTTTCACAAGTTTTCACCAATCAGCTAAAACACAAAAACTCCGTATGTATATGCAAATATATGTGTATCAATATATGTTTTTAACCACTAAAGTAATATATTAGTAGTATAAAATAACACATATTCTTTTAAGCCTCTATGAAACCAAACACACATGGTAGCTTGTTCTCTGAGTTTATTTCACATTTGCTGTGGGGGAACAACAGGAGTGCATTAAGCTGCAATAACTTGTCTGCCCAACCATGTTTCACAAAAGCTTTCCTGGGCCTTGATATCAGACAACTTCCTGTGAAGATGTGGCAGAAAGTTTGGAATGGGCACGTCACCCATGGTACACTGTGCAAGGCATCCAAAACCTTTGGGAATTCCCAGAGGAAATTTTATCTCAAATCTCATCTAAGAAAATAGGTAAATTCCCCTATGTAACATATACAAATGGGTGAGGAGAGAGGAAAAAAAAAAGTGAGAAAATACAGTTTTACCAAGTTTTTAACCTCAGTTATAACTTCACAAATTGTGCTATAATTTTCTCCACTAAAGCCGCTGCTCATTCCCTCTACCCAGGGGACAGCAATTTCCTCCACAAGGCCAGTCCTGCCACCAGGGCTTGTTGGGTTGGGGTAAATGTTTTCACAGCAGAAGCAGCCAAGGTGCTGGGATCCCAGCCAGAAACCCAGGCACAACATTTTTCAAGAAGCAGCAGCTTTCATCTTTAGCAGCAGTGGGCAGCACTCAGTAAAGCTCCTCAGCAATAGTCAAGGTCAGGGCATTACCTTCCACTCAGTCTTTGGTCAATTAATTCCCTACACTAAAATAAGAAAAGAACAAAAAAAGGGTATTTGTGCACTGTTTGGCCTGTGCTGTGGATTTTTCATGGGACAGCTCTGAATTCCCAAATGCTAAGATCCATAAGCAAATAGACAGAAAAGGAGTCAAAATCCAGGCTCTGTGGTCAGAAGCTGATGCACCTCCCAGCTCCACAGTGTGCCAAGCACTTATTATCCAGAAGGAATAGCACAAATTAAACGGGGAGAGAAAGAGATACCCTGATCTGGTGCACAGGCATTCCTGGACATCTCAAATAAGTTGGAGACCTGGTGAGGATTGAAGGCAGTACAAAGAATCACAAGTTTTATGCAAGTCGAAGAGGTCTCCATTTGACAGCTTTCTTAAATAGGCAAGAGGCAGTTGAGGAATGCAGTGTAGTCCCAAGGTTTCTTAATGAAAAAAAAAAAAAAAATGCTGAAAAACGCTGCCAAACAACAAAGCTTACATTTTATACACGCTCATCAATTTAGCCCTAAAACCTTAAAAGCCTCAGGGTGATCCCAACGCCTTTAATACCAAAGGCCCTAACTATGCCACAGATCAAGCACCAAGCCCAAGCCTGCTTTGTCTAGAAAGATGAAAGCACACTCAAACAGGTGAAGGCTTCTTTGGAATCATCACCTGCAATTAAGCAAAGGAAAACTAAGAGGAGAAGAGGTAAGCTGAACTTGCTTTAAAAAGACACCACGGGAGCAGGTGGATGCTTGCTAAGGATAGCTGTGGTATCTGCTGTCATTCTTTCACCAAATGATGTGCATTCATTGGGATTTCCTGCACATTAACAACAGATCGCTTGGTGGGAAAGTTGGATAGGTGCTGCAAAAGCAAAAAAAAAATCCCTTTTCTTTTTTTTTTTTTTTTTTCCCTTGCATATCATTCTGAGAAGACTGCTATTGCCAAGCTGCTATGGATAGCAATACCAGGTCAGTCTGAATAAAGCAGTGCCACAGAACATTTCATTTTGGGATGTGGATAATCATAATTCATCATTCTTTTTTACCTTGAATAATTTTTGAATAACTAAATATTTAATTTAAAAGAGAGTGTGTAAAAATGTAATGTTTTCCTTCAAAACTCAGCTCCTAAAGTAATACTCTCAATCATTATTTTTGGAAGACAGGAAGCTTTTAGCTATTGCTGCCAAGACAAAAATCTCACAAATGTAAGTAAAGGAGTAAACACCAGAATGTAAATTTAAACAAGACTCTGGTGATTTTACTACTGCATAAATACTCCAAGTCACAATAAAATAAGAATTATGTGTAACAAGGGAGAAATAGGAAGACTTACACATCAGCGTGCAGATCTTTGTGGCTGTAATATTCTTCATGTTCTGCATTTGAAAGGCACTTCACACAGTCCCTTAGGACAGATGAGCACAAACTGATATTAGTATTAATGCTATCAATAATACTATTAATTAGGTTCATAATGAGATCTACGATAACATTTTTGGTGTTGTTAATCCTTTTAAAGCTTTGCAGAATATTATCCGTGTGACTTAATTAATTCCATGAATATCTATAGAGTCTACCTAAAATTCCAGGAATCACTGGCTCCTCTTCTAAAAGTGCCAACCACTGCTATTCACATCAGCATCTTCTTGACACACACCTACACCAAAATCCATAAAATTAGCGTATAAGACTGAACAGTGAGAAAGTTCTTCTTTTCAGCTCATAATTTGCCAAATTGTTGTTCACCAACATTAAAATCTTCTCTCTTAGCCCCCTTTGCCTTTGTATCTGTGCCCAAGGGGAGCTTAGGAAAAGTTTGGGAAAAGTGAGAATCTGAGCAGCATCCCATGAAATTCACCATCTCCTCCCTTCCAGGAGAAAATCTACCTATAGCCAAGGTCCCCCCACTGAACAGCAGCCAGCACTCCTGGGTTATTGGACAGGGTTGCTATGATTATTCAGGCAGTCCATGATTATTCACAGCCCAAGACCTCTGCTCCCAGTCAGACTCTGGTACAGCAGCAGCGGGTACAGAAAAAAGCCCCATACCCAGGGTTCAGCCTGAAATGGAAATGGTCAAAAAAAATCATGGTCAGCTGAAAGGTGAGAGTAATGGTAGCAACTGGCCTGAAACTTTTATGTGCAGCTTTTTCTTCCTCATATGGGCCTGAGGAGGGTGGAAAGAGATAAGAGAAATAGATGTGTTCAAATTACTGGCCATAAGGAACAAAACTGATCTGCACAAAACAAGCAATCTGAATAAAACTTTCAGATGGGGATTATATAAAGAGAAAACCAATATGGTCAAAAAACATAAATAGACAATTAATGGAGAGGGATTTTATGGACTGTTCAGCTGCAAACTCACAGGGGTGGGCAAAATATGAGAGGGCTTTATAATCTCATTCTCTCCTTTGTATTTTTCAGGTCACCCTGGCCTCCAAAAATCAAGTTGTATTTCTTCTGCTTTGCTTCCTGTAAAATCAATAACAACAATCAATTAAAACTAGTTTTGTGCCAGCAGGCTATTGTTTGCAATAATAATGCTGGGAGCTGAAAGAGAATTGCTTTATTTCCTTGACCTCCTTGGTACACAGATAAATATGGTGTCTGTTCCATCTACAACTTGAAACCACAACCCTGTCCCTGGGTTGCTTTTTAAATTATATGAAAGAAGATTAGATACTCTCACACACTGTAAATAGTTTGAAGTATCTGTTTTCAGTATCACTGTAGCTGGCTGGAAGATAACATCTAATTTATGCCTAATTCAGCAAAAAAGTCCCAGTATCAGGCTCAGCCCAGATTTTATTTTTATTTGAATCCCCTGTGATCCCACTGATTTTGGTCAGTTTTCATCGAATGAAAGATGTGAAGAGTCGAGGAAAAGACCTGGCAATGAGAAATCTTTCACAATTCACATCAACGTCAAGCTGTGTTCATGTCACAACACCCAGGATCTCTGCTATGTCCTTCTGCTACCAGATACTGCTGTTCAGATCAGTACACACACAAACAGATATACACAGACAGATGTATTTGTACTACATATAAGATGTACAAAGAGGCAGAGAGTGATCTGGCAGTGAAATTCTCTTACATCCAAGTCAGTACAAAACCCAGTCCTGATTTTTTCGTTTGCTTTCCCAAAAGCCCTGAACATCAGTCCAGCCACCCAAAGCCCAGTCCCAGGACAGATGCTGGAGCAGCCCTTTCCTCAGCAGCTGGTATTTTAAACATATATGGAAAGCAGGCAAAAAACTGCAGGAAGAGCAAAAAAAGAGGATGAGGTTAACAGCAAGATCAACTCCAGGCCAGCTATGCACACAGCTTGTCTGGGGGTGGGGTTGCATCAGATCTGAAAACAAAGTTCGAAGAGTTTGTCAACTGGAGATGGGCAAGTTATGCAACTATTTGAACATGAGCATGCCTGCCTGCTCAGAAAGGAGATTAGGGACTTGAATGTGCTTTTATACCTGCTAAATAATTCATATCAAGTAACCACGTCCACTCTGCACTTTTCCTATCAACAGCAAAATGCGAATAAACTGTTTGTTAATTTAGACAAGAAGGCTGGGATTTTTAAAGGGCCTAGGAGACTTCTCCAACACTGGCCCTTGCAGCCTAGTGAAAAACATATGGTCCAGCCCTTGCCAGCTCCTGGTACTTCCTGTATAATGCCTTGCTGTTTTTCTTTTCTGTTTTGAGTGGGTTTTTTTCAAGTAAAGTCACATTTAAGCCTTGCTGATAATATTGGGGTACATATTAGGGTGAATATTAGGGTAAATCTTAGGGTAAAGAACAACCCCTTGTGCTCTACCAAGTCCTGAGGCACAAAGAGTTAAACTTAGGACTGGAAAAACTGGGAGAAGATACATGTACCCTCAAAATGAATTTTCCATATTTTTTTACTCTTTTAGCACTAATAACACCTATTATTTCTTATTTCACTGCCATGGCATCCCTGAGCTATTCAGTATTAGGGGAAGATTCTAGGACACATCACAGTGTCCAAACACAGATGTGATCCAAAACAATCTCATTGCCCTTTACCTGCATAAATCTCATTGCTCTTTACCCTCCTCTCAATACTTACACAGGGTTATAACTCAGCACAAGTGAATTTTAAAGTACTGGTTTTCATTTCTCAATTTTCCTAATTTTTTTTTTAGCAAATGTTGCTTTATTTGCTGTCCTGAGCACAGCAAAACTCTTCAGATCACAGATTCACCCTCTTTGCTTTGCCACTTCAGACTGCCTGAAGCTGATGCCAGGAGAAAAAGCAATCCTTTCTGTCATGTGACTGCAACTTTCTATTTATTGATTTTACATTGCACAATCCCTTTAATTTTATAAGCTTTGCAAATGTCACAAGAAAAATAATGAATAATCAACACCTCCATAAGCCCACTGCAATCAGCTGGCCTCTAACAGAGGCTGAGAACTCACTGTGATCCATAGATGTAACAAACTGCAGAAAATGGACTGTTTATCACCATTTCCAGACACACTCTTAAACAGCCTGATTTTATTATACTTCCAGTGTTCATATGGTGAATCAAAGTGCTTTCAAAGAAACGAGAGTTACCCAATTAACCAGAATGAGACAGCAGGAAAAAAACACTGTAGATAGGAAAACAGCCTTGCTTCCTGCTTCAGTTCTGTTTAAAAAGCCTGGGTGAACACATATTTTTCCCTGCTGCTTTTAACTTCCAAACTGAGGAAACTAAGGTTGCTATAATTTTTTGGAGCCAAAACTATCCTTCTTTCATAATTCTTTGACATTATATTCAAGCATCACCCTTGCCTTCCTACAGGGTTATTTTATGTATTTGCTGAAATTTCCAGGGTCTCCCTGTGTGAGTTTCCCCTGAGCAGAGCAGAGGCAGGGAAAGCCTGGAAGGAGAGTTTAAGAAACTTGGAAGTGGTGAACTTCAACAGAAAGTGGTGGGCAAAAACTCAGGTGGCTCCTGAATAATGTGTTCCAGAGCTGGAATTTACCCATCTGAGATCTGCAGAGCACAGGCCAGGCTGCCTGCCACCTTTAGGGGTGTGCTTTTTACAAAGACAAAAAAATATGCATTTTTTCCAATCTTTTCAGGCATCACAAAGCTTGAAGAACTAGAAATCCAAAATTGCTATACTCAACATAATCATTCCTAAAATCCCCTTGACTATTTCATCTACCCTTTTTATCTCCCTAATTCCTCCTTTTCTTTCAATTTTGCTTTCAGTTTGTAAAGTTCTGATGGAAATACTTTCTGCACAGATGAATAACAAATACCCTCATCCCCACTTCACTCATATGTTCTCCTGGCAGAAGTCCCAGGCTTGGGAATATTAAGCCATCAAGCAGGTAACAGTATTTGGCTTAAGACTCAGGGTCCTTGCAAGAACTTGTGCTGGTTGTATTTGAAATATTAACAGAAGAATCAGTGGGATAAAACTTCCTGTAACTGAAACCCCAGATCACTCTTAAAAATCCGTCAGAGCCGGGGACAAGACAGTGACATTGGATGACAAGGGATTTTTTCCCAGTGTTTTTTTCTTTCTTCCTTTCCATATCTTTAACTGGAATATGCAAATGTCTTGCTAAACTCTTTCTTTGCTCACATTTTCTAATCTTTTACATAGCCTGGGCGCATTCAAGCTTTGATTATGTAAGGGTTATTGTATAACTCTTATTTCATTGAATTTTATTGATGATAATCACATTTCTAAGTCATCTCTATTATATTTTTGAGGGTAAAGCTGCTCTGCAGAGATGTACAATTATAGTTCTGAGAACCTGAGTGTGTTTATCCCTGTCAATATTTATTTCAGGAACATTTTCAAACAAATATCTCTTCCTTGGAGTGAAAAATACAGACCCACCACCCATGGCTTCTGCAATCACACCTCACCAGTCTCTCTCCATCTGACCTCAAAACAGGCATGAGTGCTCTCAGTCTAACTGTGTTTGATAATAGCAGAGTTACCAAAATAACACACAATTTGGGATGTTTTGTATTTGTTTGCATAGCTCATCTCCTGAAAACTGTGATGTATAGAGTCCAGCATCTATAACATTCACCTGCTGTTTTAGGGCTTTCGTTGGTAATATTTCTTAGCACTTTGGCGAATCTGCTTGAGGAATTTTCAATTGTAAGCCCAGCATGTGATGCATTTTTTCTTCCTCTGCCATTTCTTAAAGATGCTCCACTCACACTTTTTTTTCAGCTCAAAAACTTGTGTTCCTTTGTCTTGGGTTTTCCTTCTTCTTTTACTGTATTCCAGTGTATGAAGGAAACAATGTTTATCCAGCTCCTTATGACCACTAAAGCTGCTGGAAAATTTCAATCTTATATGAAAGAGCAGCAGAGCTTCAGCAAGGCCAGGTTCATAAATGCCTTCATGAAAGTGAGCAATCAATCTGAAGACAAGTACCTGAATCTTCAGTTCTCACTGCAAGAGAGGATTCAGCACAGTTATATTGCTGGAAAACCCACAAAGGGATGTATTTCAAATGCCCCAGTGAAGAAAAAGCTCCAGTTTTGCTCAAACAAGCTGAGAGATGGGACTATTCATTGTACAGGATAAAAAAATAATATAAATTAGACCTTATAAATTCTGCTGTTGATGGAATGACTTCTTTCCCATCACTGGCTCCTCATTAGCCCAATTATAAGTGATTGGCACAGTCTTTTCTGGAATATTATGGAGCTGTAGTCTCCAAGCATAATCAGACAATGAGAACTGAAATGCACCTTTCTTGATCCACCCCAGAGGTTTTATACACTGTCTTGTTGCAGTAGAGCGGGACTTAAAACTTTACTGTGAGAAACAATTTCCATCAAGTCAAGGTAATAGGCATGATGTCTTTATACGTTATAAAGGTCCAAAATAATACATGCATGTGTCTTTTTTGAGTTGAGATTTCTCTCTCTCTTCCTCTCTCTCCCTCTCTTTTTCTTTTTGGTCTATCATATAGATATATCATATAGAACTGACACTCTCTATACAGAAAGCCACAATTTACCATAAGTCCTGAAGAAATACCCAATCTACACTGGCACATTCACAGACTGACAGTGGCATTAAACCTGATTCCATTCATAAAAAGTCTTGAACTTTGAATTTAAGAATTCCCATTATGAGTTCACTTTCAGGGAAGAGCTCATTTGTTATTTACTTATGTCAGAGGCTGCTCCAGATATAAGCGTAGGAAAGTCTGCCTTATCTCAAGCATTCTCCATCATGTCAACATATGTGAGTGTTCATATTTCTCAGAACTCTTGCCTATGAATTGCACATTTCAGTGCTGTGCCCAGAAACCTGAGACATTAATCCTGGGTCAGAATTGCCAGTCCTCTGCTGTGGGAATCCAGGACACAGGAATATCTCTTGTGCCTGTCCTGAGATGTTTTATTTCTCAGGAAAGCACAGCTTTTAGTCTTTGAACAGGGAAAAAGCTTCCAGGACTTTGTGAGAAGTTGAGTTTTTGTTAATGTATATAGGAGATGATGTTGTAGTTTATCACAGGGTGAAAAAGTAGATTTTGGGTTTTAGCATGAAGGTAGATGAAAAACAAGATGGAGGATTTTGGGGTGTTGACTCAGCTTCTTCCTTCTTCTTCATCTACTCCATTTTCTGTAGTTTTGGGTAGCACAGTGATTGGTTAGACAAAGTCACAATGCAGATCTAACGTGACTGAGGAATAATTAGGAATTGGTAGGAAAGTAAAAACATACGACGTGTTAGGTACGTTGTGGAACTCAATTGGATAAGGTATCTGTATAAAAATCTTTGGAATCGTCCATTTTGTGTCTTTCTGGCACATGTCATTGAAGTGTGCAGGGCTTGTTGTCATCTTAGGCTCTGAACTGTGATAAAGAAATAACAAACAACTGAAGACCGAAGCCAGTGACTCCTGTTTGTCTCATTCCTGGTTCCTGACCCTGGCACAGACTTTTCTCAGGGGATTCCCAGTAAAGGGGATCCCGTGGTGGGCAGCAAAGACTCCCACATCAAGTGCCCACTCTGCGGGCAGTCGGTGATTCCAACATCTGATGCCCCTGCGTGAGGAGACTCGACACTCTGCTGTGTGAGAAAGATTGGTACCCCCTGAAGGAAAAGCATTAAAGGAAGGATGCAGCATCACAGGGCCAGTGACTGGGCTGCGCACTCAGTTTTCACCTACATCACACTTTCAACACAGATATGATGTCCCAAATACTCCTCTGTTTAGGTTTTGTGTAAGAAAATGGAATCACACCTCCAAGTTTACTATTGCTTCTTTATATACATTTCATTTTTTATAACATTTATAATTTTGTGGTATTTTTCCCTTGTCTTAACCTCCATTATTTTGATGTATTATGTTTAGAATTTATTTTATTTGTTGCCTTGTTAATCCTGTTTCATCATTTCTTTCCTGTTTCTCCCTATTTTCCTCATTGGAAAAGGTTTGAAATTTCCAAACACACACACACACACACACACTTTAGTGCAGAGAAAGCAGTGGCAGACTTCTCCTTGATTACTTACCTGAATGGTGTCGGCAAAGAAAAAACAGATGTCAGAGGCACAGCTTTTAAAGGCCAAACAGGCCAAATTAAAGGAAAATGAAAAGATGTTAGGTAAATTCACTCATTCTTCAAACAAACTCATATTCCCTACCTAGGGTTTTTTTTAAAAATTGCCATTCCTACAACTAAAATATTCCAGAGTGTTTATGGTCTGCCAGATGATTGGAGTGCAATAAATGTAATTTTGTAAGCTTGTAAAATATCCTGACATTGCCTTAAAGAAACCACAATAAAGTCTCTGGTCAGATTGCTTTATTTCCACTTCTAAATAGAAATGCTTTATTAAACCAGTATGCAGAAGATGTAGCAGCAAAACAAGAAAAGATAATCTGTTGCAACACTAGAAATAACTGGAGATAGCTTAAAAATCAGTTCTGTTGTAGGTGACAGTGCTTTAAAACCCAGTGTGTACCCCTTTAAGCCTTGCTACAAGCCAGATCCTTATCTCAGATGTAGGCAGGGCGCCCACTTACTTCAATAGGAGCCGCACATGCATATTCTGAAGCAGAATTTGGTCTGCTGTGTTCATTAAGGGCTTCTGAACTCGAGATGTTACTTTGACGTTCCAGAAGAGGCCTATAGCACAGATAAGCTTCTGTCGACTCTCAGGGAAGCTCCCTCTGTAGCTGTGTCAGGGCAAGTCCCAACACCGAGCCTGCTGGTGTTCCCCTCCAGCGTGACATGCACCTACAGAATAATGAAGACATTGAACTCCTTGATTGACAGAGCCTTACAGAAATGATGCACGGCAAAGAACAATTATTGCAACATCGTGGCAAACCCCACCTTGGGCTGAAATTTCCTTTTCATCTGCAGGCTGCGGAGCGCGCCAGGTTTATAAATGAATTGTGAATGGCTGATGCAGGTACACAAACACACACGATGTCCTAGGAAGTTAAGTGCTGCAGCGTCAGACTCAAGTGGCCCAGCAGTGTGCACATGCTCCTGGCAGCTGCCCAGAGGCTCAGGCAGTGGCTGGAACTGTGGCGAGAGCTGCCCGCACCCCTCGCCACCTCCACCCACCCAAGGACAGGCTCTGTCATCGGACAGATCGCAGACTTGACTGCCAGGTCCTTTCCAGCTTGGGGCCAACCCACAGCCTTTTTGTGGCTCATGGAACTATTTGGCCTCTGAGACCTCATCAGCCACCTCTCCTCTTCTCCTCCCAAGCCCACCTTAGATGACCCTCCTGAGATGAGAAGGGTTTAATCCCTAAGAGAGCATTTCCATAGAAACTGAAATACTGTCAGGGTTCAGGAACAAATAAAAGGATGGAGCAATTTTCCATGTTTGTCAGCTTTGGCACATTTTGCACTATTCCAATCAGTGCTGCTCTTATTCTTTAAAAAGAAGTGAGGTTTTGTCTCAGTAGAAGTACTAAACTTGTTCTCATGCCCTAATTTATGAAGGCTTTGCATTACCTATCTTACATCTTTATCTGGGTTATCACATCACCTCCCTTCCTCTCTTCACCCTATTGCCCTGAATAAGGCAGATTTTTTGGGGGAACTCTGCACTGGTTACGAATCTCAGACACCGGCACGAGCACAGTCCAAGCTGCACACAGGACTCCTCTGGCACCGAGACTGCAGTGCTACTGACAAGGCAGGGTCACTGTTCCACCCCAGCACATCCACTGCAGCTGAAATCCTTGGAGCGGGACACCTGACCCCTGAGGAGGGACAGGTGACATCTGGGACACCATCTCTGGAGGAGCTGGCCCATGGGCATTTTACCCAGCCTTCATCCAAGGAGAGGGATCTTCACAAGAAGAAGGTGGCAGCAGGAACTGGGGACTTTCTAGTTTTGGAGCATTTCTAGGAACTTTCTGATTTAAATCACTTCTTTTTAGTGGGAGAGCCGAAAGCCTGGGTCTCTCCTCCCATGCCTTTGTCTCTCAGGGAGGAGCAGAGCCAGTGGATGGACGGTCCTACATGTCCTTGCTCTCTGGGCCAGCAGAGTCAGTGCTCCCATCTAACACATTGCCTCCAACACTCACCAGACCAAAAATCATTTAAAAGGGAGAGCAAACACCCCATTCCCAGTGCTCAGAAGCAGAGCAAGCAGATCACATCTCCCTCTCCATCCTCTTCTGCTCACCACCTTTGAAGACACTGCAATGCAGAAGACCCTCCTCATGCAGCATAAGAGCCTGCTCCAGTCCTCTGCTGTGTGGGTGAAGCAGCACAGCTCTCCAGGTTAAAAAAACAAACATACATTCTAGCTACTGTGAGTCCCATCTCCACGAGATTATGCATCTATCTAGGAATTTGTTTCATCCTTGTGCCAGAGGTTCAACTTCTGCAGAGAGCAAAACAGCAGCAGTAGGATTTTTCCAGTGCTAGGTGCTGAGTGTGACACAATAAAATAAATACAACCTATTTCCCATAGCACCTTCTCTTGGAGGACCTGACACAAGGAGAATACACCTCATTGCCCCTCCGTGGTTTGTAACTCTGGAGGTCAGCTATGCAGGGCTCAAATGATCTCACCAAGGGTAAACAAGAAATTCATGATGGAGGCAAGAGGGAGACACAGCTCCTGTCTTTTAGACCTAAGATTGCTCTTGCTACAGTCCTGTGCTCCACAGATCCTGCTGCTCCTTGGTTGGAGAAGGGAAATAGCTATTTACATTTTTACACCATAACCCAGGCAGAGGCAATGAAATCTGACACCAGACTAATGTTTTAGCTGCCGTTCAACAATGGATTCATTAAAACAAAACGACCCTGCAGATTTGGATTATAAGCAAAGCAATTAACGATGACAAAAATTTGCAACCTATTAAAACTATTTTGGGAGCCAGGCCCTCAGTGGTACCTCAGAAGGTCATACCAGCTGCTATCAGCCCAGCCTATGGCTCTTTGGCTCTGGTCAGTGTCAAATCCATCCCCCAGTGCCCACCCCAAAACAGCCCTTGAGTCAATCCATGTATTTCCAGCTTCCAATTAATTAATTTGGCAGCTGGCTGACACTACACCCTCCTTCCCTGGCCACATTCATTATGCTGGGCTCAGGGGAAAGAGGGGCTGCAGATGCTGTTGCACTCATTGCTGGCACATGCCTGAAGTGCCACACTGGCTGACTTGTGCAGGGAATTGCTCCCGTCGTGGGGCTGATATTCCATCCAGCCCTGGGAAAGGTCGAGAGATGAAGCCCTGACGCATGCAGACCTGGCAGTCATCTCTGTCCCACCCTCCAAAGCCAAAGTACAAGGGAATTTGCTGGTTTTCCACAGTTCTGGTGCCTCTTTGCACCTCAGTCTGGGGTTTTGTGGGCTGGCAGCATTTCCCCAGAACCCTTTGGAGCTCCTTGCAGGTGACTCAGAAAGTCTGCGATCACCCAGGTGCACCCAAACAGGAAATTTCTCTCAGGCGGTGATAGCAATCAGAGCCAGGCCTGGGATTTTGCCCCAAATTTAAAGCCAGGACTTCACATAGTGATGCCTGAACTGAGGTTCTGGCCAGTTGTCACCTAGCACCTGCGGTTCTGTTGCTGGGTGTCATAGGTTCATAGCTGTTTATTTATTTTTTCCCCCTACAACCTTTTGTCAAAACCTTACTCCTCCCAAGAGCTTTGGATACTCTGGATGCTCCACATATCACTTCCACTATGAAATTACAGATTGTGATTCTTGCAAAGCTCTGCTATAGACTCCTAAGTGCATATAATATATTCAAAAATATAACTTGGATCATTTGCTCTACCTCTAATCCACTATTAAGGATTCACTTGAAAACATTAACATGCCAGTGACTTTTGTTCCAATGTACTTTCCAAGGATGACAGTAATTTTAAGCTGGAAGTAATGAAGGAATGGCAGTGTACTCCTTCCACGAAGGAGAGGCAAGTAAGCTCATAATAAAATGTAGTGTAATAGTTAGATAATAGAGATACTACAAAAATCCTTTTGTTTTAAGAAGTTTTAAATTTCTAGATGCCCAAAAGTTCCTTTTGTTTTAATCACAATGCAAAAGTCTGTCTATTTACCTTAATTATTCATGTTGAGGTTTTCAAGGTTCTTTGTGTTCCCATCCTATGAACTCATCCAGCATCAAAGTCTGGAGGGTTTTTTTAGCTTGTTTTCTGAATATGTTATAGTTGGCATCACACCATAAAACACTTTGGCAGCCAAGCAAATAGCTTTACACGAAACCCAGCATAATCGTGGGTTACTGAAATATGCTTCCTGTACATGTCTGGAATTCCCCTAATTAGCAGAGTATTTTCTAATCTGCCCAAAATGTATCATGCCAAACACATGATGTATTTTCCTTGTTGTCCACCCAAGACAGACAACCATTTCACTTCATCAATTTTGGAAAACCACCTGTAACATGAAGGGAAATTAATCACTCACTACCTCTGAATTCACAATTTTTTGTCCCATTGACTTCATATAGACTTTTGGTTGGCCAAAAGTCTTTCACAGGATAACCCAAAGCAATCACAATTGATAAATCAGTCTGTAAAGGCACCCCTAGGTTGATGCAGAGCTGCTTTGACAGCCAATACTACAAGTCCCAGCATGCACCTTCACAGCTCATGACAGAAGGATTTTGTTTCTTTTTGGATTGTTGGGGGTTTTTTATTAATTGCATTTTGGGAAATGGAGTTCTGACTATTACATACTCCTCACTGACAAGACCCTAAATGTGGGACAGTTTGCCAATGCAGTCGTCTGCTGACAAATGTGTGATAAATTCCTTTGTAAAAACTTTTATTAAAAAAAAAACCCAACATTTTTCCTTTCCAGATATCACTGAAAATGCCTACTTTGGACGCATCTCCATAATTGATACCAGAGAAGATTTCAGCTTTAATATTAGATTATTTATACATTATTATTCAACTTAATTAATAAAGATTATTCTGTACTTCATTATTCACTGTGGACCTAAGTTCTCAGGCAGAAGTTGATGCAGCTTAAAAGCTTTCTGTGGTTTTCATCACAGAAACTAGAAGAAAAAACGCCAAACCACATGCCTTTGGTGGCCAATCATGCAGAATAAACAGCAGCAATGATGAACTCTGATTTCAAGATAAGTGTACTCCATAGGCTGGAATTTATTCAAAAAAATCTTACCATAAAACGAACAAATTTTGAAGGTCAAAAACTATGGGCAGATAACTCATAAGCAGCAAAAGAGACTGAAGAGTACAATAAGGTGTTCATTACAAATAAACCAACTCCTTTATTGATTGGATATAGATCTTTTAATAAAACAGTTCATAAGTCTTTAAAAAAAGAGAAACAGTCTGTGAAAATTAAGAGATGAAACGATTTTCTGCTGCTGTGGTGAATGCTACCAGGGTTTGAGAATATAATTAATTGTGCAAAAACAGGTTTACCTTCCCACAGTAATTTCTAGATTTTTAAATCTGTGGACTAGTTTTTGAATGTGTTGACCCGGAGCATTAACTGAGATGATGCATAATCCAGTTGATCTTAGCACTGATTTATGGCCTCCATTATGAAGGTCTACATCAATCTAGAAATTAATATTTCAGCCTAAACACCATTTCACGTTCTCCACAATATAACTTGTTAATCTCCAGCCTTGATGTTAAACATCTCCTTGCTACCAAACTGAGTACAACATGGTCTTTATTATCTGTGCTGCTGGAAAAAATGATTGAAGGCTGAATTGGTTGAAAATCTTGATTTATCTTGTCTACAGTTTTCAGTAGTGTGCAGTGATTAATGTACCAGAGAAATTTCTTTGATTAGCTCACCATAATCTAGAAAGACTAAACATTATGGGCATTAAAATTTCAACACAAATGTTATCTCTGCAGTAAGCACAATAGTGACATCTTATGCCCATCAATTCATGTATTAACTGAAGTTCTGACACTTCTCAGTAGAGATTTACCTCCAGAGCTTTGAGGTTTGAGCAATCGATATATAACCTACTTTGATGCATTCCACCAAACTACATTAAAATAACATTAGGGCTTGCTTTAAGCTGACAACAGCCAGGAAATTCACAGCTAAAAGGCAAAAAACTCAGCTTTACTGATCCTTACATAATTTCAGATCCTGTAAGCAACACGTGATTTCGTGCCACAGTAACCAGCTAGAGCCTGATTTCAGTGCCCAGCTTTTCCAGGCTGTGTATGACTGTGTTAAACCATCTTCATCAACTCTTTTATGAAGCATAAAGGACGTTATCCGTGTCCTCTTGAACCAAAGAGACCTCCAACAGTTCTGTGTTTGCCTCAACACAAGGTTCTGGGACCCCTCGCCCTCCTCTTGCTGTAGGTTCCTGAGCAGCCCAGCTCAAGAAGGACTCTGGATATGTTTCCTTACAACCATCAAAGAAAGACTGACATTCAGTCATCTAAGTGTCCTAATAAATAGAGATGTGACCCTTGAAATGATCCCAATGCATTGGAATGTCAGCATCAAAGAACATTTAATTAGACATTCAAGGAATACGCCAATTTTAGCAAATACATTCCAGTTCTATTTGAAATATGAAGTGATTTTCTTTGTACAAAACTCTTCCAGTGTAAGTTCCACCAGTTCCACAGAATGGGGTGAAAACCTCAATTTTCTCCCAAGAGACAATTACCTGTGTAGGCTATTCATTCACAGTTCATCACACAGAGATCACCCAGAGCTTCACCATTTAACTCCTTCACATCAGGTGAACAAATAACCTGCTCTGTCTTGACTTTAGGATTGTTCACAACCCTTGACATTCAGATCTACAACCTGCTTAATCAGGAAAGGCAAAACTTACTGTGAGGGAAGAAACACACCTATAGAACATTACTGACAGAGGGAGCACCTCTCCCAAGCACCAAGATGCTTTCCAAGCAGGACTCATTACTCAGCCCAAAAGAACATTTTGGACAAGACTGAGAAAGTTGTTCAGCAGAATACTGAATTCTATTTATTTCACCTAAACAGAGGCAAAGGAAGACAAATGTAGAAAATAAGACCACAGGAGATTGTAATGTCTGACATGTTTGGAGTCGATGATCTTCGCCAACCTAAATGATTCTATGTTTTTAATTAATGAAAGTGAATTCACTCAGAAAAGCTGGGTTGGTCTGGTATGAAAATGTCTGTGGTGTCGTGTGTGTTTTCAACAGGTTATAATTGTCAGCTGAGATCTGCTAGAAGGCACCCAATGCCAACCTGAGACTACTTAAGAGCACTGGCTAGAAATAAGTTTAACTCAGGCAAAAAGCAAAGACGATCATATCCTCAGGCCTCAAAACCAACAGGAAAGCAGTATCGTAGAAACAATGAAGAAATCAAATTTGGAAGGCCAGTATACGCCATAAATGCTTCTACATTGCCCCTTAATGTTAGATAAAGTATTCTTTTTTATTCTATTACTCTTATGATTTTTCTACTGAGATATCAGTGAGTCCAGATGAATTCTACGTTATTTGGTGAGATTGCAACCCATACTCTTAAAGCTGCAAACCAGTCATTACAGTGCATGTTCACACAGCAAGGGTTTTCACTACTGCATGGAGTAAGTGCACGCATGAGCACCTAATAAAACCTTGAATTTCTACAACAACACAGAGAGATAACTTAGATAATGGATAAGATTGGCATATAACAGTTAGATAAACTGAGATAATAATAGGAACTTTTTTGAAGGCTACAAATTCAGATTTATGTTCTTCTTACAATAACATGTACTTTCTGCTTTCATATTCCACCTGTACTAACTTTTGGGGAAGATATATGACATGATGGGTGCTTTTGGGCTGGGATTCTTTTGCTTGTGTAACTCAGACCTAATTGCAGGCCTGCACTGCAGTCCTTAAACTCTTTTGTACGGAGCATGCATAATCAGCAGACTTGGATGAATCTGCTAATACCACAGTCAACTGCCTTGAGCAAACACACTATTATAATTTTGCACCAATTTGAAAATATCCATTTAAATGTTAAATGAAGAGGAACTAATCAATAAAAACATGCATAGAGTCTCTGGGGAAGTACACTGGAAAGGACAACAATAATCTGCCATTAACATGCAAATAAAGACACAGCAGGAAACAATAAGAGTATTGACTACACTGTAATACTTTTGGAAGAATGTTTTACTAAAATTTGGGTGAAATTTAACTTTAATTTAAGTCACTGTAAAGACAGACCAGCTAAATTTGATATTGTGGGGAAAGGAAGAGAAGTTCCAAATTCTGGAGGCGTGAGATAGCTACTGGTACTGCTGACTGGCCAGGCTGACCTTGTGTGGCATTTAGGGTAAGGTTCCCTAAAAATATTTTTAATTAGATTGCCTAAAGTGCTTAGCATCTGAGACAGCATGCAAACCAAGTATGGAGTGAAAGGAAATAATATAATGCACAATCAAAGGCTTGAACTGGCAAGACTGGCCAGTCTACCTAATTATTTTTTATGCTAACATAAACACCGCTATGAATCTATAACCTTCTACTTAAAGCTTGTGAGCTAGCTCCCTGAAAGGTGCACATCAGAAATAGATATTAAAAAAGAGATTAAATCAAAAAGAACAGAGAGATATACACCAGAATTCTTTGTATGAGAGAAGAGAAAATAAAAATATGGACACATAGGGAAATGGATTTGGCTGGCTTCAAAAGAAGCTGAAGAAATCATAGGCAAGAATAGGCAGACTGGTACTGACAGAGGTGTGAAAAGGTTGAATGAAAAGCCTGAAGGTTTTTTGAAGCAGGAAAGAATGAGCTTTTTGAAGAATAAAAAAGGTTGGAAAGATAAGCAAGGAAGGTTTTTACAGTGGCTGCAACAAAGAAACAGGATGCACAAGAAAAAAGAAAAACCCTTATAATAAGTAGAAAAGCAAACAGCAAAGCTCACAGTAATCAAGATGCAGGAATAAAAGGGCTTTAGTTTGAGAACTAGGTTATTAGATGATTTTATAACAGTTTATCCTCAAATGCACAATTCATGAACCCTCTGTGACACTGGATAGCATTTGGGTTCCCTCTTACACAACTCTGCAACTCAGCTACTGCCATGCTATTGCCACCAAAATGGAAACAAAAAGCTCATTCAGCAGTCACTCACTATTAATAAATAGTCCTTTGCTCTGTGAAAATAGTAGCCTGGACCAGCCATATATTCCTGGAGAGAAAACTTTTTAAATTTAAAACTGTGAGCATTTTTTCTATGCTTTGTAGGGCACCATCTTAGCTCTTGCTGGCAGTGACACAGTGTTCCCACTGTAAATTGTGCTGTCATTGCAAAAGTGAAAAAGGCCTGCAGTGTTCTTCTTTGTGTTATCTCAAACATTTCTGCAGATTGTCATCTGTAGGCTGTCAGGATCTTAATCCTTTGCTCCTCTTGCTGTGTTCCTTATCTGCCTCTAGAGCCTTTGCTCTGCAAAGGAGGCAGCTGTGGTTCAGTCCTTAATCACTGACTGTCCTTTCCTACAGCTCAGAACTTGCTCAGAGGAATGTAAAATTTAGGTGAATGCCTGGAAGACCGAAGGAATGTCCTAGCACCGCTGTCATATTGGAACAGACCAGTCACCCCTGGAAGAGGCTGAATGCTCATTTAGCCAAGATACTCCACCTGAAATGAGATGAACAACTTTCTGGAAAAATGGCATGAATTCAGTCACCTGCCTGGCTCCTCCTCCCCACTTGCAAGAGCACACAAAGATGACAAGTTAAACCAGCAGCATTTCTTTTCCAGAACTTCTTTGCCATCCTTTAGCAACAACTTATTTTCTTTAAGCACCAACGCTTATCCTTAGGATTATGCTCCTTAGGATTATAGTAAATAGTAACATGAGTAGCGTTAAAGAAAAAAAATACAGAGGCTCCTAAATAATCCATCCAAGGTAATTCTTGCCTGACTTAGGAACTATTTGGCTTTTCTTTCTGCAGTCAGATCTGGACATTGGTTAGTGGACCTGCCTGCTGTGGTTCACTAACAAAAAACCAGAGAAAATGGATTGGTCTCTGCATGCAAATGTAAAGCAAGTGAAGAGTCCTTATTTGTTTACACATTTCTTTATAAAAGCTGACGTAGACTCCCTTATCATGCTCTTAAACAAAACCTCCCTAGCTAAACAGTATTTTAGCACCATCACCTCATTTATCTGCTTGACAAACCTTGCTTTAGATGCTCAGCCCATTTTATGCACCTAATCTCAGTGAAACCTTTTCATTTAGCCTGAGAATAAAATATTGAATACTGTTCCTATTTATACACTTCTGTGACCAAACTAAGAAAAAAAAAAATCACCTGATGAATCAGAGGAAAGAAGCACTGGCATTGGCAAACGCTCTGGTCTCACTCACAGCCAGCCTGCTGCCTGATTAATGAGCTGTGATATCATAGTCTGTGAGCAGGCATACATAAGTGGCAAGGAGAAGAATAGCACCAGACACCATCAGGCTGCTCCTGCCTAAGTCTAGGAGGAGAAAAAAGTAAAAATAGAGGTTGTAGTACTAGTTTCTTTAAAGGAAAAAGGAAATCCCTCATATATCAAGGCCCCTGGATTTGAGGAGATTTGTTGTTGGGTTTTTTTTTTTCCAATAAAGTTATATAAAGCTAGCCCTTTCCCTGAAGTGAAGGAGATTTTTATGAAAGTGCTTTGAAATATTAGTGGTTACTGGAAGAACAAAAGGTATTTTTTAACCTGAAGAAGTCATTAAAAGCTGACAGCTTTTAAAATTGCTTTGTGACTTGCTTACAAACTGGCAAAAAGAATAGCCAGTTTCTTAGAGAAAGATGCTTCATAGCTATTGAAAGCAAAAACTGATGTGTCAGGGGAGAAGGATATTTCAAGGTCAGAGCTGGTCAGAGGAGACTCATTTCTGTCTTTTATGATGAATTTCTTAATAATTTTCAAATATGGCATCCAGTACATATTGCTAAATTTTCACCTAGCTCTACTGGCCCTTGGAGTTTGCAAGAGACTAGGAAGACAATACAAAGATATTTTCCAGTTAAATTATTGGACTGGGATTCAGTATTGCATTTATCCCTGGATCTTCCCCCAGATTTCCTAGGGCTGCTCTCACCCACTTGGGAAACAAAGCTTTTGGACATTGATGGACATTGCTGGAAGGAACACACCAAATCTGGAAAAGGAGAGTTTGGAGGCTGAATTTGGGGAAGCAGTGCCCTGGGCATGCCTGCATCTCATTAAACTAGAAGTGAGGAATAGGCAGGTTGGCAGGCTGACATCCATGGATCCTTGGTATCAGGCCCTGAGTAGGAATTGAGAGGAGGACTATGGACAGGGCTGGTACAAAGTATCCCTTTCCAAAAACACACTCTCAAACATCTGACAACCCATGAGTTAGGAGCTTCCCCCTGGTGTCCTGCAGGCTTTTTCCAAAGTCATTTTGGTGATCTCTCACTAGAAAGGGGCCAAACCCTGCTAAAACAGCTTGATTCAAGCTGTAGAGGATCCCCTTGTGCAGCAGAGAAGAGCAATAGTGCTCTGACCTCAGGTTTTACTTCCTAGGATTTTCATTTTAGTAAATGCAGTCACCTAGAATGCATTGCAGAATCAATGTGAACAAGAAAGATCCCTTCTTGAAATCCAGAAAGCAGAAAAAAAGTGCAAGCAATGCTGTGAGGACATCCTCAAAATCTTGCAAACTATATTCAGTTATGCCAGTGAAGAAAACACAGACTTCCATGGAAGCATGTGGAAACAAAAGAAAAAAATTAGTATGAGGGCCATCATTGTAATCCATATTAGAAAAACGACAGACTTATACTCCATATGCAAATTTAATATAAACATAATAAAGCTACATATAAGTCTAACAGGCAGGTAATATCCTTCCTTAAAACTAACCAGCTTCCACAGATTGATTTTCACCATAGAGATTCCAGTTTATAGCACCATTTTTCTAAGTGATTCTCTGCACTAGAGTATAATTTAGATGATGGATCCCTCTCAATTACTGTCCATTAGAAGACAGGAAAACATTAAGTTCAAGTGAGTATTATGAGAATTATGGGTTACCTTTTAAGTGAAGAGATTGTAAGTGAAAATTAATTTTTTAACATGTTCATTTCTGATGTTGTGTGGCATGTTTTTGAGGAAAAAAAAGCTTCCTAGGAAAATAATTATTTTTAAAGTAAAAGCACCTTTAATTAAAGAAAAAAAATACGGTGCAGCATAGTAAAACCATGTAACTCAAACAGCAAATATTGCAAAGTATTTCACATGACTTCTCTAACTAATTTTAGAGGGACCCTGCACCATAAGGTAAAGGATGGCTGGATTATGCTGCAGATGTTCTGAGCATGAAGATGGTAAAGGGCTGTGAGAAAGCACAAGTGATGTCCAGTACAAGAAACATACCAGTGTTGCACATGCACATTTTTTAATAAGTCAAAGTAAAAGCTGAAGGCTATTACCTCAAAGTATCATCGAGATAAAGAGTAAAACTTTAAACCAACACATCAAACTTGAAATTAAACTCTTCCCTGGACAAATTTCATATTTTTCACATGGAGATGCCGTGTATTTGTAGCATCTAAATTCACTTCAGTTACATATTTATCAAATTTGCTTACTAAGGTCAGAAAGCCAACTTGAAAAATAGAACTCTTTTCATATAACCTTGATACTGAAACTAATTTAGAGACATAACATGACCATCCTGATTTTAGAAGGAATTTCTCTGATCTACCGTTTCAAAATAAAGTTAAACCAACTTGAGGATTCATTCAGACTGCTTTTTTTTTTTTTCATTGACAGAATATCCTAATATGAAATATCATGTGTTTACGCTTTGAAAATTACTGGTATAAATGCCTTAATATTATTAGAAAATAAAATCTTTCCCCCTCTGTAGAGACCCATGTGGAAACAAGACAAGATGAACATTTTGCATGACACAAAGAACAACTGCTCTGCAGCTGCTGCCACGACCCTCAGGCTACACTAGAGTCATGGCCCACTTCCTTTCCCTATAGGGATATTGTGGTTAATGTATCCATTTAGTTTACAGCCCAAGTATAAATCCTGTTTTATGCCAGCTTACTGATAACTTCATAGCAGGTTGCTTTCTATCTATGTGTCCTGCACATTCCCGTACAATAAAATATCTGCATTTAAGCCCTTTCGGACACTACATGAAATCCAAGGGATTTGTGTGGTGAAATCTTTGTCCTCATGGTTTGATTGACAAAACTGCTAGGGACAGGAAGGACCATAGGTCCATTTCTTTGCTCAGTGTCTCTGGAGAAGTGACCTGGTTTGCCTATGGAGCAACCTTGTAAATTTAATATTCAACAGTTAACACTCAACAGCTTTCAGAGCTAACATAATACAAAATGTTCCTGGGAATGCAGTGGACATCTAAATACCATTTATGTCTAAATTCCTAAATTCAGATGTCCATGCACAGTCAGTCAGTCATCAGTATTGTCTATGATTTGCGTTCTTATGGCACCTGCCATGTGAAGACCTTGACCAGGATTAGTTAAGCCTCTCCCACAGCACATCTCTGAGGATGGCAGAGCCCTCAGGGAGTAGCACTGTGTATAAATGCATGTTACAGAAAAGGGAAAAGTCCTCATGCAGGGGGGAATATTGGCCTTCTCATGGTCAAAAGCTGTTTTGATTTCAACTTAAATAGAAACAGGAATTGAGCTCATCTGCTTTCTTATTTTTTTTCTTTTAACCTATGAAACCAAGGGACCCGTCTACTCCTCCTCTCCTTTTGGCTGTACTCCAACTCCTACACATGCAACAAGGATTGATAACAATAAAATATGCTGGTATTGAAAATCTGCCCATTATTAATAAGGCAGATGACTCATTAGTCCTTCAATATGATGTTAACTCAGAATAAAGCCAGCCTTTTATTGCTATGGGAGTTTTGTTTGTTTACTTCAGAGCTCTGTTGCTCTTGCCAATGGTTTAGATCCATAAGAAAGTGAGATCATTACAAGTGCTGCTGCACTGACACCAGTTTGACCCCTGTCCATTCCAGACAGCGACAGCTTTTCCATTCTTCTGAACTGGGGTAGGATCAACACCGCTGTAAATCACTGGAAACTTCCACACCCTCCTCTTGCTGTTTTACAGCATCAGAGTAGAACTCCTCCATACCTGTGCAGTCCTTTAAAGTTTCAATACACACATATGATGAATATAAATATCTTTTGTGTCTTCACACATAAAAGGTAGCAAATGCAAAGTCCGAAATGCTGCCACACACTAGTCCAGGCTGGACAGTTAGCAGTTACAAAGCCTTGTATTCCCCTCCTCCATGATTCCCAATGTTCATTTAAAGTATATTTTGAGTGAATGAAAAACTGGAGTATAAGGAGCACAGAAAGAGAGACGAAGAATACACTGGGATGGTAATGGGAAAGCCACACAGCTAAGTATTCATCAGTAGTTGACCATGAAATTATGACATCCTATCAAATTAGAACTGAAATATTAAGTTCTCAGATCTTGTGGTTGAAGCAGTTTCTTGTGATGTTTTTGTTAGATTGACCTCTGATTACCAAGTCATTTTACCTACCAGTGAATTTTGTATAATGTTATGCTCTTTGATTTTAGGATTGTCCAAGACCAAAGACCTCATGAAATTTTGAATACCAGAATATATTTTCATTCTTCAACATAAAGAAGATGCAAAGATACCAAGATTTCCATTTACTAGCCTAGAGCTGAGCAGAGCAGGTACTTCTCTGGGACATAGGAGATGTGCCTTCCCAAAGATAAAAGGTGAGCAAAAGGCAGTTTGTGTCTGCCTTATGATAAAGCTGGTACTGCTTGTTAGAGAAAAGCTTTGTCATTAAGTTAAAAATGAGTGAGAGGAAACTTCCCAGGCTGTATCTGAAATGAAGCAGCTGAAGCAGCATGGCAAAACCCATGCATCTAAAACTGATATTCACTTCTCTTCCTTATATGTCAGAAACCTAAGAGTTCCTTCCTTTTACCACATTGCAGGAAACATCTCATCTCATTAATTCCATTCTTTCTTAGAATCTTTTAAATATGTATTTTTCATTAAAATTCTAATTCTTGATAAACTGAAAGCAAGATCTGGTGACAAAGAGGTTATAATTAATCTAGCAAGAGAAGTCAAAGAAATCCATGTAATTGAAAGCGAATGTATGAATGAGGAGACTAATGCTACAGAAGTTCCAAAGCCTTTTCTGTGGAATTAATACTACAGAGACCCATAAAAGATTAATCAAGATAAGCAATCGATAACTTCTCAAGTGCTAATAAGCACTGCCATGTTCCATGATCTGTTGAGCAGTTTATCATGTTTAACCATATGAAGATTTATAGAAAATCCATTGTTAAAACCAAAGGATGAGGTAATGCACCACTTAGTAAATGAAGTGCAATTAAAATTTATGCTTGATATTACACATTCAAAAGATCTGTAAAAATCATTTTGATTTCCTCTTTTTAAAGGAACAAATTTAAGGTACTAGTTGTACCTTTCAGCCAGTAGTCCTGGGAGAACAGTGAAGACAGCAGTGGCATTCTTCAAGTTAATATCTGCTTTCAAGTGAAAGGTGATGAAATAGCCTTAAAAAATTGTTAAGCTCTCTTCTCACTTCATTTTACTCAGGCATCAAACTTTGCTTGAAAATTTTGAAAGTTAAATAGAATACCTATTAGCAACAAAAAGGTCTCTGCTATCCATCAATCTGATAGATTTGCAGGTCAGATCAGTGAATTACTTAATGGCTAATTAATAGTCCATAAACTACAGGTCTTGACCTTGGGGTTACTGTGACAGAACTCCACACTACAGCATATTATTAATTAAAACCACCAAATTATGTATTTAGTAATCAATTATTTAACATTATTAAGATCTCTCAAATGTATTGACATGATTTGTTATTTATTTACATGTCATTGGGCAGCAATATATTCTGACAAGCATACTGCAAGCATTTCTAGTGAGCTTTGAACAGAGTTACAGAACCAGATGTATACTTTTCCTTTATAGGTACCTATTGTTTGTCTACTTTTAGTTTTGTTTGGGACTATATTTGTAAGTGAGAATCTCCTCCAAAGCTTAGCAAAAAATTTAATTTAAAAATCTTTATTAAGTCATAGACGTCATAGGAAAAAAAAGTTAAGATCCTGCCTGCTTCCTTCATAAATTTCTGACTCTTAAAAGCCTCGTATTAAAACCAGTGACACTATGGACATCACTTTGCCTTTGCAGTGTCCTGGACCATATATTTAAGCTTGTACCTAGATGACCCACTATGTACATGATAGATAGATAGATAGATAGATAGATAGATAGATAGATAGATAGATAGATAGATAGATAGATAGATAGATAGATAGATAGATAGATAGATATACACACATACCAAACCATTACTATGTTCCAGTTATGGTCATTCCTAAAGCACAGATGATTCCTGTTTTCCTGTGGCATGATATGGGGCAGAAAATAAACAAACTAAGCACATCCCAAGAAGTAAAAAATCACAATCAAGTTTCAGCAAACAAGAACCAGATTTTCAAAATAACAGATGACTGTCACCTTGTAGGACAGAGGATAGTCACTTCACCAGTAGAAGCTGGAAGCAGAAAGAATGAGCTGAGGTGCTCCATGGATACATAAAAAACCTAGGATGAGAGGAATTGTATCCAAGGCCCTGGAAACTCATGAGACTGCTTAGTGATTAGTGCTCATCCTGTCTCATAAGATAAACTCTCATTTCTTTGCTCCTGTTCACCAGAAGCACATTCATGTGTCCAGATATGGTTGATTTGAATTGCCCTCAGAGGTACCTGCTCCTCTTCCCTAAAATGGAAACTGAATTTCTTAACTTCTGGTGTGCTAAATCACACCTAAATTAGATGCCTTAAATAAACAGCATGTGTTACCTCCCTCCATGGACAATAAATTATCCAGACAAATGTGTCACTATAAATTATATCAGTATGATAGATACATACAATTGAGGGTGTATAGTTCCTAATTAATTAACTGGCATATTCATCTGCAATTAGCAAATAAGCTCTCAGATCTTGGCACAGGTACTGTAAATTGTATAAGGCATGGATGCGTAATTACAATGAAGCATGACTCTTTTTCACGATAGTTACTTCAGGAAAACACATTCACTCTAACCTATATTCACAAATTGCTCTGACTCACCCAAAATTACATTTTTCAAAACAAGTCTAGTGTTTAGAAGGCAATGGAAGGATTATTAAGGTTACATTAGAGGCATACTTTGCTGGGACATCACTTTCATTGCTAATGTTAGCTGGTTGGTTTTAACCAGCTTTGCTTCAGAGTGGTACAAATAATTTTGTACCACCTACAACTGAAGTTATAACACTCATATCAAGACAAAAAGTGTTCCAGACAGATTTACAGCCAAGAGAAGTTTGCTTGTGAAGTGGGACCATCTTCTTCTATTATATAAGTAGGATGAGTGAAATGTTTTACAGTGCATCACTCGTGGTGTGACATACAGGTTTGTGTCCATATCAGTAGACACTGACAGAGTTGGCCTTGGGTCTCCTAACAGCTGATTGGCAAAAAAAAAAAGAAAAAAAAAAAAAGAAAAAGAAAAATCGCTGTTAAAAACTATTCAACTCTTCTATTGATGGGCACAGAGTTGGTTAAACTGCCTCTGAAGCTGACTTCTCAAGTCAGGCTTGCTACTATTTCACATATTCATTTTTAGCAGAACTTTCCTATGCAGCCACCACAGTTTAAGCAAGGAGCCATGTAAACTTTAAAGACTTCCACTCTGAGCTTCAATTATTGCTGTTTATCTGCAAGTCACACATGATTGTGAGAGCCTATGACACACCACCTTGCCAAAATCACACTCAAGTACCATGCAACCAATGGCACTAAAAAGACATCCAGTGCCATTAACATGTCATGCTGGATGTATGACCTGCAAAGCAAACACTGCATCCAGAGCAAGAAGCATTGCCTATGGAAACCACGTTCCTTCCTGGCATCTCTAGGGCATAGGGCTCACTGTGTTTATAGTGAATGTCCTAATGTATTATTATATTAAACATCTCAGGCACTTTCACTTACCTTTCAGAATTAAAGATTAATCAATTCCATGACTGTGGACATCTAAACAAAATGTATTGATCCCATTCATTTTTAAAAGCAAGACATTCTGTTGTATTTCAATATGTTGTATTTTAAGGCAACCTTATTGATCACATCTCGAGAACTCTTGATATTCTGTTGGAATTTAAGATCCAGAGTAGGCATAAGGTTTTCATTATGATGATGTGTCCACGGAAACCACACTCTTTTGTATTGACATGCTTTTATTTCCACTGGGATCCACCCACTTCTCTTACTATAAGCAGAGGCTCAACCTGAGAACCATTATCCATTTTAATGTTCCTGCTGTTTTCCCTGGAATCACGCGTACACGTTGAAAGTACTCCTACACGCAAAGAGAAGATCCTAAAAACTGGGTGTAGACTTGCAGGAGTTTCACATTACACAGTCTTATATAACAAGCCTGCAGAAATCAGCTACTTTTGAGAGCCATTCTACTAAAGTCAGTTACAACCTTTCACCTTTATAGCAGACAAGTTCCTCAGAGCAAGACCAGAACCTCTGTTTTCCTCTTTGGTACTTAATGTTGGTCTAGTTGGCTAATAGAGGATAAAATGGAGCACCAACAGTTAATGGATTCCAGATACAACAGTGAAGGTCTCATAACGCAGAAGGTTAAGCAAGAAGGGGCACTGATCACATCTACACCATCAAATCAGCAGTCTGGAGGCATTAAGCAATGAATCAGCAGTCAATGGTTTGATTTTCAGGATTCACAGCTTTAAATGTTCAGCCTTGGAATGTTTATTAAGCAGCAAACAGAAAGTGAGTCTGTTCACAAACACCAGACACTCTCCTACATGGTTCCATTTTTTTGGGTGTGTATTTCTGGATGCATGCACTGGAGTTGAGCCATAGAGTCCTGTTGGTGTCCACAGAAGTTCCAAATGCTACATACACACAGAGAAAGCATGCTGAAAACATGCTATTCATGTAGGAGTTCACTGAAACAGGAATACACTGGAAAAGAAGAAAGGAATGAATCACTTCTGGATGCCACTCAGAGCTGCCAGCTTCACAAGAGGATCTCAAAGAAGACAGCACGTGCCTTAAAACTGCTCATCTGTACATGCATTCCGTGTGTTACTCTTCAGCAATACCAGTGGAGCCTCTTCCATATGAAATAAATATGTTATGTAAATAAAAACATAAATAAATTCAAGTGCTCCAGGCAAAAAAAAGAGCTTATATTATAATATTGTAAATTATGAAGACTGTAATTGCTACAGCCAATAACTTTTCAAAACAGAACCATGCTGATAAATATGTGCGATAAGACTGAGTAAGGCTTACTTAGTCTCAGAGTGGAGTAAATCACTTAAGTCAATGTAATTATAGAAGGCAGGCAATACAGTGAAGTCCTCAAAAAGTCATCAGCTTTCTCCCAACA
Organism: Phainopepla nitens; assembly: GCA_013400175.1. NCBI lineage: Eukaryota > Metazoa > Chordata > Aves > Passeriformes > Bombycillidae > Phainopepla > Phainopepla nitens. Next base: position 490,287 of record VXBQ01006010.1, read on the forward strand.
CTTTTTTTAATCCTGAGAAAGAAAAATGTGAATGAAACCTGTGCAAGAGGCAAAAAAAAATTTGCTCTGTGAGTTAGAATCAAAGAATCATAGAATATACTGAGTCTGAAGAGACCCCTCAGGATCCTTGAACCCAGCTCCTGGCTGTGTGCAAGACACCCTAAGAATCTCAAAAGATACCAAACACCAACCTTTCTTTAAGCATCTTTACTCTCTAGCTACTTTTTCTTTTCACAAGAAATCACAGCCAGTGATTTCATATCTATAAAATACATAGGAGAATAGAAATTATGGGCTTTACACTAGATCACTTCCTGGAGTGCCGTGGTTTAAAGGACTAATTGAACATATCTACCACAAACAAGCACACATACTTTGTAAAACAAAAAGGCAGCCCTGTCTGCCTAGCTGTGAGGATTTCTCAAAATGCATGCTGGTTCAACATAGAGTTGAGGCAAAGTCAGGGTTTTCATCCAAGATCCCAGAGTGTTGATAAAATGAGATTAGGATTCAACTTATTTCTGCTTTAATGGAAGATCCAACTGATTTAATCCATTTTTAAAAACAAAATGAAAAGTGCAGACTATCATCCATTTTTCTCAAGAAGCAATTTTGCCTGTTCTAAACACCAACCTTTCTGCTCCTGTATCTGTGTTCCACCAGTAGCAACTGCTTGGTGCAATAAATGTCTTTTATAAATCTTTAGAAGAGGCAGAACTGATAAAAAACAGTGACATTTCTCAGGTTGCATTCTGAAGCATTCAATTTGATTTTTCTCTCAGACAATTTCCTCCACTCTAATTACCTCTCTCAGTCTTTAGGTGACCTCCTCTGCCATACCCTGAAAATTTGTCTCCTCACATTCTACAGATCCTGTAGTTTCTCAATTCTGATCCTAAAATGTCTATATTTTTATTATATCATTAATCCTCAAGATCACTTCATAGTGCACCTGGTTAGGTAAACTCTCTCTGGTGAAGTTCATTTAGCTCACAGAAAATATGACACAATATGAATAATATCATATTTCTTTTCCTTATTACTTGTTTGGTGACACCAGCCTTTTTATTGATGAAATCCCCAACATTTGAGATGGGGAGCCCTCATACCCAGACCCTGAAGTTTCTCCACTTTCTACATCTCCATTTGTGTCCTCTATTGTCATCCTCACTAAGATTCAATTTCCTATTTTCCATAGCACATTGTCACTCTCCCTTTCAGCTCAGTTGCACTTGAAACTCAACTCTCTATAGCCCCTCTCTCTGTGTTTTCCTCCAATCTCCCACATCCATCTTTCTTCTTTCTTTCAAAGCTTTCTTTCAAAGTCACATCTCTACTTTCATCTCCTCCTACACTCCTTAGCTCTGGCAAATCCATCCCCTTCACCACCTTTCATGTATATTCCTTACTTTGTGCCACCCAATTTGCTTGGAACAAACTCAATTATTTATCAAATTCTCTTGCTCCCCTTCTTCATCTGTGGAACAAAAACTTCACCTTTACAGGACGTATAGGCCACTCGGGTTGGCATGAGTGCATGAATTCATGGACATCACATCTTCTAACATGCATTTGATGTTTGGGAAAGTATCTATGGCTGATGTGGCATTAAAGAAGGCAAATCACAAAGTCCTGTTTCAAGAAATCTTTATCTTCACAATAAAAACATATCTAAGAAGTAATCAATCTTACCTCTAAGCTCGTGAATGGAGTCCCTCATAATGCCTGCAATGTTTAAAACTAGGTACACTTAAAATTTGCTTCCATAGATAATCCTTTATCAGAGTCAAGCATTGTAACTACTCATATTTGTAAAAATGGACATCTAATTCCCCCAGAAATTTACTCTTGGGGAACCAAACAAATGCTTCTGGTACGCCAAACTCATTGAACACACGATACTTGCTAGATTTCTTTCATTTTCTGCAAGCATCATGCTATGTGGTAATACCAAAGGCTGTCCTAAGGGTTTGACATTGGTTCAGATCTCAGGGCTTTGATTGCCATCCAGATTAAAAGCATTTTGTAAGTATGCCAAATTAATAAAAATGTCTTCTTGATACAATTCACCTGGCCTTGCATTACCCGTCTATACCCATCTACACCAGAAGAACAATGTAATTTCAATTCTGAGATTCCAGAGAGCGTTCAAAAGATCTTTCACTCCACTTGAGAATACTTATTTATCTCTAGTACATAAACTCCATAAAATTAAGGTAAGAAACAGTTCCTCTGCTGTAACCTAAGCCTGTCTATGCAAGCAGTGTTTTGTTTTCTACTAATACTAATTGTAATCCCATTGTAGGTTCAATCTCTCTGCAAAATATGGGTCCAAATTGGCTTTTCCTACTGTTATGCTTTAACATTTCATGATTACTCAGCCCAGACTAAACTGTGGATTTTTCAAAAGAGAACTTCTGTTTTTTTTAATTAAATCAAGAATGTATTCTAGAAGGTAAGTACTTGAATTACAATCTTTGTCTCTTAAGACACATCCTAATATTTATTCTAAGAAAGAAAAAAAGAGCATATGAAAATGTAAATACATCAGAAGACATTAGAATGCTCTAACTACAAAAGGAAACAAAGGAGACTGCAAGTTAAGGAATAATAGAGTAACACCACTCAATCCTAAAACATATCTGCAGAGGAAATAAGTCTATAGTCAATGTGGTTTATTGGTTTATTTTAAAGGGGGGGAGGAGGAGGGGAATGAAACATTTCAAAGGCATATAAAATTCCACACCATAAAAATCAGTCAAAATAAAAAGGTTAGCTGAATCTGGACATGCCATGAAAAATCTAAAATATCTTTAGTTCATGAGTGGATTAAATATCTAGATCACTAGTGTAGACTGAGATTAGCAAAGCCATAAAGCCCATAATTCTACAGTAGCCTCATCCCTGAAACTCCACAGAATGAATCGAAGCAACAGTAAAGCATTGCCAGAAGGGACACCAAATCTCTTCCAAAAACAAATTTCTGATGTTATAGGGTACATCATCTGTATCTTAAACACATTCTTGAAGTATCATAGATAGACATCATCATGCCATCCAGTCAAATTCTTTCTCCTTACAGATGGAATTACCTGAATTGTGGCCCCATAATTTCCACAGAAAACCTTATCTAGAATCAAGCAACTTCCTTCTATTCAGCAAAAATCCTCTATAAAATATATAGCCAAAGATAATGCTAGCAACCTTGTGTGCTGGTAGTCTGGTATAAATCTTAGCCCATATAATGGAGAAACAGTGGCATGTTGTCAGGATACTGCTCACAATTGTAGATACAAATCTACTTCATCTTCTAGCTTATTCCAAACACTCATTACCATACAAAATTGCAAATGTTATGTAGCTCCCTGTGCACAGCAGATAATCTCCTAACAATATTATTAATGTGTTGATATTAATAATATTGGCATTTGGTCAGATACACCTGGTTGCAAAAATCACATGCTTTCCTTCTGATGGCAAAAGATAAAAGTCTACTTCTGAACGAGGAGTATGACAACTTGAATGGAATGCTGATCTCCTTTCATAGAGTGCCAAACTTATCTACTATCAGCTCCAGAGTTTCACTAAATATCAGCCAGTCCCACTTCTAAGAGCACCTCTACCTCTACCTCTTCTTGGAGAATTTGCTCTGGTTGTGTTGCACTCAACAGAAATCTATTAATTCTATTTTCATAGGCATAGCTTTTTCTAAGTCTTAGTGAATCAATATAATATTCAACTAATTTTGTTCATTCAGTAAGCTTTGGAGTCATTCTATATTTAATTACTTTAAGACAAATTCACTGGTACCAAATATCTAAAATAGGCTTATATCCTAAATAATTACTGTTACAAATGATGTATAATGACATCTCAGGAAATTGACACTTATAACTTAGATTGAAGATGTCACTCTTTACTTATCAATTTAAAATGTAGGAGAACACTGGTTACTGAAGAAAGAGTTGCAGAAGACAAGGGGACAATATAGACTCCAGACAGTGATAAAAATGTTTGTGTTGTATAGAATCATTGGTCAGCTGCTCCAAAATTGTCTTCTACAGCATGGCTTAGTAGTCAGCAGCAAGAGATATTCCTTTCATAACTCACAAATTATGCTTCATATAGTTTTAATTCCTTCTTTTCTAACCAGTTCATAAAATAAATTCATCAGACACGACTCAAAGCTAATGATGGAGGTGCACAATATACCAGCATCATGTGTTCATGTTTCAGCAGCCCTACAAACCAGAGATCAGCACAGCTGAGTTTAACTTTCCTAACTTCTCCTCTACTGACTGTCAGGGCTTGACTCAGCTGCCCAGACACAAGGATCTAATGCCCCTTGAGATACCTGAGAGGTGCTGCAGCATCCACCTGACTCCCATCAGATGTGACATGGAAGTGGCATGTGAAGGACAGCCAGGACGTACTAAGGTATCCCAAAAGGCACTAGATATCTGTGGCTGGGCAACTCAATGCCCCCTTGTGATTTTAGCAGTATGAGAAGAAAGCTCTTGGGACACAGTGTGAGCTGGCATCATCTACTGCATTACACTCTTTGATAGACTGAGCACACTCCAGTATTATTTCCTCACAGGTTCCAATGGGAGGTGGCTCCAGAACTTTACCTGCTCCTTCTGATACAAATATTTTTCATGTTGCCACCCTTACTCACGGGTGGTTAAGCCTGCTTGCTTTAATGCCACCATCTTCCAATTCCACCAGCACCAGTGTTTTTCCTCCCTTGCTGGGTGTGCTTAAAAGGCATATCCTCTTACACCACAGTGTTGGCTAGGCTAAACAACCCTAGGCTTTAACAGTGCTTTTGGGATGACATTGGTAGTCTTTATCACTACTGGAAACACTGTGTCTGAGGTGTTCTATTTGCCTTTTCTGCAGTCACTTGGGTGAATCACAGTCATCCTGTTGTTAGCTACCAGACTGCAGACTTTCTACCCTCTTTGTCATTTTGTGTGGGTGAGCTTCCAGATTACAGCAATTTGTCTCTTTATTAACTGTTTTCATATCATGATGCTTTATTTAGTTTTTTCTGTTCCTTCTTATATACTCATCTAAGATATCTATAACACAATCCAGTATATCCTTTCTTTATAAGACATGAGCTTTCACCTTCACTCTTAATCACTGGAAGCTCTCAATTCTTTAGCATAACTGAGAAAGTTCATTATTAGTTCAGAATTTACTTTCTGGGCCAAAAAGGAAACAGAATTTCTTTCTGCTGAGACAATATGAGAAAGAGAGAAGCAGGACAAAGCATCGGAAAAAGCTGATTATCTTCAGACAGACAACCTAATTCTTGTATTTGGGGACTTAAATCTGGTATCTTGAGAAAGATACTGTGAATTGCATGTTGATTGGGCAGGAAAGAATGCCTAAAGCAATGATGAGACCCAAAATTACCATGGAGTTACCATGGCCTTGCCTGTACTACTGCTGAGATGGTGTACACAAGGCAGTTCCAGACTCTTCTCAGTGGTATCCAAGAAAACAAGGAATACAAGCAAGGAATTACATTTATACATGAGCAAAAGCTTTTACCTTTTAGGGGTGACTGAACACCGCAATAGGCTGCCCAGAGAGGGTGTGGAGTCTCCATCCTCAGATATACTCAAAACCCAACTTGACATGGCCCTGAGTAACTTGCTGTGGCTGACTCTGCTTTGAGCAGGAGGAGCTGGACTAGACAAATTCCAGATGTGCCTTCCAACCTCAATCATTCTCTGATCCTCTATAATTGCGAAAGTGAATTGAAAGCTACACAGGACTAAATCTTTGGCCAAAGTTTGGTACACAGTAGAAATCTCATGGCCAGAGTTCCCTGAAACAGTGAAACCCCTGCTTCTCAAAAGCCTGCATCTTTCACTTCCCTATCCTGAAAAACCTGTCTTTGGAAGGATCAAACCCATCTTGGTTTTTAAGTGCCCTTTTATTCATATGTCACAGATCTCAGAGACTCTTACATGTAACTGCAGCATTGACATATACACCTCACCCCTGAGCTGGGATTAGCTCTCACTGTCAGACTGGAGGTGACCCTTTCTCAGTGAAGCCCCGCTGGTTTCCAGAGCTGTTCGTTCCTGCCCTGCATAACACATCCAGTATTGCCACTGTAAGGAGTGTTTGATCAAAGTTACCTTTCCTTCACAGGAAGCATTTCATTTCCTTCCTTTCCACAGGGCCCAGTCCAAAAACCACTAGAGAAGAGTCCAGATAAAGCAAATGGCCACTTAAATCTCTCACTCATTGCAATCAAGCAAAGAGACGAGTCACACCTACGGGAAAGAACCAATTTGGTATTCACCGCCTCTCATTTCATGTGAGGCACCTAGTCCAAGATGGGTCTGTAGGCTCCATCTGTGGTAAATGGGGCAGAGCAGGACTTCACAAGAGAGTTCAATTCATCTCTCAGACAGGAGGCACAAGTCGCCACCTGAAGAAGCATCCCCTTCCCCCTTCACTCTATAACACCTAAACAAGAATTTCAGGCAGCAAGTCAGGTGTGCTGAACCCCGTGGCATTCCCTCCACACTACCCTTGTCCATTTCCACATTCATATAACCACTATTCCCCTCTCCTCAGTCAAATGCAAGTCCATTTGAATTTGCTTCCACCATGTCTCCCGACTTAGTAAATCAAATCCATTGTAAGGCACAAAAGCAAAGGCTTTCTTCAAATCCAAATAAATTATGTTCAGTGTTTCAGGATTGCCTCCCAATCTGCTAGTGTATATAATGCATTTAAATGAAACGTATGCATATGAATGGTGATTGCTCCTTATTGAAACGCACATCTCTAAACACCCTGTAATCTTTTTTCTTACCAGTGTCTCCCAGAAATTATTCCAGCAGAAAAGGCTTTCTTCTTCATCCTCACACCAGCTTTAAAGCCATAAAACACGAACTGTTACTCAAGCTTTTATATTGTCGTTGTATTTATTATTTATTCTCTTTCCTTACACACACATTTATAAGTGTTTTGCAAATGCATAAAGGAAATTCTCGAGACTGGAATTTGGACAAAGACTAGGAAAACAAGCAATATATGAAAGACAGAAAAGAAAGTCTCTAATATTCTTGTCAAAAATTGGTAAATATTTAGAGACCTCATCTGATGCTTATTGCCAAGAGTAGGAGACTTTTTCTTTCTGCAGTCATTATTTTGCAGCCTGAATTCCTTTCCTATCAGTCAGTCCCCCCAGAACCATCTGATCTCTTAAATGAGCAAAGTAAATGAGTTTTCTTTTCTCTGCCTGTGTCTTACGTGTTCAGATTCTGTATCTTAAATGACTCAAAGAGGCATTGAAATCTGGACACATTGTCTCAAAAAAATATATAAAGGCTTCCCTAGAAGATTTCTAGCATACCTGGGGATATATTTTTACTGAGTCTCAACTGCTGTCAAATTACATTTCTTCCAATTTGCCTACTAAGAAGTAAATTTCACAATCAAAATGACTTTAGAAACCTAAACTTCATTTCCCAGGTGACAGAGGTACTTCAGATTCAAATCACATTGAAAACCTCCTACCTGCCTAAATCCCTTTTGAAAACTGATCACTTCATGGCCCTTTCCCTAAGAAACCTACCTTCTCCCTGTTAATTTACAGACCTGACTGTTTATTTTCTTTCAAGTAACAAGGTGACATTTTTTTCAGAAAACAGAGATTTCATCACCAGGAAAATAAAATAATTTTCTAGAATGACAACATTTAAAATATACTAGTTGCAGTATGATTCGCGCATGAATGGCTGATGAAAGAAATCCATTTCTTCCTGCCAAAACTAACAGCTGTATTATTAAAAATATTGATAGGATGCCGCAAAAAATCCAGTCAGATTACTATTGTGAAAAAGTACCTCATCTGCTGCTTCTTTTTAATACAGTAGCAAATATACTGCCTGGTTTGGCTTCATGCCAAGATTAATTTTAAATTGGACCTCATGAAATATTTATGAGGTCCAATTTAATGGGATTGCTTTCTCTGGCATTAAGCCTGTGTGGATAGCATCTTAAACACTGATGTTTTTAACAGAACCTCAAGATACACACACAAAAAAATCCTTGGGTATTAATAGGCTTATTAATAAATTGTTTAATGCTGTGACAGTCTATGTTAGAAGTATTTTGACAGGCCTTTTGTAGTGAATCTTTACCTGCTTTTCTCTGAGCCTGCATTTTGCATTCTGTCAAACAAATGCTGCTTAGCATTTAGCTAAATGGTAAATCATCATTAGCTAGAAACAAGCTGAAGTAAGCCTGGGTAAAGAGCTAATCACCCTTAGGTAGGCTTCCTGGGGAACTGACAATGCTCAGAAAGCTACAGACACCACTCAGCTCCTCTGTGGCTTTCTTGACTCACTGAGACACCATTTACCTTTGGTTTCTAATTACATTTAATAGTTCAATAAAAACACTATATTGAGACACGCATACTTACAAAAACCCTCAGTGTTTTGTACAAAGAAAACATACTGAATAATTGATAAATCATTTTCCTTCCCTTTTTCAATTAAGAGCATGGGCCTAATCTCTAGAGCAAATTATTTCAACTGCATTTGAACCCATTTCTAAATAGCTGCTTCACTGCTTCTCCTTAGTGTTCACAGTGGACCTTCAGCAATCCAAGACCACAGGTAGTGGAGTGTAGTGGTAAAGCCAGTACAGACCACAGCCAAATTTGAGCTCAGCCTGCTACTGCTAGACAGCATTGTTGATTGTGTGACCCCTGCAAAATGAGAACAATACTGCTGAAACCAAATGACCCCCCTAACTCTATGGATCAGCTCTGCAAGCTGCAACGCAGTGCCTTGAGTACAGAACCAAGTGGGTAATGGAGTACAGAAACTCTCTCTTTCCTATAAAGAGCTTTGGAGGCCTGACCAAACAGAGGCTTGTCTGGAGTGAAGGGCAGTCGTGTTCTGCGCCATAAAACAGATAATATATTCATGTGTTTTCCAGCACAACCCCTTTAGAAGGCCCACAGAGAGCTTGGAAAAAAGCAACTAACATGAGACAGTAGTCAGAAAAGAAAGATTGTCCATCTGACCTGCTTGGTTCAACAAACTTTTGCAAAAAACAATAAAGGCTGCCTTCCAGGAAGGTAGAAAGTATCAGGTAAGCAGGAGTGTGTAGCACACAATTCAAAAATTAAAGAGTAGGGGGAGAAATCACGTCAAATTATGTGTTTGGGTAACTAGAAGTCAATAGCTAAAAGATACACCTTCCCATATGGGTGCCCTCTGATTCTAGAACAACAGTTTACAGTCACAGAGTGGGACATGGTATTGTAAAACGTGCCTCAGTTCCTTTGTACTGGAGCTAGATATATTCCCATTTAAATCCCATATCCATGTCCAGTACTGCACTCCAGGAGGCAGAAAGTTGGCTTCACCATTTGCCTTCCCAGGACCCAACCTGCTCAAGAGTGAGAGCCCTTTAACAAAAATAGAGCCATGCTACCAGCAGTTTGGAACTAAATATAAAAAGATAATGATCTAAATAGTGAAACTACAAGGGAGTTTTAGGAAGGCAGATTGTAATTAGCCAACTGGAATTTAGCCAGGACACCACAGCTAACACCTCTGTGACCTTCAATCAACACTCTTTTAATATGCATGAAGTTGAGTTTCTTTATCATTAATAAACTGAATGAAAATCCAATAGGAGCAAATACTCTGTTGGTTGATTTTCATCATTACAGAACTGCTGGGATGATGAAATTCTTGGGGGGAATATTGGTGAAGAGTCAGTTTTAAATGCATAAAGAGCTAGCATTCTGTCCCCTCTCCAATACTTCTGGTACTTGACAGCTGTTGGATGTGCAGAAAAAATATTTTCACACTCCTATCTGGGGTGTATAAGCAACAGACTTCGGATGTCTTCCTGGCAGAAACCCAACCACCCAAATTCCCATTGAAGTCAATGGGATGGAAGAAGAATCTATAGAGGGATACCTCGAAATCTCTTTCACACTCCTGTGAGACCACCTCAGGACCTGGTATATTTTCTGAATCACATGCTGCACCCTCCCACTTTATTAAGGCATAAAAGTGCCAGGCCAGAACAGCACAAAACCTGCTCATTTTGTTGTTCTTACACAAATCAACACCTCCAGCATTAAAGAAAAGCTAATCACAAAAAAGACACAATTCACAGGCAGCCATTTCAAATGAAGGAATCCCACCCTAGACAAAGCAGCTCTATGGAATAAAAACTTTGAACACTTTAGGAGTGTTGATAGCAAGATTAATTATTACTTCTGTTGAGAGGCAGAAGCTGCCACAATGATGTGTCACCAGCACTTACCGAGCAAGGATGTATTCATCACAAGTGACAAGACTGCAGAGAAGTGAAATTCCTGTTTAATATGTGTCTGTATGCTAATGCAGTTTGAAAACAAAGTTCTCAAAAGCTGCATGGGAAGAAAAAAAGAGAAGAAAAAAGAAAAGGAAGAAGAAAAAATGCTTTAGCCAAAGTAAATGACAGGAAGAAGTAAAGCAATTTAATTTTTTTAGTCATTTTACAGACCTCTTGTGATTTAATCTGCACAGCCATTAGGGATTTAAAGAGGACTGATGTTTAACTTGTTTGCCCATTTAACTTAAGACAAATCCATCTGACAACAACAAAGCACTTTCTTTGTCTTCACCACCTAATTTAAAGGGGACATGTTTACTAACAGATTAATCTGTTTAATACAAATAGTCTTTTACATTCTTTAATCTTGTCCAAAAAAATAAGAAAAAACCAAAACAAACCTTCAGAAAGCATTTGCTCCCTTCCAAAGCCCAAAGCCGGACATTGTGGAACATGATATCAGTGAAATATCTTAGCTGTACAAACACACTGAACAATTTAAATCTTCTTTATAAAAGCAGGAAAAATATGTTATTTTTAAAGTGTCTGTTGAACACTATACACTTTTTTTTGTGAAAAGAGCTGTTGATCCATGGGAATTCTATGGCAAATGCACATATTTATTTCACAGAGCTGCATGCACAAAACTTTAGTTAGCATTCATGAGGATTAATGTCAAAGAGCATAATCACCACAACATCTCTCAATGTCTAAAAACTATTTCTAAAAACTACTCAGGAGAGTTCAATGGTCTTTTTTCAATGCACATATAGGCTTGAACTGCATATGGAATGCCTTTTTTTCTAGTATATTCTCTTCCATCACCACTGGTGTCACTTGGTTGTTTAATGCTAATAAAGATGGAAAATGTCTTATTCTGTAAAAGTGTTAACCACCTGCTGGTCAGGTTTATTCTTTTCTGATTGCATTTTCTCATCTTTGCTGTTGATGTTAATCACAATCCAGTGGGGGGAAAAAAAAAACCAGTAATGAGAATCTACAGATTCCAATAGTCTCAATTCTGGAACTGTCTGCTGTAGCACCTCAAATAAACAATTCAACCCCAAGTCAGCATAACTTGTGGGCATATATTTAAGAAAAATAATTTATCATAAAGATGTGCTTTATTGTCTCATTGCATTGAAGTTTTGCCTTTCCTCTGCATATCAGTTTCTCCATCTGCAAAATGCACTAAGAGCAATTCCAGGAAAAAGGTATTGCAAATACAAAGTAATATTCTTGTCACTTTTCTTGACAACTTTGTTCAGGTAGTGTCAAACTATCCTGTAAGGTGCCAAAGATTAAATTTTGTGGTTTGCATTTAAAATTATTAGTCCACAGGGTTCAGAGTCTTGCAGAACACTGTAGATGTATTGTGTTACCATCTGCTCTCCTTGTATTTCAAAAATTGTAGCAGCATTCATCTTTCTTCTTCTTTAAATATGAAGGAGAAAATATATATTTGTAAAATGCATTCAGGGCTTAGCCTTTTTAAAAGAAGGCAGTATAAAAATTGTGTACTGTTTTACTTAATACGTCAGTGTTGCTTCAGGAATTAGACAATTATTATAATAAAGCCTTTTATCTCCAGATTCAAAAAGGAATGTAATGTAAAGACACCTCTGTCAAAATACACATAGTGACTACGTTCATGAGTAAACGCTGCCACACAAAAGCTAAGTGATTTTTAGTCCTGGTAAAACAAGGAGCTCGTGGAAGAGATGGGAACAAGCCAATACTAAGCATTTACATAGGCCTTTTCACACAAGAATTTAAAACATTTAAAAAAGAAAACAACAACAACAAAAAAAAAAAGTAGCACTTGATTCCTGAAGCTCAGGCTTCTGCCATATCTATCACACATCAATCTTTTCTAGAAAATGTTTTAACATTTGCTTTGCTACACATATTTTCTCTCTGCCTCTGTATCAGGCATGCTGAGTAAACTGCAATTTTATACTGACATGCATGCGTTTGAAATCAGACAAATATTTGAATTTTACTGTGGAGGCTTCTATAAAAGCCAATTACACCCCATCCTGTAAAAACAATCTTTGATAGCAATATTAAAAACCATATGGCAATAACTGTATTTTCATTTTAATGGCAAAATAAAGAGCTGCTAGAAGACAGTCTTTATCAGCCTAACAACTATGCTATATCTTAAAAAGACTGAATAGGTTAGATTTTATGGCCACATAATAGGTTAGATTTTTCAGAGGCTTAACTGAAAATTTCCTCTTAAATTATTATTTAAGATTTCCTCTTAAATTATTATTTAAGATTTTTGGAGGAAGACTGTCTTTTTATTTCATGTTTTATAGCACTCTATCCTATCTGTCAAAATCCTAGAAAAAATGAAAAAAAATCCTGGCAATATTTTCCTTAACATTGTGCTCACTGATTAATGGACACCTCAAGCTTGGCCTCAGAAATCTTACCATTTTAACCAGAGATGCAACATCTTTAAAAAACAAACCAAAACCTGCTGTCTCAAGGCATTTGTGAGAGCAGGACTGAGGGATCCACTTGGCTGTAGGTGTAAAATGTGCATCCCAGCTTTACAGATCTCTTTTGAAAGCCTCACTGGGCTATTTCTGAAAGCATGAAGGTACTAACTGAGAGGCTGTCTTTCTCTTCAGCTGTAAAAGTATATACAGGGGGTAATTAAATTGCAATTAACTTCTAACCACCTTGTCTCTCAACAAAGTGATTCTCTCCTGTGGGAAAGGAGAAAGTAAACGGGATTTGGAGGTGTGGTGTACTTCCCTCCTTGCTTTCCCAGAGCTGATGAATGCCTACTCCAGCTGGAAAAATATAAACAGCTCCAGTGAATCACAGAAGTTTGGACATCTTCCTTGGTTACTTGATGCCAGATCTCTGATAATGCAGACACTCTCTAATCCCCCCCGTATGTGGCATTTTTGGAGTAGGGCAGAGTATGAATAGTCTGTTGGTGAAGACAGAGACTTTAATTAACCTTACTTTGCAGGGATTTACAGTTTTAGACTATGCAAGTGGTGGCATTTAAATTTTCTGTCTTATCTCTCTTCACACTTTCATGCTTATAAACAGTAAGAAAAGCCTTGGGTGTCCTCCTGTTTCAGAGGAAGGCCAAAAAAGTTCCTTGGATGCAAAGTCAGTTTAGGAAAATAGACATAATAAAATAAAGAAAAAAATGAGGTTAAACATGAAGAGTTCTACAGTATGTAACTATCCCAAAGGCTTGGGAACAACTAGACATTTCCCAACATGACCTCTCCCAAAGCCAGTGAAGTGCTGCATGTCACACTGAGAAATGGGACATGTTTTCTTGGGTTTTAATTAAGAATTATCACTTCAGCTCTGCAGGCAAAAGAATATGCCAGAAGCAAGAGCAGATGAAAGGAAACAGCTTTTTGCTACAAATTTTTAGTGCAAGAATCTTCTGTGCCCACACTCCCACTGTAATGTCTCACCATTACCCAAAATCAGTTGAAGCTGGGCAGGTTTCTGCACAGCAGGGGATGTCACCTTACAGCAAATCCCCCCTTACAGCCATGGTCCCCAAATCTGTGATGCATTTTGTTGTGTACTGCTTCAGTTTTGTCTGAAATTATACAACCTGCAAGACAACCAGTAAATCTGTTGTGGGAATGAAAAATTCTGCTTTTTTGAGAGCACCCAGTCTTCTTCAGTTGTTATAGCACCTGGAAGTTTTATGGATGCATTTTTCATCGCCTTTGGATTTTATATTATTTCTTTATTTAGCACTGAGAGTGAATACGGACAATTTATGGATCTAAGACTCTCAATTTCTCTCTAATGTGTCCATGTAAGAAAAATTAAGACTGCCCAACCCTGTGACTATAAAAAGGATTTGGCATTTGGTGAGATTGTCTGGGTGGGAATTTGAAAATTTCCACTTTCAGTGCATACCTTCTTGTGTCTAAATCCATTTCACATTCAAAATATCCTCACAAAATGTGCCTCACAAATTATTCTTCTTTTTAAGCAGCCTTTCATTACTTTCAAAATCATTGCCGGTGTAGTCAGAAATTATCAGTATCAAGAGTTAGGGTAGAGATTATTCATTTATTCATCCTCTTTGCACAGAGAACCAGGAATCCTCTATAAGGCAAATGCTGTATGCTTGATTTACAGCAGCTGGCCTGAGCATCACAGTACAACCAGGCAATGTAAGAACAAAGTTTCTTCACTGAAAAACAATGGAAAGTCAAAAATGCAGCTTGTTATTACAGCACTCAAAAGACAAATTACTTAAGATTTTTTTTCTTGTACATTTCTCTTTTTGCTAACGGAGTCTGTCAGGACATAGGAGGATATTTGCAAGTGCACTGAACAAAGACCATAAAAATGGATGACCAAGAAAACAAACTTTGAACATGTCAGGGCTTGCAGTCAGGCATTCACCATGAACCTGGGTGTGAAAGCCCAAAACAGTCACAAGAATACTGAGGACTTTCAGCTCCTGATTTCTGTCTCTAAAGGAATGGTTGGTTGAAGGTGTTGTGTGCATGAGCACATATTAGTTAATTGTGCTTACTGTCACGATCTATTGATGCCAGAAAGAACTCCACTTTCACATGCCTGTTAAAGAAAGTGATGCCATCCCAAATCCAGGCATCCAGAATAAGGTATGGAATCCTTTCACAATTTTATAAGTAATTAAACATTGATTTATGGTAAGTTTTGCTCAATTGCAGTAAGAACTGAGAAGGTATTGCAGAAAAGGTAAATTATTCACATGAGTTCCTGGTCTTATTATAAAAAAGCAGAAGAGGACCTGTAGAATCTAGCCATGCAGAATCTTATTCCATTACCTCATTGTCTTTTATTCATGTGAGGAGCTAACCTGATTTTGATGAAACTCTGTAAATCTGGCACAGCAAGAAAATCCATTGAATTGTTTTGGTTGCCATTTGTACCCTTCCTACTCTGTTTCACAGCTCAATTTCTCCAACCAGCCTTCACCTCTCTTGATGCACCAGCATGGTTCCATCTTACCTCGCCCTTGACAATTCATGGCTCGGGGAAGATCAAGACTAACTGGAGAGTTTGTCTTATTGAGGAAACTGGGAGGAAGAAATGCAAACATTACAATCACTTAAGCCTGCATAAGCATCTATTTACTTTTTAAAATCACATTTCCTTGTAGCAGAAGAGAGAATTTTAATAGGTTATATTAGTGACAAAATATAAGTATTTGATAAAATGCTAAAGTGAAATGCAAAAACCTATAATCCAAAAGGCACTTCTTTTATCAAATGTGTACAGGATAGCTGTCAGCAGATAACATTAGCTAATGTTTAATGTTTGATTAAGCCAGATCATGGCACTCGAAGTTTAGGGTCAAATAATGTTATAAATTATCAGAGGTGATTAAGAGATAGACACAGATTAAAAAACAAAAATGGTAGGATGTGAGGTACAAGAAGAAAGCTGAAAAGAGGCACAGATATTAGGAATATGAAGATACACCACTGGCCTGATTCTCATTTGTGTTATGGAGCCTTTATGCCTCCCTGTTTGTTTAATGTGGCTTTGAATGAAAGAAAATTAAAAATCCATAATCTCACTGGACTTGCTAGCATGACTTCATCTGCTTCAGTGCTGATGCAAATTTAAATTTTATTCTTCAATAAAATTAAATTATTTAACAATAGAACTGGTTAAATGCAGAAGAGAAAATGTAGTATTTATATTCCAGAATCTATTAATATTAAGTAGATTTCTAATTTTTTATTCTTCATTCATGAACATTTACCTGAACTCATTTTCAGTTGCATGAATGGAGAATATTTCAGAGTCATTCTTGATGTGAACACCCTGGGATGTGCATCAACAATTCAATGTAGTCTCTTCAGAGAGCAAAACCATCATCAGGTAACCAATCCCAAAGTACAATATATGCTACAAATATAATCAACTCCTTGTTGGACAAGTTCAGGTCAGGTTTTAGTTTAAGCTGCTTCAATTTGGAGTGATTTCAAATTTCTCACAGGGAAATGCATTGGTTCTGCCACAGGAATAGGAGTGTTTCAAAGCATCTTTTAAAAAACAAAACCCAAGTGAAAGAATAACCCTGTCACTTAATTGGAAATATCAGGTGCAGACAAACCAGACTCATATCTTGCAGTGATAAATCTGAATACCAGATGTGTTAATATTGGAGTCAGAGAGCAGAAATTCCTTACACATACTACCCTAACCAAACCTCTCTCATAAAGGAGGAAAATGTAAAACTGTTTTCATCCCAGGTTCCTCATATGAATATCAGTGTCAACAGAGTATCAACTGCTAATGAAAGGTTCCTTCAGGCTGCCTTGTACTTTACCCTGAATCAAAGCATCATGACTGCTTTCACCTGCTCCTGCCAGGGTGATCATCTGAAAGTTGATCAAACATATCTGAGCCGGTACAAGAGCAATAACGGATGGAGACGGATGCTGTCAGGTAGGAAGATGTCTTCACGCGCTGTTTGTTCAGCACTTGTCACCTCTGGATCACAGAACCTCTGTGAGCACCTTTCTTTTTTATTATGACAACACTGCAGTCCAGCAGCTTTCATTCCTGAAAGCTTGATGAAAATACGTGATGATTTTTTGAAATATGAGAAGAAGCTGCTTATCTTTGGAAAGATGTTTTCTTTGATGCCGGTGTAAAAATGCACGGAATGCATCTAAACTCAATTAAGGAATATTTGTAGTATCACTTAACCTCTTGCAAATGCTTCCTGGCCAATTGTAAAGAGAGCTGACATTTTCTTTGAACAGAAGAAAAAAAAGGATCAGGAAGATACATATTAAAACTTACTTCTTGTGGGAATATGGTCTGGGAAGTTTCTTCCCAAAAGAGAAAAGTTTTAGGGCTGCCAGTAAAATGTAACACTATGTAACATCATGTCATTGCTTGAAGATTGGATATAGAAGACATTCATTACCCAAAAAAGTCCATCTAAAAGTGCTGGGCAGGTTGCAAAGACATCAAAATAATTTTTTGTGTTTCATTAAAGAATGTGACTACCATGATACACTGTAGCCTAGTTCTTCTCCTGCACAGATTTTTACCACCTCGTAATGACAGCATTAAAAAGCATTCTCCCACCCATGGAGTCTTAGATTTGGACACTCAGAAAAAAATGGTATGTTATTCAGAGGTAGCTTCCAGTTCATTCAATTCATTTAAAAGTTTCATTACAGCAGATAAAAAGGAACGTAGTAGCAAAGATCTGATAAAGAGCAGACTGTGTTTGTAGGATATACCTGTAACATCCCCAAGTCTGAAGGAATACAGAGCTTTTCTTCTATGGTGGCCATTCCAACCTGAAGTAAATCACAAGATGTTGTCAAGTGCTGTTACTATCTCACTATTGAAGTATTTTACATGCGTCAGGTTATTAACAAAAAAAAAAAAACAGCTTCTCTATTCCTCACTATCCACACCAAGATCTCTAGGAAACACTCTGGCAGTCATTCTTCCCCTCCTAAGGTCCAGATTCTTACAGCCCAAACTCCATCTGAACCTGAGCTGCTGTGTGTTGTCTTTTGGCTTTCAAGGAATCTTAAGCAACAGAAAAAAGCATCAAATAAGTGGAGATGAGACTGTGTGAATCAAGGGTCTCCATGTCCAGATGCATACTGTGTCTCTTCAGGGCTTTTTTAACATAAAGCCTTGGAGGAAGAGGGAAGGGGTAGTGCAGTGTAACACGCAGCATTTTCCTCCCCAGCTCCTTCAGCCAAGGCTGATACTTCCAGGAAAGTAATTCCCAACAGATCTACAAGCATAACTAAAAAGTAACAGAAACTGAACTGGTTTGGGGGTTTAGATATGGTAAGAACAAGGAAAAGTGATCATCAAAACAATCCATACTTTTGAACTTCAAAACTCAGCTGTGTTCTTTCAGTTACATGGATGATAAAACTATGACATCAACAGGCTCTTCAAAGAATGAAAGTGGGCAAAGAAAAATGGAAAATAAGAAAATTCTTTGACTGCTCCAAAAATGCTTCCTGAGGGAGAGTGTGTATTTTTTCTGCCAGCAGTAGGATAACGCTGAAGGTGACAGAAGAGGAATTAAGCAGCCACCTGATAACACCAGCATTATGAAATACTATTCACAATGATAAGGTGCCAGCTGTCCTTTATTACTATTCAGGAATAGTAATGGAATTGCTAATGTACCTTGTAAAATCTTCTCCACCACACTTCTGCACACTAGAGAAACATGGTCAGTAACCAAAAGGAGTGGAATTTATGCTGGCAAACTAATGGAGTCAAAATAATGTGCATTGCCACAGTATCTACACACAGTCACTGCCATGCACAGAGCCATCCACAACCTGTCCTGAATGAAGTTTGCTCAGATACTCTTCATGCCAAATACCCAAGTATTTGCCAGACTTCCTGGAAAGGATTTGCAGCCCATACTCCCAGGACAATATCATTAGTACTGGCCATTATCTACTTTTTGCACAAAGGGTACAGGCTGTTGACCAAAGGCTATTGTATCATGAGATAAATGACTTCCTGGAATTCCCTGGATAAAGACACTGAGAGATAATGCAACACATAATGACCTCAGGTGGTCTTTAGACTAAGACTAAGCTTCCATAAGCAGGAGAAACTGGAATTTCCTACACTATTTGCTGAATGGGTCATATTTTAGTAGTTCCCAATCAGTCTGCCTTTAGCATCAAAGAAACAGCAGACCAGTGAAATGTGGAATTATAAGCCTTGGTTCTTATAAGGCTTTATTGCAAATAAGGAACAATCACACTTGCATGTGTCTCCTCGTTCCTCCTGACAGAACGTGGCAAGGTAACTAATGAACACACTAAACCATATGAAGAAACATGAGTTTTTCCAACTTGTTTTCTCCATAATATTTTTCCAATTTGTTTTGTTTCATTTGCAAAGTGTTTCTTCATAAAGATTTATCAGAAGGGGAACACTCACTTTTGCTCTGTTCCAATTCACACTGTAGGTGCTCTGCCCTCTGAACACCCAAGGCTTTTGATTTTCTTGTGTTATCTAAGTGACCTGCTCTCCTGCAGGTTTTGGATTATCATAAACAAAATATTCTACGTCACTTTAGTGCTTAAGCCTGGATCCAAATGCATTGATACCTGATAAATGCTTCACAGGTATACTCTAGATACTGTACCCTGCCCTGGAAAAAGGATATTACATAGCATTTACTATGTAATGAAGGAATAAAGACTCCTTCCACATGGAGCTCTTACTTCTAGTTATAAATTATATTTCTGTGAGAGGTCAATAGAGTTCTCTGCATTCTCTTTTCTTCTTTCATTCTTCCAGTTCCTTCTCCCATGTAAGTCTTTCCTTCTGTAATGCCTCCTTTTTCCATCCCTCTTGGAAAGAATGCTCAAATGCTTTCAACACAAGAATACAATATAAAAATAATGAAAATCCTTGAAAATAGGGGATCTTCTTCACCGGCGGGCTGAAGAAGAAACAAAATCAGTGGGATGCAATCAGAAATAATTGAGACACAGAATGGAAAAAAAAACCAGTGTGGATTTGATAAACATCTATTCTAAACATACTTGCATGTAATTTGCCTGAGATTTAAAGCCTTTTGATAGCCTAATCTAAAAGTTAAACATCCCAGGACCTGGGCAGAGCTGTTGACTGGACAGTGAGGATATCAAAGAAAGAAGGCCCTTGCATATGGAGAAGTGTAGGCAAAGTGAAGTGATTGGCAGGTCACCACAAGAATCAATATCTGTCAAAGAATAACTGTCAATCAAGGACAGTTTCACTCCAACTGGATGTGAAATAAAATAAGAGCACACAGCATGGCAGAAGAGCTTAGCAGTAATTAAAATAAAGAAAAGATGGAGCCATATTAGGTTTGGCACCAACAGTTTTACAAGTGATCTGAACAAACTAGGAAAGCATTTAGCTTCCTTATTGCAACCAGCATAAAAGCAGGTTAAAGAGACTTTTACAACTGTAAAAACTAATAAAATAAAACACATTATGTGCTGGAAAACTTTGCAAGAAGGCTCCTCCTGATGAACAGTTTCATCTGTTTAATCTCTCCTGGCTGCTTAGGTCTAAGTGCTCAGCAACACTATCTTTAAGAGAGTTAGAGCAGTAGTAAAAACACATACACATCCTAATATTTACATAAAAAGAAAAATCTCCAGCTTCACTTAACCTTCCAGTGGGCATAAGAAAAACTTTTTCTGAATCTGTTTTATTCTAGTACAGATCACTCCTTAAAATACTCTTTCAATGACTGAATATAAGCAAATAAACACCAAGTCAAATATTTTTCTGTAGCACTAGGTTTAAGAAGAATATTGTATCACTTTTCTTAAATAGTCACCTAAACATAAAAATTTTTCATTTTTTTACTTAAGAGACACACCACAGTAAAAATATACTTAACAATAACATCCTTATTCCTTAGCAGTTATAGAGCAAGAACACCTTCAAGAGATCAGTAAGGAAGAATGACATTAATTTGACCTACAAGAAAATTCTACTGCTAGAAGTGCTAAGAACACAACTGTGAAAATGAGCAATAAGAAAAATTTCCAGATAAACACATTTGAAAGTGAAACACACTGGTTAGTTACACTGTCAAACAAGGACAAAAGAAAAATGGGCAGTTTTCAATTTAGAAATTCAACCTTTGTTTATCTTATTACAACCATTTTCAGGGAATTCATCATCTCACACCTGTTCTAGCAATAGCCTCAAACGATAAAGGCATCACTTCTGGATTTCAAAGTGCTATTTAAAACAAAAAAACTGATATAAAAATGCTTTTGATGATGCCAGAGGAAACAGAATTTATCTGTGCAGGGACTGGAGTTAATCAAAATGGGTATTTCTAAGGTAGTTACGAGGCACTACAAAAGCAATGAACAAAACCTTCTTACCAGCAGAGGACTATGGTTTCTGGCAAAGAAGATACTATCTACAGCGGGCGGTGCTCTTAGACAAGGCTGTCCCTGACTTCCCACTAAAATACCACCTTTACAGGAGTTCACATCTTCCCCAAACTGTAATGATTTGGGCTGAGAGGCCTGAAAATTGCTAAGGCTGAAATTTTTGGGAAACGTTGACCTAAAACTATTCTGCTCTTTCTCACAGCCGGGAGGAAGAATGCATTTCTTTCCCTATTCTCTCCTCCCCCCACATTTTACATTTTAAGTAAAAAATACCTTTAACATCTGCTTGGTGGAGATGCTACTGCTCCCTCCATGACTCAGATCAGGATTTGGAAACATGGCACAGCGGTTGCTATAGCATCGATATTCTGTTGTTCTTGTGAAAATGTCCCCAAATTCAGCCAAGTTATGAGTTTCTGCACATCTGACCACACAGGCTGAGTGGAAAATTTGACTGGGGAGAAAATAAGAAGCACAGCTGGACCCACTGAAACCTGTTGGGGCTGAGTGTGTTTACCTCGTCCTCCTGAATCATGGGTCCATCCCCTTGCAGAGCTTGGTGAGCCTTTTGGCCACCAGGCCCTCGAGCAATGAAAGCTGTACATTTTCTCCTTCTTGTGCCTTTTATTGCCTCAGTCTGCTATCCTCCCTCTCCTCGGTCATGGTTAGAAAGGAATACTGCAAATTATCCCATTAGAATGAGAATCAGGCAGAAAAGTTTAAAGTTCAATTACAAAGTTCAGAGTGGAGACCGGGCCACATAATGAAGAACAAGAAATTGTCCAGTGCATCCACGGATTTTGTCTTTGCCAGTGTCTCGAGCAATCGGCGTGTGCAGCTTTACGATCACCTTCCCAATAAATCTGAAGTCTCACTTCCTTCCACAGGATGGCATTGTGAAAAATAAGGCTGGAAAAAACCCAGCACTCTGGAATCCCTCCATAACTTTGCTCTAGCACCTCAGTAGTTTTGGACCCTTAGATGTTCATCTACATTAGCCCATTTCATTCCATGTACCAAGAGGCCAACAGGCTGGGAACCCATCACAGCTGGAAATGTACAGGAAATGAGAATGCCATCTTTGAGACCCTCTCTCACTTACAGCAAGAGTTGAAAGATGGGCAGTGCATGATCAAAGTTAAAAATGTGGTCATAAAATTAAAGAATATAATCCTCAAGTATTGTAGTCAGGTCAGTTTTAGTCACAACCTATATGAGGCTGAAAAGATCGCCCTAAACTTTGCACTGCTGAACTCTGATTGTCTGGCCCTGTCTTTCTGAAAATGCAGATTGCCTGAAATCACAGTTCTGATTTATGAAAGAGCTGAGAATCCAAAGTGCATCAGTTGGCCACAGACCAGCTTTCTCGACAAGAAGTATAAAGTATTCTGAAATGTAAGAGGTTTAAGGCATCTCAAATTCATAAAATTGACAATTTTTACCTTGCATTTCACCTTTTTCCTCTGTCTCCATGCATTAAATAGCAAAAATACATTTAAACAGTGATTAACCAAAGGATTAATAAACTACCCTCTTATGGTAGCACTATATAGAAAGATATTTGGCGAAGCTGATAATCATGCATTCAATGCTGGACAGAATGGTGTGCAGCAAATAACTCAATGGCATACACTGAGCAATTCAGATAAAAAGAAACATTTCATAAAGCTCCCATTCAGCAATCTCTTTTTCATATGTTAAAGGCACAGACATCTCATTGAAAAAAGTAGCTATGCAATCATGTAATTTAATATCCCTGTCAGGATGATGGTGAACAATTGAAAAAATAACCAGAATTAAGATTGTCTATGTATTTGCTGCTTTCTCTACACTTGACTTTACAACCTTAACACTCTTGTAGCAAAGTATATGATATGACTGACTTACCAAAAACCATTTTCCCACAACTGGGTCTTTCTATTTCAGGGACTTGTAAACACTGTTTTTTTGAATTGAAATCCTACTGACATTTAGAAAAATCAGGAACTTTAAAAAGTCACAGAAGATAATATTCAAAAATATTAGTTTATTATACATTTCTAGTAATTTGGAATACTGAACCTACCTTTCAAAAACACATGCAAATGCATTTATCAAGCAAAGGTGTAAGACCATGTTCAGGGACCCATTTAGGAGGATATGGGGGTAGAGGCCAGGAATCTGAAAATATCCACTTTAAAATGTCTTCCTTCTTTAACTTGGATCAATTAGGGAAATGGCTTGCCATTAAACTATGGCTCTCCCACACACCATTTAAATACACACTTGACTCCCATTGAAATGGTCAGTTCGACTTAAATTAGATTGAACTGTGCATAAACAAAAGGCTACTGGAGAGCACAAAACTCCCATAGCACCCTCTGCTGATAAAGAGGGAATGGGATTAACATTCATACAGAGCAATTCCACAGAACAGGCAAAGTAACAGAGGAAAGTGAAAATGGGTTTTCATTGCAGTTCAGAATTTAAGCTGCTGCTTTTATAAAGGGGCCCTTTCAAGACATTACACTCAAAGGTCCAATCCTGCAGTCCTTACTCTGGCAAAATTCCAGCTGAAGTCAATGGGAATATTGCCTGTGTAAGGACTATTCAAAATTAGTCAAACTGTCTGAATATCATTCAATCAGCTCTAATCACTGCATTGAGAATAAAGGCCGTAATTTTAGCAGTTTTTGTCACTTTAAATTCTTCAACAAATACTTGCATTATTCTCTGTAAATCATCTTGCCAAGCAGTATTTGTCAAATAATTGGACAATTTTTTTCCATCAACCATTGAATAAATTATGAATAACAAGCACTGATTTAACCATGTGACTCCCATCAGTCAATTCTTAAGTTTCCAATGAAGGGCTTAACTGGAGGTTTTATTGGTGGCCTAAACATTAGAGAAATTCTCATTCAACAAGAACTACTCAGCAACCTTTCCATCAGTATTGACAACATTAAACCTGAATGGCAATTTATTTTTTTAATTGTATGGACTACCATAAAAGTTAGCATATTTTTGACAGAATGTCTGATTTTACTTATTCTTCCAAATCCAAAGTAAAATTTTAGAAAAAAATATGCAAAGCTTTACTTAGGAAAGAAGAGATTTGATAATAAAGAGATTAAATAATATTTGTCAAATTAACAGATACACTTGGAATAAATATTTATTTTCTCTCAGGCACATAAGCCTCACACAGGCACAATAGCTACATCACATTAGCAACAGCATTCGTGTCTCCTATTCAACAAATATTATGCTGGTTCTTTCACCTCTGAGACAAATTCTTATCAGAAATGTGAGGGTGATTAGCAAATTTTATTCTGATAATAAAAAATTAAACTAGAAAATACATATACATTTAAAGAGGCATTTCACAGGCAGTCAAAAATAAAAAAATAGGGAGAAAAATTAATTTTAAATGAGAAATACTAGGGCATCAACATGTACAAATAGCCCAGTGACCAGTAATATTAAGTGACTTCTGGTTTAGAAGAAGAAATAGTCCCTTTAAGATTTGTTATTGAACAATGCAGTGTTAGGAGAAAAGCTTGGGTTTATATGAAGTTGTATGGCAACTGTAGTCACTCTGACTTGGAAAATATAATTTTGGATATCAGCGATGTCATTTGAAATTGTTCTTCAGCAGCACTTACCCCTGAATTATAGAAGGTATTACTATAGCATGTAGTAGCTTGTCCTACAGAAGCAAGAAGGGATTCCCTCTCTCTCCCCCCCATTGTGGATTTAACTATTTGCACAGTTTTTTGCCTCATTAACTCTCATTAAGTTCGTGTTTCCCTCTCATTAATTCACCTTTTATTTCAGGTAGTATCAGGAAGTGCAATTAGCTGCATCAAGCACATCTTCACTGCACAAATGATTTAGCTGGTAACTGTGTTTATAATTAAGTGGCTTAACACCACTTTATTACATATTTTCAGTTGCTCACAACCTTGCCAAACTTGAGTTGTTTTCCATGCCAGGATTCTGTCTTGGGAAGAAACTTCTCTGGAAAAATTCTGTGAAAATCTTCTATGTGAGTGGAAAAACTGTTTTGTCTACGTTCAAGACACTTGGCCTTTTTTATTGCTGGTGGGGTAATTGCAGAAAAAGAGATAAAACTGGGGCGTGTCCTTCTACATGTGCTCAAGGGAGTCTTGTTGGAGTTGGCAGATTTAAAGCCTCTGTCTTTGGCTAATAAGTTCCATCTTCCCAGAGCTCTGAAAATGGAACCACTGCGACCATATTTTACCCCCAGAAGGTGACCAGCCTTTGTTCTTGTCCTAGTGGTCTACACAGAATGTTTTCTGTAGGAAAACACAAGCACCTAGATCAGAAAAACTCTGTCTTTTACACATCCTGGGATCTGTGGATCCACAGCTTGGTGATGAAATCCGGGCAGTTTATCCACATCACCAAGCCTGCCTTGAGCTCAGAGTGGGCCACCCACACAAGTATTAACTTGGCTTTCCAGAAAGATTTTCTAGCTCCCACTACATCTGTGTGATGCAGAGAGTTAGAGGCAGAAGGCAAGTTCCCCACGTCAAAGCCAATTTGGGCAGATGGTAGAGGAGCAGAAACATCCTGACAGCTGTATGGACTTTTGAACTGCCTACTGCACTCTCAATGCTCCCCTTTTGCTCTGTGGTGCCTAGGAAGAATAGTGAAAAAACCCTCCCTGATGCCAGAACTGATGGGAAAAGGTAGGAGAAAGGACTAGACTGGAGCAGACTGGGATATGACAGAAGAAATCTGCATCCTACAACAAAAATTGGAAAGCAGCTTTGAATTGACTGTAAAAACTGATCCTAACCAGCACTCAAAAAACCCCACATCTCTAAACACACCCTCTAGCCTTTGCACAGCCTTGCTTTCATAATTATGCTGGTCTTTTCCTCTAGGTCTCTGCTATAATCACCCTGGTTTTCATATTAAAAACATATTGGGGTAGGTTCTCCACTGGTGTAAACTGGCAAAGTGCCCTGATTCTCGTGGAACTGTGCCAGTTTTCATCAGCTGCATATCTGGACCATTCTTGCTAATTTACTTGTAAAGAAGCTCCCCACATGCCCCTAATCATTTCCATTTTCCCCCTTGACCCTTCCTGTGTTTGAGGTTGGGTTTTTATCCTAGAAACATGGTGAGAAAATGCTTTATTTCATTTCATCAGCAAATTGGGATGTCGTTAGTCACCACTTCCAGCCTCTCCTCCAAAATCAGATTCAGAATAGGGTGCAGCACAGAAAGATCTGTGACACCTCCCTGGTTTGGGAAGGTGCAGGAGGGGACACACACACAGTGCAGCTCAGGGAGCAAGACCTGCTGTGTCAGAAAAAGAGGTGGCACGTGCTCTGTCTCTGTGGCATTTTAAATACATTTACAATGATCCTTGGATATCCCACTGATGTCTTTTCTAAGGAAATCTTTTGTTTTCTATCACCAACCTAGTTTTCCCCTTCATTTGCTTTATTTGTCTCGCCTTAAGTTTTTATTTTTATGCTGAGCTGTGCTACTAGCTTCTCTTGAAAAACTTTTTCCAGTCTTTTTTGTGGAACTCATGTCTTTTTGATAAAACCATTTATGTACTTGTAAACTTCTCCATTAAACTGTTAATCTTTGAAATACACTATAAGGCTGGAGCAGCACAATATACTGTTGCAACAATCAGGGTTATTTTTCCTCAGAATTATACTCCATCCAGGCTCTTTGTAGATTTGTGTTCTTATCTTTAATGACTTTATCAATTAAGTTCCCTGACACCAAAAAAGTTCACCATCGTAATTCCTGGAAGCATTCTCAGAACCACTTATCCCAACACAGTTTTGTATGAAGTTGGCTACCTCCAGTTTTCCTCTATTGTATCACATTTTCCTGATTAATTACCTAACATTTAATAGGAATTCAGTTAGCAGTTCTTTAGCTCCTTCAGATTCCTTGGACAAATGCCACATGTTCTGACTTTCACTGTCCTTTAATTCCATGGGTTGTTGCAAACCCTTTATATACATCAGTGCTTTTGGCAACATTTGCTCTTTGTAAATGGGAAATACCAAGGCAAGTGGTTCCTTATGATCTGCTCTGCTGAAGTTCTAAGCCACCAAAACATTTTGTTTCTGCATAAGCGCTTTGTCTCCTCAGTTTCTTCCCTCTGTGCCTTGGTGACTCCTCTTGTATTTTCAGCATGTTATCACTATAAACATTCTTCAAATTTCCTCTAAAGTGTTTGAGGTTAACTACACTTGTATTACAAGCAAATGGCTTAGAAATAATAATAATAAACCCCTCTTTTTTAACAATACACACCAATGTTGTCATCTATCTTTACTCATATCCGCCTTAAAACTCCGTCAGAGAATAAAACAATCTTTGCTTTGTGCTCTCTACTGTCACTCATAACCTATTCAAGATAGGATTTAGCCCATGTATTTTCTCCTGGTCCTATGAACTTTTCACTTTTCTTGTCTAAAAACATCCTATGGGATTTATAGAACAGCCTCCCACTCCCACATCCCAATCTCTTTCCTACACAGTAGAGAAATGAATTATTATACCGCATTGATTTTTTAGCTTAACACCATATTTCACAAGTGATAAATTATACCTACATTATCCTGATGCCAGACATTAAGGCCTACTCAGAGTTCCTTTAAGCTCCTTATATCAGTATTTGCAAGTTTTATAATTTTACTGAAATGTTCCTCTTTAGAGGTGTCTTTTCCCCCTTGTTGCACCACAGATGCAGCTGCTCATCGTGTCTTCTGTTCTTGGGTGGATTTTGCAAAGATGATTGGTCTGAGCAGCCTTTAAGAAATTGAACATTTTCATCTGCAAATACAAGAGGAGAAAAGCAAAATTATAGGAAAATACCCTTTCTTGTAAAGATTGGTTTTTGCTGCATACACTTTTGTTCTATGAGGAAATGTGTAAGGCTAAGCAAATATAAGAAATATGTTTGCTTTGTATAAGTTGATGAAACAAAGAACAGAATACTATATTTTTCAAGTAGCTTAATTTTTTTAAGTTGAAAATTTGTGTAATGCACAGGGTGCAAAAAAGACAGGAAAAATATTCTGGGCCTAGGCAAATGTCTCGAGAGTGGTCTGACAAACCCAGTCTATTCAGATTAACAACAGAAATTGAGGGGTGACTTGATGACATTGTTAATGTATCTTTTCAAGGAGAAAATAATACCAGTTAATAAAGAGCTCTTCAGCCTAGATGAGAGAGGCATAAAAAGAGCAAATGGTGAGAAGCTGATGCCAGACAAATTCAAATGAGATATAATAAAGAGTAACAGTCAGGATGATTAATCACTTGAACAAACAACCTCCCCCAAGTTATGAAATTTTTAGATGAAAACTGGATGGCTTTCCGAAATACGTGATTTAAACAAATGGTTTAAGTTCTAAACAACTGCATAAAATTCCTTGCACAACCTTAGAAGGCCAAAGTGGGTGATCAAACAGTACCTCAAACCTGAAAGTTTTAACATGTGGCAGCTTCCAGAACCACACAACCATTCATAACTACTGCTGTTTCTTTATAATCTTCTTTTTTAAAAATTTTCTTAAAATGCATAGTTTGTGAAACATTTGTCTAGCCCTCAGTCTTGTTACACAAAAGGTTAATTTCCCTTCAGACGTATCAGGTAAAAAGCAGGTGAAAGTTGTATTTAAAAAAACACTCCTGTTCCAAATAGCATTTTAACATAAAGAGAGAGTGGGGGAAGAGGGAGAAAAAGACACAAACACCAGCTCTGGAAGTATTAAAAGCATGCTCTGAAAACCTCTGTGATGACAGTTTGAAGAAAGCAGCTTTTATGTGCTACTGAACCCATCTCCACAATGTCTTTTAAATGCAACTGTTTACCTAGAAAATATCAGCAAGGGCCAGAATCTGGACTAGATGAGGCACCTTTGGATTGCAGACACTGAACTGAATCCTTAACTAATAAATTGTTCCACACCTTTGTCTGAAACAAGAAAAGCAAAGGTCTTCATTTTCTCACAAGAATGCACAAGCCCCCTCAAAAGCAGGATGGTTTTCTACATCTAAGTCTCAGTATCTGTTGACTTAAAGAGTTTGTATGAATGACAATGCACATCACTGGTTTGTTACTTCTGTCATCTGTGCTACTGAGTGTACCTTGGCTCAGATCAAAGTTGAAAGCTTCTTAAAAGATACACAAACCACAATGTGACAAATAGCATGCTTTGTTTGACACAGCAAACAAGAAATTACTTTCATCAACCCAGGGAAAGAATCCTGTGTTTTCAGTGCTAATTCTGAAGGCTGCAGTGATGGAACCAGAGCTTTACTTCATCCCCAAGGAATGAGGACCTCTCCAAAGACAAACAGAAAGGACGAAACAATATCAGTCCATTAAATGCTGACAATGGTATGAATTCGAGGCTTGCACTCTACAGGTCACATTTGCAGGAAATTCACCCTTTACACAATTAAACGTATTTCCCACAAAGTGAAAAATGTCTCCATTAAGCAAATATTAATCTGACCAGAAATTACAGATTAGAACATTCTCAGCACTTCATAAACAGATCCAAAACTAAACATTCCTATGTCTACCACAATACATGCCTCATACTACACATGGTTGATGCACAGGGACCAGAAATATTGCTAACAAGATATTTTGTTCTTTTTACAGCTACATGACCTGAGCAATTGCCAATGCATTCTTATAAAATATTTTAATGTTTTCACAAATATAAGGCACATTAGATCTATAAATCCTTATTAAATGTGTGCTATTGGAGTAACAAGATTTTCACTAAAACATATGCTCAATAAAAATCAATGCTCATATGTGAAATCACATTTTGGTTGGAATCTAATTTGATCCAATAATGTATATATATATATAAATTTACCCTTAAATTTAGCTTTTTCTCCCTGAGCAGGAAGCAATATTTACTTAACAGAACAGATTTTTACTTCAACTACAAACAAGTGACAACCTTTCACTGACTTGGAAGGGCTTTAAATGAGACCTAATAACATCTCTTCTACCCTTACAAACTAAAATTGCTCAGCTTTCCTACTGAGTTGGAACCACATGCCTGAAAGTTAACAGAAATTCACAGAAAATGCAAACAGTTAGAAAATAACACAACAATGACAAATACATATTATGCCCCTGTACAAACAAATATGTATTTAATACATGTGAACAAAGAGCAAATGAGGTAAAACATTTTCAAACTCCTGAGAAGAAAGGGCAGGAACTGTATTTTTGTAATTAAGGATGTCTGACTCCATTCTCTTAAAACAGCTTTTAACAGAGCAACTACAAAGGTCTGTGACACGGTGTTCCTTGCTGAGTCAAAGGCAGGGCTCACATGTGCAGATTTGCCAAAACCTGCCCTCCTCAGCTAGCAGAAGTATTTCAAACTGGAATTCCTCTTCCATGCATTCAGATTCGGCTCTCATTGTTATGATAGCCGTGCTCTTGGTTCTCGAAGAAATACTGGCTTGTAGGCTTCCAGTAGCATAAATGTCCTGATTTCCAGCGGGAGAAAATATCTGTATGTTTACACATGCAAAGGTTTACCCATCCTACTCAGTGTCCCCATCCTGCAGCCGGGCTGGGAAGCAGTGACACAGCCCAGCATCTCTGGGACAATCCTGCCTAACAACCCTTTCAGGGATGAGCTCAGGGCAGGTAGAGCCCTCACCATTCTCACTGCCCTCCACAGGCTTTACTTACTGTGTCAATACACACTTTTATAAAACATCCTTTTAGAACCAACCTGCACAATAGTACTAATTTCCATTCACTTTTATTCATATTTTTATCACACTTTTTTAACGTGACTAAGTGTAAAAACGCATTACAAGCAGCAAGTTTCCTGATGTAAAGACACAATATGAGTGAAGCTCATTACAGTTGCTGTACTAAAAAGTTTGTTTCAAACCTTTGCCACAGCATTGCTGTTTCTGTATCAGATTATTCAGCCCACACAATTTAATAGCTCTTCCTGAAAAGTTACTCTCCTGCCATTGATGACAGCAGGACACCTGCCTCTGCTAATTAGCAGTACCATGCCCAGTTGCAGCTCTGCAAGAAGAAAATAGATTGGCTCTTTGGCTGATGCATTTCATTCTAGAAGACCAGAAGCTGTTGAATCTGTGTCTTACTCCTCCAAAAATGTTTTAAAATTTACTGCAACGTACAGTACCTCAGCTGAATGCAGCTAACCTGTGGCTAAAAATCCTCATTTTTCCTAAGTCTTCTTAAAAAGGATTCTGTAAAAGTCAATCATTCAAGACTGATCAGAGATTTCAGCACTATTTAAACATACAATTAACATTTAAAAATTATACACATGGATAAAACCAGGTATCATTAGTCACTTATTAGTTACCTTCAAAACAGGCAGCATGTTCATTATGTTAATGTCCTTGGAGTGTTTAAAGCGACCTTTTGCCTCCTTTTGAAGTGGAGGCTCTTGGTAAAAGGTGGCACTTAATAAGAAATGGCAATTACTAAGGCATGTTACTCTCCTGAAGACTGCAGTATGAATTTTAATTTCTTCCTGGCCGTGTATCAGCTAAGGCTAACACAAGTATTTTAGTTTAGAAGCAGTAGGAAGTACAGTAAAAGTGAAAACCAAAATAAGAGACGACACTAATCTTCTCTGAGTTTCAATTAAGGCCCAGCACCTCTGGATTAAAGGCTTATTTTAACGAAAAGCCTTAATTAAGCATACATGTGTATAGGATCACCTTAATGAGCTATGACAGAAATAGAAGAGATGGCAAGCATTATTTGAAAAGAAGCTTATTAGCAGCTTTAGGAAAGTCAGTCATAGATTCTAAAAAAAAATGGAATACTGAAAAGACACAAGAATGCTGATTCATGTTCAAGCATAAAACTGAACCTGGAGGAGGCACAAGAGAGGTAATTTTCGGTATCTTTATATCCATATTGATACACATTAGTGATTTTTCTACACATCAGTGGGTTGGGTTTTGAAAATATTTCAGCATTTACCCTTTCTCTTAAATTTTAGACAGCAGAAACTTGAGTTTTCTACTTTACTTCCTAATTAAAATTTATTACTGAAAATATTTAAAAGTTTATACTGTAAAAATATCCCTTCACCATATTTGATGTCAGGATAACTTGCAAGTTCGCTTTAAAAACCTCTACTTTGTCTTTTTATTCCTGCCTTCAGAAACAATCAGTGATTTAATGTCATTTTAAAGATAGCCACTTCAGCTGCTTTTCACATCTTCCCCTACCGTACAGAGAGGTATTCTCATTTGCAGATTTGACTTTAAAGTAATTACTTGTAATTACAGAGAAGTGCATCCAGTGGATTAATCACTCCATTTATATGCTGCTCAAAGGATTACTCTCAGGACAGCCTCACTGCTTTTGCTCAGAAAATGTCACTTCCACAGGAAAACAAATCTCTCAAGTCAGCAGCAGCTGAGAAGGACTCTGACAAGTATTTAAACTCAAAAAAATCAAAGAAAATGCACACCTGGATTTGAGGCACCATCTGTGCCTGTCCTCATGAAAAATAAAGGGTCACCAAGTGAGAATAACCAGGAAAATGGCCAGAGGAAGCCTACACTCGTACTGGAAGGACTTTGGCACAATTCTGGATCTGAAAGAAACACATCAGTGCTAATCAATGACATGGGCAGTGCTTCTGGCTCAGGAAGCCACACTTTAAAATGTGGGAAGTCCCTGAAGGAGCTGGTGCTGTACTAAACACATTCTTACCATGTCCCTGAGCTATTTTCTTTCTTGCCCTGGACGAAAATGACTAGGGGGCAAAGATCTTTGTTTGATCCATATGGATACTGTTCATCTGTCCCCTTTATAAATATTTCTTTTTCTTTCAGTGGTGACTCCGTTATAGAGTTGCCAAAGACACCCAAAATGGCAGTGAGGAAGCTGGTGAAGACTCTGGAGCACAAGTTCTGTGAGAAGCAGCTGAGGGAGCTGGGGATGGAGAGCCTGGAGAAGAGGGGGCTCAGGGGCTTGCTCTCCACAGGTACCTGAGAGGAGGCTGTAGCCAGGTGAGGGTCAGTCTCTTCTTCCAGGTGACAAGCAGTATAGATGAGAGGAAACGGCCTCAAGTTGAGTTAAGGGAGGCTTAGATTGGAAATTAGGAGAAATGTCTTTACTGAAAGGGTTACCAAGCACTGGAACAGGCTGCCCAGGGAAGTGGTGGAATCACTATCCCTGAAAGTGTTTAAAAAAAATGTGTAGATGTGGCAGATAGAGAGACAGTTTAGTGGTGGATTGGCCGTGCTGGGTTAATGACTGGACTTTTAAAGTCATTTCAAACCTAAACGATTCTATAAATCCATGATAACCACAGGGTCTGCCTCCCATCCTACTACCTACCAGGTTAAAAATACACATTAAAAATTGAAAAACACAGCAAAAAAGTATTCAAATCCAAATGTACATGGAGGGACACAACTAATACTCACTAACCCTCACAGTACCACACAGACACGGAGCTAAAGGGGAAAACACTGCCTAGGGACAGTGGGATACAAGAAGTGGTAGGGAAAATCAGAAAGGAATCATTCCCAGGGGTTTCCCTATGGGCACTGACTGGTATCAAGCCAGGAGAGGAGCCATTCCACCCTCTGAGGAGAAGGGAGCAACACCTCCCACTGCCACCCTTCCCTCAGAGCCTGTGTGGGGCTGTGCAGGGAAAAGGGACAAGAGGACAAAACAAATCATCATGGCTGAAAGAGACATGTGAGACCAATGAGTCCAACCATTAACCCATTAACCACTGCAGGGTCCACCACAAAACCATGTCCCCAGGTGCCACATCTACAGCTTCTTTGAAGCACAGACACAGCCCCTCAGGCCACCCCATCCTGAGAGGTGAGCAGAGAAGTGCAGAGCTAGCTGTGCTGGCAAAGGAACAACCACACACTGAAATGTCCATATCTGGGGTCCCAAGTGTAGGAAGGACATGGACCTGGAGGAGTGAGTCCAGAGGATGCCACAGAGATGATCAGGAGGCTGGAGCACCTCTGTTATGGAGACAGGCTGAGGGCTGGAGCTGTTCAGCCTAGAGGGAAGGGAAGGCTCCAGGGAGACCTTAGAGCAGCTTCAACCACCTTAAGGGACAGCAGGTGAGGGAATGGAGTGATAGGACAAGGAAGAATGGCTTTAAACTGAAAAAGGGTAGATTTAGTTTAGATTTTAGGAAAAAATTCTTTACTGAGAGGGTGGTGAGGCACTGGCACAGGTTGCCCAGAGAAGCTGTGGATGCCCCATCCCTGGAAATGTTCAAGGACAGGCTGGATGGGGCTCTGAGCAACCTGGGATAGTGGAAAGTGTCCCCAGCCAATGCAGAGGGGGCAGAACAAGGTGATCTTTAAGGCCCCTTCCAACCTAAACCTTGATGTGAGTGTGAATCAGAGCAGCCCTGCAAGCAGTGACTCCTGTTTGTCACAGCTGAGGGGTCCCACTTCATCCCCTGCAGCCTCCCCTCTGGTACCCAGTCATGTCCTCCAGCTGTATCCAGCTGGGATCACAGCAGAGCAGCTTCAGCCCCAAAGGGGCTGCCAGCATCATCCCTGCCCTGTGTATCACAGGCTTCCCTGTCTACAGCAAACTAACCTTGCAGAACAGTTCTATTGTTGCAGCTACATCTTTTCCTCAGTTCGGTCTGAAATTTGTGATTCCTGCCATTTGTTTTGAATCCATTCCCTGTACATTGCAGGCAGCCCACTGAGGGTGAAATGAGGTCAGCAGGAGAGGAACAGACTTGGTGATTTATGGATCCAAAGTTAACTTCTGCGGCTAAAACAGAAGTTCTTTTCCATGGGATCCTGAGGAGAAAACAACAGAAATTATAGGTTTCTTATCTGCTATTGATGAGGCTGCTTCTCCTGAGAAATACTGTTGAAGTCCTTGTACATGTCTGCTTGCAAAGGAACACTATTCTTGTCAAATCAGCTAAAGATTATCAATGGACCATCATGATTTTACATGGTATTATTTCACATCTCCTAAAACAAAGCATGCGTGGGGAGAAATGGAGGTACAGGTAGATGAGTTCATTCCCTGTATAAAAATAATACATTTTTGTTTATATTCAGTGTTCTGGAAGGCAAAATTAGCCTTTGGGATTGTTTTTAATTATACGAAATTAAAATGTGTTTGGGCATGCCAAACTTTTACAGTTCATAATGAGTTTATTGAGTATAATAATTATGAGCTCAGTAATTAAAACCCCAAATTACTGTTATTTTATTTAATATAAATGATAAATCAAAGATTTCATTTGACTTTTTATAAGTTAAAGCTAGGATGTGTCAGAAACATCAATCTTAAATTTCATATTACAGTAATTGCATGTTAGGCTTCAACTACTGGAGTTGTATGTGTATAAAATAATTTAACAATTCAAAAATATTGGCTGAGTGCAGAGTTTCTTTTAATTTACTATGTATGGATTTAAATCATTTATAACAATAATTATTCAAGATTGGTTGGGGTATTTTTGCTTTTTAGGGCTGCTCCTCCAAACAAGAGAGGAGAGCAGTTTCTGCAGTTCCTCTACAGGATCATGTAATACACAGTCATCAGCTGCAGGATATTTTATTAACAGATTCTTCTAAGTCAAGGACAGGGAATACTAAGAACTTTTACAAATCCCATCAAATGAAAGAAATAGTCAAAATAATAGTAGATACTGGACTAAGAAAAAAGGGCACAAAAACAAGGAAGGTGCAGAAAAGGAGTATCTTCTTGACCCCAGTGCTCCACTGCTGACATTAGGTAAACCATTCTGATTTGTAATTTTTGTTTTTATTTAAGATAAACTAAAATGTGGAGGCTAAGCTTTCTGTTCAGAAGATGATTTAATGCTAAGCAGCATGGTATCTTGTTTTAAAATTTATCAAAATTCAGCAGTTTAAGCCATTAGGTAAAAAATGGAATTGCCATCAGTGGCTTAAATGTGTCTTTTCATATCTGAAATGCATTTAAAACACTATTCGTGTGACAATGAAGGTAAAAAGGTGAAACTAGTGCATCTTGATGAATTAGAAGCAAGAAGTTCTTTTAATGTCTATTAAATGTCACAACTTTCTTTACATTTTATTCTCAAGAAAACATCAGTGATTTTCTTATTGTAGTTAGATGGGGGAAGGTTCTAGAATTAAGATTTTTTTTTTAAGTCTATTTGAAATGGTCTGGTTTATTCCTTGTTCTGTAAAAAGACATTTAATAATGCTGCATGAAATGTATTCTTTGTTAATACATACCCAGCTTTGCTCAAAGTTAAAAAGGTTTGTTTTTACAATGGTCCTGGGGCTAAACCAGGGAAGAATTAACACCTGTAGCTAAATACCTTTTTCAAATTTAGAAGCAAACATGCAGCAAGATAAAAGTCACAGATGTGAGAGCTTGGAATGATGCCTGGTGAGAAAACTCACTTTTAAATAGTGTTATAATAATACAGTTGTGGAGCAGCGACAGATAATATTGCTTAGAGAAACAAAGCCAGGGAGCATCATAACAGACCAAGAGACCAAATATGCTCCTTGCCTCTCAGTTTCAGCCCTGTATTTCCCTTTTCTAAAGATTTCAACAGTATTTTTGCTGTGAACATCTTCTTGTGTCCATCCTTTCTATTGCCTTGATTAGGCACTACTTAAAGAACCTTCTGGCTCCAAAATCTGCAGTTTTGGGCAGAATAAACTTTCATCATTGTTAACAACTGTTTTATTTATCCTTTTTCATGGAAACTCCCTTTGGCCTCCCTGAAGATCAGGTTGGCTCTGCCACAGGAACTGTCACAGTAGTCCCAGCTTCAGAGGGAACACATTAAACCAGGGAGGGATGTTTCATCCAAGCACCCCTGCCTTTGGAATCCCCTGAAGATTCAGAGGGGAGCTTCAGATAGTGCACAAGTGAGTGTAACCAGTGACAGGAAAAGGTAATAAGATGAGGTAATTAGCACTATATTTACATGGTTATAGTTCTAAAGATGGAAGGGTTTTTCCTTCGGTTCATTTTGAAGAGAGGATAGCAGGGGGAAAAACAGAAAAGAGGTATTTGGGTTAAAATGAACATCAATAATGAGTGATTATGGAAGCTAAAGGCTGAAGTGAAAAAATGCAGCCCAGGTGTGAGCATGTTTTCTGCCGTTATCAGAAAGACTAAGTATTTTCTCTTTAAATCACAACACTGACTGAATTTCCCCACATAAATGTTTGTGTAAGGGATTCAGAAGATTGTGCTGAAATATTTTTTGAAATTTCAATTGTTCCTGGGTTTTACTTTGTAGTATTTTCACCAATATTGTCATATTATTTCATAATGCATCTGTCAAACTACCTCTTCCTTAATAGGGATTGTGTGATTTAAACATTAAAACTCCAAAACAACTTTGAAAATGTAATATAATTCTTCTTGAGTTTATGGGCTATGGTAACAAAGTCTCACAGGTCTGTGTCATTAATTTTTTCAACGGGGGTTTGATTCCTAAAATCCGTCATTAATAGTTTAAAGGTTAATGCACACAAACACTTTGATAAGGTTCATTTTAGGATAAATAACTTGGTTGCAAATGGGTGTGTCAGTAAACGGTTTGGGCTTTTAAACTTGATGCATAAGAATGAAAATTCTTAGGTGTCTTGAGCTGTGATAAGTGTAGGTTTTCACAGCTTGTATTTTTTCAAAGTGCTGCTTTGAGAATATCTCCACAGAGCCTTTTGCTTTGACCATACATCCCTCCTTGTGTGTCCTGCTGCCAGTTTTCCTTCAGAAACTCTGTTGTATAAAAGTTTTCCTTCTAAACACCTGTACAACCTGTCTCTCACAAGTGTCCCAATTGGTTTGTATTATTTAGAAGTTCAGCTTTGCTGCCAATCTCTTCTTAAAATAACCCATTTGTGAAGTTAAAATAATCCATTTGGCAGTTAAAATAATCCATTTGTGACGGCTTTAAATAAGCATTTTCTCTTACCCCAGGGGTATACAGAAGGCTTTCCACAAAGCCATCTCGTTTTCTTCCTTAAAAGAGTCTCTGACCACAGTGCTTGGAAAGAAATCAAGAGCAGGCATTTTTTTAGGTGGTGATACTGTCTTCCATACTGTCACTGCTTTGCTTTGGGGTTCACTCCCCCTGTACCCAGATTTTCCCAGAGAGGCCATTACTCGATATATTGGGCTATCAAAATGGGATAACAGAAATAACAAGGTGGGGTCTGGTGAACCAAACCATATGCAGGGAAATCACTTCCCACATTGTTCCAAAAGCATAAACTGACCCAGCTGAAACCTCAGAGCTGCTGCTCTAAAACATGGATTCAAACTGATTTATGTTTGAAGGATGTCATGACCTCACAAGGAAGTAGGTTAGGCAGATAGTTCAACTAAAGGGAAGACAGTATTCCTGATAGATCCTTTAGAATCTCTCTAAAGTTCTTTTAAAAGATCAAAGGCAGTTCGTGAAAATTTTAGATGATTAATGATATACATCTGTAGATAGATGAGCACAGGAGGAGAATTTTTGCCTCAAAAATTAACAAATCCTGTTCTAGAATAATGAGATACTTGAGCAAGGGGATCACCAAAACCCCATGATTTGCTAGGATTCTCTTTTTCTTCATGAGAAATGAGTTTGGATGCACAAGCTGCCTGATGAGGGTTTTGAAAGCTTACACAGAACAAATATGTGCTGCACAGTAATGTCAGATTTATACAGAGATTCTGGTGTGAATGGAAGAGTTTACCCTTTCCTTCCCATCTAGGACTGGAGCTCTCATGTAGGTGTCATCAGCTTGCATTGTAATTATTGCAATTGTTGTATGTCGCTCTTCCTTTCTTATTTTGTCAAATACTAGTAAGGCCTCATCATGGACTCAGGTTACTGGCTTGCCACACAAACCCTGGACATTTCTCCATGGATTCTGGTCAATCAACACAGGCAGCTTTCTGGTCTTCAAAGATGATAAATATCTATATTCTGCTAGCATATAGTTTTTACTGCTGAGGTACTGACACAGGACTTCATCTGCCTGTTGTGGGGGCACACAGGAATACTGTAAGTATTTTCACTGATTCCTTCTTTAAGAAAGCAGAGATTTCACATGTACATGCAGCAAGGCATCTCATTCATTGCTGCAGATGCACAAGCTCAGCGGTAACAGTGACAGTATCGCTGGCCTCTTGTGATCATCTCTTCATGCTCTTTATTTCTCTTTCCTACGTCACAGCCTCATTAAACTTCACAATTTTGCAGCAGCAGCCATAGTTCTTTATTATACTCTTTGGTTTATTTTTAAGAATGCATAAATGCAATACTGAGGAAAACTTCATAATTCAGAGATTTTATTTATACTTATTATTTGAAATCAGTAGCCTGATGGTGCTTTGTCTGATGACAGATTTATATGAAATATCTGTATAAAGAATTTCCAAGCAAGTGTATTATTAATGAATTTCATATGAAGAAGATCCATTGTCTGTAGAGGCCATTGGGGTTTATTCAGTGATTTGTTGTTACTGTTGCTCAGAAATCAGGAGTAGTTGAGCACCCTTCCTTGTCACTTCCTGCTAAAGAATGGGTAAAAAGAAAGAGAACCCCACAGCATGGAAAATCCCTACAGCATTTTGCAATTTTCAGGAAAGAATTTGCAATTCAACCCAGGGTACAATATAACTGGGAAATTGTGTGGACTCACAATTGTATTTACTTATTTTGTTTTCCTGAGGTACTGCTGAAAAACAAAGGCTGGAGGAAGAAATTATGGGAAGATTCTACTTTTAGACACTATTTAATTTTTAATAAGTGGAACAACTCAGGGGCCAACTCGGATATTATTTTGAACATGACATGGTGGAGAAAGATGGGTAGTATTTCTGCACTCCTGAAGTTATGACAGTAGAGAAGCTTTTTTGTCTGCTCTTGGAAAGCAGGTATAGGCTATTTGCTGCTTCAAACAAACTCCTGTTAGATATGGTTCTGGCCTTCATTCATCAGGTAAACATTTGCTGCTTGTACAATTCATGATATTTTTTGTCCTCTCAAAAATTTTGTTAATTTTAGTACAACAGTTATTTCTATTTGGAAAACAAAGTAGGCGTACACCCGATGCCAAACAGTCCCTTCCTCAGGTTATCTGATGAAATGCCTGCATTTTTACCTTGATGGCTTGCTCAATGCATGAGCATAAATACATCCTGCTTTATTACATCCTCTAATCTATCATCTTGAAAATATTAAGCAAAAGAAACAAGTGACTGATGGAATGGAGAGCTGCTTCGGAGAGGTAATGATGCTAATTTGAAGAATTATCCCAACTGCTTACAAGTTTCTTTCCATAGTGCATTTTAGGGTAGTTTTTCTGCCTGTTCTCCTTTTAAATTTTTTAAGAAGACTTTTCACAGCCAAGCCTGTGTCGTGAATCAAAGTATTTGAATAACCTTAAATTCAGTGCTTTTGCTTCTTTTTACATCAGCTGGAGGTGAATGACTGTCCACAGACAGGTGGGACAAGTCTGGAGAGATCTGCCAATTTCTGGCTGCCCTGAAAGTCTGAAACTTCACAAGAGAGAGCAAAAGACAGTGCTCATTAAAAAAGGTTACTTCAGATTTGGCACAAAAAGGCAAATGCCTCTGGAATTCTTTTTGTCCTCGGTGTTTCGTTAGCTTTCCTGCCTCAAGGGAAAAAGCCACTGTATCTGAAAGCTTTCCCTCCAGCTGGCTGCTAGCCATTAATCCTCTTGTGTTTGCCAGCTTGAGTGCTCGCTGCTTGTTCTGGGCTTCACTCCTTTCCCAGTTTCCCCTTCCTCTAAGAGCCAACTGCTTTTTTTGTCCAACGCTGTATCTTTTGTCAGGATGGAGATCATCAGCATTTGGTGGGAATTTATGTCAGATAAAGGTGAAGTTTTCCTGTAGCCTGTCAACTTACTCTCTCCTTTGTTTTATTGTACGTGAGAAAGGCTGCATTTGATGTGTATCACCTCTTGAAATGTAATGTCTCTGCTGGGAAACAGGAGAAAAATTAATCAGATTTCATTTAAAATGTTTGTTTTATAATTTTTCCTCCAGTCAGCAGCAGTTTCCATTTCTTGCTTTCTACCACCCCACGTGTTCTTAACACAAAATTCACAATATATCACAAACTAGTTTTATTTTCACTCAAAAGATTGCAGCAATCACAGAAGGAAACTGATGACCTTTCAGAATTTTTCTTGTCAGCATTTTTTTTTTTCCCTTTTCAGCTGTTAGAATGCTTTAAAGTCAGGTTTGATTCTGGGGTGTTTTTTTTCCTTTGAAAAAACAGGTGCTGCATTCATGTTCCCATGTAGTCCATTAAGGGAGTACATTTTTATATAACTATTCAAGCACATAATACATGAGTCTTTTAATTAAACTACCTAAGTGAATATCTTAATGAATTAAATGTAATCATCTTGAAAAGTAATTTTGATTCCAGATTTTTATGGTAAGAAATATAATTTAAAGCTATTTTATGATGAAGCACTTTATTCTTTTTTATAACCTTTTTTAAAAGCATATGGGAAAACATAGTTTGTAACTGAGCTATATAGGAGTATACTAACATGGAATAATTTAATCCATGAAATTTCATGTGAATATGTGGAGACTTACAAAATTCTCTTAACACTCTAATTTTAAAAATATGCATGCTGTAGAATGTTCATGGATTGATTAATTAACTGTTTTTACATTCTGTAATCAATCCTGTTTCACCTGTACCAACCAGATGAAATACATTGTAAATAATTGTAATTAGAATTATTTTTTCAGTCATGCTTGAAAACTTCTGAAAAATTTACAGGTAAAAAGTTCTCCTATGTGTAGAAAAGAGCAGTATCACACCAGAGTAATACATAATGGGGCATACTTAGTTAAATTGAAAGAATTAGGTAAACCTTATTTCTACTACAAGGTGTGTCACTGGACAATATTTATTTCTTAATAAAATTCCAAATGCATAACTCTTTTAGTAAGAAACAAGACAGAATTAATGCACTACAAAGGTTTAAAAAAATGCATTAAATCACTGTTTCATATAAATAATTAAATTATATAAATTTGAGTTTCCTCTTCTTGAGCAGAATTGTGTCTTAGAGAATTCAAGTGTCCTGGAGGGGATTTATTGTTAGAAAAGAGTATAAAGACATGACAGAAGCAGTGCCTCCTAAGGCTAGAAAATTAAGAAAGCAATTATTTGACAAAAAATTATGTTGTATTTTCTTCCTTGGGGCAATTCAGCTTCCTTAAACCAGAACTCCTGAATATCAGCTCCTTCCCTTTTCACTTGTTCCTTCCTATTCATACTAAACAGGCAGCACTGGAGCCACTCAGTTGTTTTGTCAGCCTGTTCATTCCATCCTCTTTAGAATCAATGCAAAATCCTTCCCTGCAGCAGAGAAAAAGAAGACGAAGGTGACTGAAGAACGCTGATGTTACACTCAGAAGGGCTCAAGCCCTTAAGTTTGGAGTAAATTAACCTGTCAGCGAGCTGGGACTGTCCTCAAGAAGCGTGACTGGAACAGACAACAGCAACTCTTCGATTTCCCTGCTGTTTGAAAGTCTGGGGAAGCAGAGGTAGCCTTCTTTCCCAAGAAGGCTGCCAGTTTCCCATGGGCCCAAGATACCATCCGAAGCCATGAAACAAGGTCTCAGCAAAACGAGGCTGAAGAAGGCTCCTGAATATTCTGAGAGCTGCTGCTGCTGAATGTCATTGATCAAAACTTCTCTTTCTGAACTTTGGATGGCTGCAGGAGGAGCCCTCCCAGCTACCTCCCCTGGGCTAGCTTGAGGGTCTCTGTCTTTGGCACCTGGCTGCCCACAGTTCAGCCCACGGCTACAAAAGCCATGGGAGGGTCTTCCTCCAACATAGTGCCCACAGAGAAGCCTCAGCAGCAGGAATTCATTCTCATATGTAACACTTCAGGATTTCACAGGGAACAAAATGGGCACCGCTTTTCCGCCTCCTATTAAGAATAAATTTGTAAAGTCTTCTCATAACGATTAGGCAGGTTTGAATAAATTCAGTGCAAGTTGTGATTAAAGGACCTGCACTTATTTTTCTTAGTGGCTTCCAAGTGGGAAGTGTAGATGAGTTTTCCTGCTGTTTGCTCTTACACGTTTGAGTGTTGGTTAATGAAAACATTAAAGAAAGTTTTCACAAGGAGCTATCCATTGTCAGACACTAAAAAGCTTTTCTAAAATAAAATTTGCTTCTCAGAATTGAACTGTGCTTTTAAAACTTCACTCCCTAAACATTAGCATAATCAAATGGCATCACAATAGCAAAAAAAAAAAAAACAAAAAAAACAACTATTTTTTTAATAACCCTGCCACCTCTGGAAGGATCAGAAAGGTTAAATGTCAAGTTTCATATGCCTGAATAAATATCACAAAATAAAAAACAAGGACTGAAATATTAGTACTAGGAAGGACACATATTGCTTGTTTCAGGGTGCTACAGTAGCCCTTATTACACCTGGAATTAAAATTTTTAATAATCTAGATCAAAGGAGATAAAGTCATTGAAACCAAAGCAGGCTACATTTTAGCACTCCTGTACACAGAGAGCAGGGTGTTGCTTCAGCATGTTAGCTAGTGAATTTCTTTGATCCTACCGATAAATGTCACTCTGTATGTCATTTAATTGTGGTATAGCCTTTTATTGGTGCAATTAAATCTTTTCTAATGCATTACATTATCTCCAGCTCTGCTAAAAATCCTGCCATTGTTTAGGAAGCGAGGTAAGTCATTGTGAAATGATGCAGCTGACTTTAGTTTCTTCCTCCCACCTCCACATGATTTCTCCCAACGATTTTAATTTAAATCTCACCAAACAGTATAATGGTCCTGGAATTTGTTTAGTCGTTTGACTTCCTTTATCACACAGAGATGGTAAACATTCTGTTGCTAACCTGAAGTGGCTCCAAGCAGCAAAACCAGGAGGATATTAAACCAGTAAAAGCTTATCAACTGATTCGTTGATATGCTGTAAATTCCAGCCTTTTCATTTTACTTTTGAGGGTTGCCATAAGTCAACACATTAGTAAGCAATTTGCTGACATTGGATCACTTAAAAAGGCTTCCCCGTGGACAAAGTTCACCCCAGCGCTTTGTTTCATCGTTTCATTTTATCATAGTCCTGTGCTGCTGTACCAATGACTGATGCAGCTTTGCATACCGATGGGGGACTTCACAGTCACTTTGTGCCACTCTGTCCAAGCTTTAGGAAGTCTCAGACGTAAAATGTACAGGGTATGGTGTTTTCAGAAATAAATTCAATTGCTCTGTTTCAGTTATTCTAGGATTAAAAAAAGTTATTCAGTATTAGGCATTAAAACAGAGCAGAATTTCATTTTTACATCCTACATATGACACCACCAAATTATTCAAAATGCTGATTTCGCTGCCGTTCACATTGATAGTTCATGCAGATTTGCCAGTTAGCAAAAATTCTGGGTTAAACTTCAGATACACTTCTTTTTCTTCCCAACCTTAGACTTTATTTACTGATTTATAGATATGAGTTGGGTCAGGTCATACTACAGAAAATCCA
The DNA here is from genome assembly GCA_013400175.1 of Phainopepla nitens. NCBI lineage: Eukaryota > Metazoa > Chordata > Aves > Passeriformes > Bombycillidae > Phainopepla > Phainopepla nitens. The sequence continues at coordinate 535,168 of VXBQ01006010.1, forward strand.
GGAGCAGCTCAAAGAAGATAGTATCTTAGCAGCAGAGGAACTTTGTAGATCCCCATCTCATGCAGGAAAAGAGTTCTCTTATTTTTTACAGTTCCAGCTCAAGGACACTCGCTTACAAAAGCAGGTCAGATCTGGTCAAGTCTGATACCACTATAAATGCAGACTAAGCATAACTCAGGGCCAGAAGTGTTTTCAAATGGATCAAACCTTTACTTGATGGTGAACAGAAACCCGAAATTATGTAAGAGCTGGGTGTAATCTTACCTTGTTCTTCCTGAAGCCAGGTTTTACTATGAAAGCAGTAAGGGCAGCCAAAATTGCAACGCAGAGATTCAGTTGTAGGACCCTGCTAACAACAGTCAGGTACAACTTAACAGGGTTGTTATTGATTAAACACATAGTCACATTAAAATATTAAAGATACAAGCAGCGTTTCAGGAGTCATTCAGAGAGCACGCAGTGTCACCAGTTGGGATTGTTTGGAAACCACCAAGTGTAAATATTGGAGGAGGCCTGTGGTGGGACTGTTGTTTATTTGTTTTTGTTTTACACATACCACTGAAGGTCAGTGTGAATGTCTGCGCGGGAGAGACGAGGTTGTTTCCCTCTTGACACTGAGCAGTCATGAGGAGAAACCCCAGGTTCCCCACCTGCTCTTTGCTACACAGAATTCCCTCCTAGAGTACAGAAGGGGCTGCTGCTTTTCCCATCACTTTGGGATTCAAACACATCCACGACACAAAGGCTCTCAGGGAACTTTGTTACATGGCTAAATCAGCATTTCCTAACAAGGAAACGAATCCAATTTCTATTGACAAATGGATACATCCTTTCAATATCCTACTGTGTTAGGGATCATTTGGGAACACAGTAAGTCGTGACAGTTTGCAGTTAGCAGTGAATCAGACCACAGAATAAAAAGAACATGAGATCATGTTAGCAGATCATTTAGGAAATTCCACGTTTAAGTTTATATAAATTCTTAGTGAGTTTTCCACATAATTTCTGAGGGATTTTTGGGCTCTTTGGGATTTTTGGGATTCTGAGGGAGATTTGGGCTCTTGATTTCTCTGGGTCTAGAAAAGTTTGTTTTAAATACTCTGATATATGCTGTGAGGAGTCACTTTTGCAGTTGGAAGGGAGAAGATGTGCTGGAAGAGAAAAGCGACCAAAAGAAGAAAAGTAAAACGAAACAATAGGAAAGTGTTCAGGCGCCACGAGGCTGTCTGGCCTTGAGCTCCACCCTTCTGCCACCTTGCTTCCCACTTCCCAACCCACACTTCCTGAAAAAATGGCTCCTTCTTTTCCTAGCAGGTCTTCTCTCACAGGAAATGCATGGAGAGAAAGGCTCACGTTGCCTGGTCATGATACAGATGTCAAAATGTCCCTTAAAATTGCTGCACACATTTATGGGCAGAGACACACAGACAGGTCTAAGACTTGTGTGAGTCCCTGCAGAGCTTCCAGATGCAGGGGGACATGAGGAGGAAGTGGCCACAGTGATCTGGGATTGCACTCCAGATGATTAAATTCAAGAAAAGCAATGTTTTTAGGTATTTATTTTGTTGATCCCCTGTGGGAGCATCTTCAGATATGAAGATGAGTTTGCCCAGGCCTATATGCAATATGCAGAAACATACTCAAGGTAGTAAAAAGGCATAAACATCTACACTGAGGACAACACCTGAGATGCCTCTTCTCCCACTGTCTGTCAAAAAAACCAACCCAAACCAACCAACCCCCAAAAAATACGAATAAAGAAGTACTGAAGACATGATGCAGTGCCAGAGCTCAAGCTTGGAGGTTTGTGTGTCCACCTGGGCCCTGCATTTCCAAAAATACATAAGCATCCCCACAGACAGCAAAAAGATGACAAGAGGCCTCCATAAAACAGTTGAGGGAATTGGGGGTCACTTATATAGAAAATAAAGGGAAATGTAACTTTTCAGGTGTGGAAAAAACTGGTGCAAGCAGAAAGGCTTGTTTTATTATGGATGTTTGAGAACAAAATTAAAGCTTAAAGCATGGCAAGAGCCCTTCACATTTGACATTTATGAAATCTTGGACAGTTAAACACTGCAATATACTGCCTAGGGGCAGCACAGCAATCCCATCACAGATAGCCCCTAACAGGCTGGTTAAATAGCAGGAATAATGCAGCTATGTTTGATCCTGTGCAGCTGGATGGATCAAACATCTCGAGGTCCCTTCTAGTCACATGATTCTTGAACTTTAAAAACAGCATAAACTCTCCTGTGAAATGGAATTTAAAGTCTGAAGCTGTTTAAGTTACAGACAGTTTAGGAAGCATGGTGGTCAGGGGTTTAAGATGTAAAAATTGCCCTTCAGTCCAACTTTTAAGCAACTGAAAATCACTTACAAATTACATAATGAGCATACTTTGCTATAAACAATCCCCACTGGCCTAAAGCAGAGGGTTCAAATTAATTGCACACCTGTCTTAAAACACAGGGCTGTGATGCCTCTGAATGCAGAGGAATCTTCATCACATTCCCTACCTCAGCTATTTTAGAAATGCAACCATTTGAGAATCTCAAAAGCAGGTTAAATTGGGAGGAGGAAGAAGAGAGAGGAACACAACTATTCAGGATAATTTAGAATGACAGGATAATTTAGAATGACACAGATTCTTATTTTTCAATTGTTTATAACAAAAAAAGGCACAAAACTCTGCTATAAATCACACTTTACCTTTATTGAAAACACAGTAAAAAAAAATTTTCCTACAAAACATTCAGTGTAACATTTCAAACAAAGGGGAAAAAAAAAATTACCACTGCTTTCCACAAAACAAAACAAAACAAAAATTAGCCTAGCTAAGGCAGCAGATATTTTCATTTCTTTTTTGTAATACAACAAAATACCCACAACAGAGAACATTATAAATCATAATTCTGGATGACGTAAAATGAACCAGGAAGGGTTAGGTGGGGAGAAGGTATCTACACCAAAACTGTTGTGATTAAAGTAACACTCAAAGCACACTTTTTCAGCCGTGTTATACCTTGGTCAGATACATCCATGTGAAAGAAAAGTCAGCTGCTCAAGACCATGGAGTTTACAAAACCTGAAGCACAAATCAGACCAAGAGGGGACCACCAGCTCTACTCAGCACCTCCGAGCCTCACACGGTTTAGAGATTGTGCGTAATTTGTAAACTTTTCTGTAAACTGTGATAGTAACCAGTAACACTGCAGTGAAAAACCTGAATGTGCACAGTGAAGGTACCTGCTGCCATCACCACAGCCCAGCCAGCAGCACATGGCAACAGCCATGGAAAGGCCAGCTCAGAATTGTGTTTTTATGGTCATGCCACCCAAGCACACAAGAAGCCAATTCCATGTGACAGGGATCAGGGTGCCAGCAGCACCCTGAGAACATCCTCAGTCTCCTCACCAGGAATTTTAAAGACAAAACTTAGTGGAGACAAGAGCAACACATAATTTCTATTTAGGCACTGCAGGGTTGGGTCCCAAACCCCACAGGAAAGGAAATGCACCCTTTTTGTGTGTACATGTTTCACACACACACCAAGGTTTCAAATCCCATGACCCAAATCGATCTTCTTTTTCTATCCACTTCTCTTTAAAGCAACAAAAATCACAACAAATGAGGCAAAAATACTTTGAAACCTACTCTTACGAAAGTGACTGAAATTTTTTGTAATATAAAGCCGATGAGGAGAAAGTGCTCACAGAGATTTTGTGACCCAAGAATTTTGGTCCAGACTGGAAAAAAACTCATGGTTAGGGGTAAAAGGGAAATAAATCATGCACCAGCTAATTTTCTCCTTAAGCATTTCAACACATCCCCTGCAAATCATCATCGTGCCACTTCTCTGAATGATCAATTCACATGGGGAAAGAAGGCCCAAAATACGCTCATACAGGTGAGTACAGAATCCAGAGAAGCGGTGGAGAGCCCCACCACGGCACCTCACGAAGCCTGAGCCTGGTGAGAACACGAGAGCTGACACAGACTGTGTCCACTTCCCACTGAGATGAGCTGCAGAGCAGCTCCAAGCAGGAGCCATCCTGCAGAGACAGCCACCCCAGGGGCTCCCAATGGCCAAAGCAGCTCATTCCCCTCACTGAGAAGTGGGGCTGTACCCTCATACCACTGGAGGCTAAAAGCACAAATATATGCAATGACTAAACCCTCTCACCTATGATTCAAACTGACTTGAGCTTTTGGTAATTTGTTAGAGGACCCTCTAGTGACAGGACTGCTTAAATGGAGTCTAGTGGTAAAAATCAGATTAATAAAAGTGAACATTTTTGCAGTGGAAGAACAGTTCTAACTAGGGAATATCTCTGTACAGGCTACATGGGAAAAGAAATGCATTAAAATCAAATCAAGTGCTCCAATACTTCACTAGCTGCTATCTATGGAAGCAGGAAATAGATGAGGAATGCAAAATAAAGCTCTGGTCAGGAAAGGAGCTCTATCCAGTGATGTCGACTATAAAACTTAACGGGGGCAGGGAGAAGAGCAACAGCAACACTTGGGGCTAGTGATCAACAAACATCTAGAAGCAGCATTCCAAAGTGCTCAAGTAGGTACATATCAACATTCAGACACCTAAAAGCCTTTAAGAATTAGGATTTCCTAATTCCTGTGTTGATGTAAGGCCTTCATACAGATACAATTTCTAAATAGCTTGGAATTCAGTACATCAAGAATATCAGCATTTACAGGATATTTCTCACACTCTCTCTTTGATTGTTTGGAGACACCTTCTGTATTTGTTAAAACCTTTAATGCTATGTATATTAAAAAAAAAATATGAGCAATAAATGAAACTAAAAAGTTACTGATAAAATATGGTAATCAACACAGAACTAGCAAGCATCCTCAGGTTTCTGTTGCCAAGACAGAGATACCTTCCGAAGTTCACAGGCTTCTATAAAAGTCCAAGATACTGTTTCACTGTGAAACACAAAAGAGATTTTAAGTAGTGATGAATTTCTTTTTCAGTGTCAGTGAATTACTGGCTTATTTTGGGAACATACAATTGACATTTGTATACTAATGATACACATTTCTTCTTCCTCTTTGAAAGAAGAGTTTTAGGTGCTTCAACTGTGAAATATTTCAAAAGCCTTCCATTAAAGTTGCCTTCTGGCATGTTTTCTTACAGTGCATAAATCAAATCTGTGTGGATCCTTCTACTATTTCATGTTTTGTCTGTCTCAAGGGGGCAAGGTAGAAAAAGGGTGGTGGCTGGTGGCTGTGGCCTTAGCTTGCTCTTGCTGAATGGGATAAATTCAAAAGTAGCATTTTTCTAAAGTTCAAATCCTGACAATGCAACTGAAATAACCTTACCAATAGCAAATTCAGTGTTCATGGGTTGAGGAAGGAAGTCAGTGTAGGCAATATTGTCTCAACTCAGCACTAAAATTACAATAAAAATCCTAATACTAGAAGGTAGGGAATCTTATTTCATTAAAATAATTAAAGCTTCACAGTTCACATCAACATTTTTTTAAACAAAACTAAGCACATTTCTTTTTGAAGAGGTTATTTATGTGGCCTTACTGTCCTGTCCGTTTAGATTATTTCACCTTGATTTAAAAAAAATGCTATTTTCAGGAGAAATACGTTAAACAGGATTTAGCTGTTTTCCTGTATTGTTTATTTCAAAATTTTAGATGCCAGTCCACTAAGGGTAAGGCTCAGCTGCTCTACATACACAGCAACACCCCACTTCTGCAAGAGGAAGAAGAGATGGGAAATAACCTCGAACATGCTTCAAGAACTCAAGGAAAGCCACATGCAGGAAGAGGCCAACTGCTTTCTGTTTCTACCTTATCCCTTTCTATTTTAGACTGTAAGTTCTTGAAGAAAAGGGTCATCATGTCTTCACTCCCCAGCACTGGGCACACGTGAGCACCACAAGCAGCATCAGCTGCTGCACAGACTCCCGGGTGAGTGGCAGAGACATGGTGGGACGGACGGGGGCTGCAGCCCCTCGGCACCCCTCGCTCCTGCTGACACAGGGCAGGGTGTGCCACTCCTGGTGACACACAGAACATGTCCCCAGAATCTCTTCCCATGTCCATCCTGCCAAGCGCCTGCTGTAGGAGCTCCTGCCTGCAGGGGCAGCCCAGCCCTCCCTCCACGGGTGCTCCAGGTGGTACTTGGGAAGCAGACAAGGAATACAACTTGCCAAATCTTTTCATTTCTATCAACTACAACAGCCAAAAGGGTCAAAGGTATCGGAGGAACAGGACCAAAGATAAACAGCACGTCACAGACAGTAAACAAAGCTCCCTATGAATGCAAAACTGTTACTTGTACAGTAACCAATACTATTATTTTTTTTTAGCTTAAAGTGATAAGAATGTGTGCTTTATGCTTAGAAACCCCACAAATATTACAGTTGCATTTAATATTGTGCTACTACCAACACGGAAAAAGCCAAAAAACAGCCAACTTAAAACACTCAGTTTACATCTCTTTTTTGGTCTTGTGTGGTACCTAGTTGAAGATGGAAGCATTGATGTGCTTTTTGCCTCATAAGAAGTGAGGCAGATGTTAATGTTACTAAGATCAGCTGTATATACCTTGAAGGTACAGACCACCTGACTCTACATGAGTCAAAATACTAGGAATGTATTGTCAATATCCATTAATGAATTACCACTTGCTTGTACTTAAGTGACCATAAGCTTCTGTGAAAGGTATACAGTGACCTGTATCTTGCATGCAGTGACAAAGTTTTGCATAAGCACGTCATTTTCAAGGCCAAAGGCGTATTTTAATGTAGACAGTGTCACAATATCAGCAGTTGATTTTAAAACAAAACACTGTCAGTAGTTGCACAAGGTAGTTCTGAATTTCTCACCCATCTTGAAAATCACACAACCCCTCAACCATCCCACAGAGTCCAGTGTAAAGTCTTCCCTAAGGTAGCCTTAACCCACACATCTGCCTGCAGAATCCAGCAGAAGGAGTGGGGACAGTCGAGGTTCTAACATTTGTTTTGAAAAAGAGTTTTAAAGTCTTGCCTGAAGCTCGGGTACTTCTCAGCAGGAACTGCCCCTGCTCAGTTGAAGTAATTGCCCAACTCACTTGCAGAAGCCACACACACATTATAATCCACCTTTTCCTGTGTTCTTGGGTCACTGATGCCACGACAAACATCTCTCCAAAGGCACGAAGAGCAAGACCTATGCTGGTTCATACTCCTAGGCTTCTAATATTAATTTCTTCAGAGTGTATTAACTGTCTTAGCATTGTAACAGAAATATTTCTATAAAGCTAACTGGCTTCACACACCACAATTCACCAGCCCCATTAAGACATGAGGACAATTTTGGTCATACAATGACTTGCATGAGAAAGTGGACATATTTCACAGGTTTTTAACAATGATGCCAATACATAAGGCAACAAGCTCTGGCAATACCTGACTGATGCCCCTAATAATACATCTCCCAATATTTTAAATATAAACTCATTTTAGAACAACTTTTAATTATAGCTCTCTGTTATTGGTTGCAGAACTTTGACTCAGATAAAGATTTCTCACTAAAGTGAGCATTAAACAAGAGAAAAGATGCTTGTAAATCTTAGTGAAATCAAGTAATTTTACTTCTTCCAAGACTTGATACAACACATCAATAGTCAGTTCAATAAACCTTAAATTTATACTAATCATACACACACACAAAAAAAAGTAATCCTCTAGCATCATATTTACTACAGAAATATTTACATTATGCCCCAGTTTGAGGCAGAAAAGGCAGCCGCAAAAAAAGACAAATCCTCATGTGTACTGGAGTTTGATTTCTGAAGCACTTCAGGGGTAAAAAAACGAGCAAACATTCACACACACAGCAATAAGGTCTACAGCCCAAAGGAATCATCTCAGGAGAACAGCCAAAGAGTTTCTGACACAAGGTTTACCTTATTTTGGAACCACAATGGAAACCAAGTTGTCACCAACTAGTATAAGACCTCCAACTACAGACAGGCTGATTTGTTTTACAGAAACGGGAAATGAACTGGAAGATTTTCTGGCTCCCTACATGATGGTTGTCCCCATTCCAGTCAGTTTGAAGATTACTTGTGGCTGAGCAGAACAAAAGTGCAACCAGATTTTGAATACTTACTTGGTATTTTTCTTTACTCTAAACTGCTTAAAGGATTCCTAAGGCTGCAAGGAAATGCTACAAGAAAAGACATTATCACCCACTGATGCCATCTTGAATCTAAGGCCTCTGAGCAGTTAAACTGTAACACTGCAGAAATTCAAACTACCAAGACTGAACACACAAGTTTTACTTACCAAACCACCTAATGTCATCTCTATAACCATAGAATTTAATTTACGATATCTACACATATAGGCCTATATACATGTTCATGTGTACATTACAAAACAGGCTAGTGACACATAACTGGATTATGCCACTGAACAGAAATCCTGGTAAATGAAGTATAAATTCAGAGAAATTTACTTCAAATTAAAGATTGCAGAAAACTGCAACTGCAGCCTCCTAGGCCTGTGCTCCTTGCATTGATTCCAGGTACTGCTTACACACAGTAGTTCATCCAGAATTTCACTGGGTAGGGTAAGGGAGGGTAGGGACCTCCATGGCACAACAGCTCACAGAACTGTGAGAGCTGTGACAGAGGGTCTACACAGCTTTTTACAAAGCATACTAGGCTCAGATTTAACACTGAAGTTAATCTTCATCTTGGACTTCTGTAAGACATCATGTGACCACCAGTAAAGCAAGCTGGCATTTAGAGCTAAGGACAGAGAGCTGAAAACACTGGCCTTCCGAGAAAGCTCCATGACACAGCCTACTGCATCCAGCACCAAGGGAACTGTGACCTCTCCTGTCCTTTTTAACCCACTCTCAGTAGAGCTGTTTTTCTCTTGTCACAGATACTTACTCCAGGTACTTCACATTTCCAGTAAGGGTCATATTGGCCTTCAAGTATGTTTCCTCTTTTTTTTTTTAATCAAGTCCCAAAGTTATTCTTTATAGCTGTGTTTGTATAACACAGGAGGTACTGTGCATTCAAATGGTAGCAAATTTAAAAATAAAGATGTGAGACTTTCAACAAATAAAAAGGAATGCATTTTTCTCTTCAGCTTCCAGTCTTCAAGGCACCTCCTGTATTAACTTCCTGGGAAATAAACAAGCAGACCAAAAGTTCACTGGAAAGAGAAGAATCTGACACACCTAATTTCCTCAGAAGCACACAGCATCTAAATGAGACAAGGTTCGACCCAAACTAACAACCAGAAGCAATATAAAAATGCTGATGAGATGACAAGAATGCCATGAGGTTGATGTTTTCAGCTCTGTTGATTGCAGGTGATTGTTATCACAGTGTTTTCTGATGGCCATTTGCAGAAGGCTTTGTCTCTGAGTCTCTTGGATTGTTTGACAGATGAAGTTTATCTAATCCTGCAAAACATTACAGAATAAGGAAAAAATAAGACTCTCCTTTGTTTCATGCACACAGGTATTCAAAAGAACACAGACAATCCAAATTCTACTTTGTGATTGCAGACTTCACATTTGTTGAAGACCAGCCCTGATGTTCTACCTCCTGTAAGAATTGCTTCTGGGAAATTCCCTCAGTGTTGTTTAAGTGAGAAAATCCATTACAGTGGACAAGCATGAAAGACAGAGAATCCTAACTCTCCATTGCTTAAATTACAGACTCAGATGTTAAGAACCAAGAAAGACTTGCAATAATTTACCTTGTCGCCTACAAAGGCCTAAATAATAACCTAAAATATATTTTTTAAAACTACAACATCTCTTTGTAAATCATCCACTGTTGATCTTACTGTCATTGGTGATGACCAGATCACTTTTCTAAACTATTTTATGTCTAATTACATTTTTAGGACTACACTATTTCTGATTTATCTATGTTTCTAGCCATTTGTTCTTATTGCACAATTCTCTATCATGAGTACTAATTCAAGTCTCACATCCTGCCCCAGGCAAGCAGTTAAATTACTCTTTTTTTTTTTTTAGTGGGGGGAGATAAGGAAAGATAGCAAATGTAGTCGTATTTTATTCAAAAGAGGCATATGTCAGTGCTTCCTTGCTTGCTACAGTTTCTCTCTGAAGTCTCCTACCAAGTCTCTAAAATTAAGGAACAAATCTGGAAAGTGTTTCTTATTCATTTTGTGTAGACTACACTGAATGTTTTACTGAAGTGCCATGATGCAGAAATTTAAATTTCTTGAATTGTTGGAACTGGAATTCCAAAATTAACTGCACTACCAAAAACTCCTTAATACTGTCTTATTTGTAGCCCTAATATTTGATTTTTTTTGTTATAGGCCAATTTTGGTTCTCGTTCTTTGAATTCCATGGGACAGTTTTTAGCAGACACTGTTTGTGATGTTCAGCACTTTAAATAAACCCAGTTTGTGTCAGGAACCTGCACATTTCAGGGTTTGTGACTCCTACTTGTGTCAAATCCAGTGACCATTACCCTACCATGTCTGCATTCTTATTTTTATGTCTGTTAATCTGCCTTCAACATCTGTAATTTTTCTATTAAACACTTTAATTATTTTACAACAGTATTAAACTAATCTTCCACCTGCACTCTGGGAAGTGCTTGGATTTTGTTTCAGCATCACAACTCTGAAAGCAGTGAAAACTAACTTGAGTAACTTGAGTAACTTCTAGATGATGCAAACTGAATCCTCAGTTACAAAGGAACACTAAAGTTTCACTATCATTCCTCTCAATTTAAGTAAATACTACTCTAGGGATCTAAAGAGAGAGGACCTTTGTTAATCAGTAAAGATAAGATGAGGCAACAACAATAAAAAAATAAAAAACATTTTATCCTCTTAGTATCAAATGTGTTTCAATCCTTTCTTCTATGGTCAAATATCAATGCAAAATTAGCTCAAATTTTTGATTATATCAGGTACAGGTTTTACTCAGGCAGTTACTAAGGTTCTGAACATTTTGTACAAAGATTTTCTGATTAGATGTTCAAAAAGCTATGACAACAAGCAGTTAAGATCTCTGCTAACTATTTTTGGAGAACTAATAAGTTGCTTTAAAAAAAAAAAGCCAACCTATACATAAGTTGAAGTTTTAATTTGGAATAATTGCTCATAGCAATTAGAATGTTTCTGTGCTTCCCAAAGACAGAAAATCCAGCTGGAGATCAATAAGTACCACGGGCACATCATTAAAATCAACACTGTACCTTAGCTCCGGACTCTTCACAAAACAACACAATGTTATTCATCCTCACACCTTAACTTAGAGAAATTTCCACCAAAAAAAAAGTACTCTGTGAGCTGTGACTTTACCAGTAGCAAAATATGGTTTCAGTGGTGGAGAAAAAGGCATGGTCAAACAGACAGTGAATTTTCAGGGCTGTTTTACCTATTGCCTTCAGGAGCTCTTCTCGCACAGCAGAAGTGAACTTTCTGACCAGACACAACGTTGTCATGATAGCAAAGAGCAAGTTATAAGATAACACAATGTAGAAGTTCCCCAGCCAGTTGAACCTTCCAAAGTCTCCGAGGAGATCAAATCTGGTGATTCCTGTTAAATTCCATGCAAGATTTAGATCCAAATCTTCAGAACATTTTCTTAGAAAACGCAAAAATTTCCTTCTATTACATTTACATTTGGATGCATAATTCTTACAGAAAGCACACCAGAAGAACATACAGTTAAACACACAAGACAATGTTTGTTGGTCACTATAAAACTGTAAGACACCTTTATCAAAATGTTTTTTAAATTTCATAGTAAAATGCTTGAATAATGGGAGTTGAAACAAATTGTCTATTCCAGGTAAGAAATCTTTTTATCATTTCAGTAAATATAACTAGGAAAAAATCAGCTTTAGTATGAAAACTGCTTGAAACCTCAGTTTCTATAAAATCCTTAATGATTCCAGAAAAGTATGAAATGCACTGTGAGCTTTTTTAAAAAAAAAAATACAGGCAGCAAGCAGTCTATGAGAGCCACAACATCTTATGGTAAACACTAAGCCTTTTAGGTGTTCTTCCAGAGCACTGCTTTGAAACTGAAGTTTAAAGACATCTTTCCAACTGCAGTTTTTCTCCTGGATGGATACACCCATCACTACAACCATAGAGCATTTGCACAGAAGGAAAAGAGGTGAAACATGGTGCTGATCATGGTGATGGTCTTCTTCACAGGGCATCTCCAACCCTGACACTTGGTTTTATGCTGATCAAAGGCCTGTCAATGACTAATTAAGTGAACATTTTTCTGAAACATAGAAACATCAACAAGGTGTAGGGTCTATCACAGAAGGCAGAAGAGGAAGAACCACAGGTTGTTCCTTTGTCAGGTGTCATGGAGTACTGCACAGAACACATGGCAGAACATTAAGATGGCAGCCCCATGACCATTGTCTAGGATTCAAAAGCTGTTGCATTCCCAAAAACCCTTTGACACAGATGATGTCAGAGGGAAGTGTGCCCCCACAACAGTGAAAAAGCAGGAAGCTGAGTCTGTCCCAGAACTAAAATGGCAGCAGCAAATGAGGCAAAAGTAGCCCTACTCTGAAACTCCTGAAAGCTCCTGATTTTCTATCATCTTATTTTTAAAAGTGTTTCGGGACTTTAAGAAACTGACTCAAAAGTGGTATATAAAGGAAGAGACAGAATCAACGGTCAGCTGCACTTCTTCCAAGGGTAAACCTGACACTTAGGAATATCTCAGTGTACCTGCATACCCAAGACTTTCAAGTCAGTTATCACAGTGTTAAAACATACACACGCTTCTTATATTCAGCATCAGTCATTTAAATTAAAACATTGGAATTGAATTTGGTATCTAAGGGAAAAATACTGATATGAAAAGAAATTTCAAAAGATGAAACAAAACAATCACCGATCAAAACAGCAAGAGGTAATGAGAAATACTAAAAAAAGCACAGAAGGTCTTAGCACAGAAAGAAGAAACTGGCAGTCTGAATTAAATGGAAAAGAGATGAAGGACAATAAACACAGAGCTGCTTTCCCACTTAAGGCAAACAGTGTCCTTAACATTTCCAAAGCAGCAGTGTTTTAGTCAGACTGTGGAGCCACATGAAAATTAGGAAAGCCAGGTTTGAATGTACAGGCTTCCAAAACTTTAAAGGAAAAGGAACAAAACAGAGCACTGGAATTTTCTGGAAAAGGACTAACATTCCTTGACACACAGAGGTCCAGAAGAACAGTGAGCCATGGGGCAGTGCTACAAGGACAAAAGGAAATGAACTTTGACACTTCTGTTAGAGCAGGTGAGAAAAATTGTCCATAAATTACATTCAATTTCTTCTTACAAACAGAAACAGTCACTGCTCATCAGAAAAGTGACACAGTAACAGTCTGTAAACTCATGGGAGAAAAAGGTTAAAAAGGCTTTGATGACTTTCTTACAGAAGCATAGCTACTCAGCCTACAGAGAAAAAAACCAAGACTCTTAATAACTCTTCAGTAACTTAACAAAAACTTGCATATCTCGTGGCACAAATATACACACACAAAAGCTGATGAATTTTTACCAAATAAACTATTACAGAATTCTTCAGGTTAAAAACAAATAGTAGGTTTTAGACAGCAGATACAAATAAATTTAGAATTCCCATTTACTTGCACATAATACTCAAGTGTAGAATTCTAGGAAAACTTATGTATACTAGAAAGCTCAATTTTCTCTGGAATTCTTGTTTTTTTTTATTCTTGACCATTGTTCCCAATTGGTTTCTCTGTGATTAGCAGTATGGTGCTAGTGGGAAACATTTCTGAAGGCTACTAAAAGGCTGAAAAAGTTCTGGGAAAATATGAGTTAACTTATTTTAGTTTAAAACTTTCCTGGAGTTCTAGAAGAATGACAGATTAGACATATCCACCACCTACATACCTAATTAGAATGCTATGAAACATGTAAGAAACTATTTCCATTTTTAAAAGTTGAAAAAGGTCATTGCATGTATTAGATAACTTTTGCTTTTTCACCTTTCCCATAAGGATAAAGTCTAGTCTTTTCTGTATAGTCTAGAATCTCGCTTTTTTAATAAAGTGAAAAGACTATGAATCTGCTTAACATATTTATTTCTTTTCATCTATTCAGTGCCACAGGGTGGTGGCATGTAGTGCAACACACATTGATACTTCTGCAAAGCACCACATGACTCACTGTACCCTAATACACTCTATTAATCCTGTTTGGACAGCTGTGACTGTGCATTTGTTAGCTGTGTGTTAATTGTTCCATCTTTTTTCTTCTTTTATTTATCTCTATGGCAAACTATTCAGGAATTTCACTTGTTAGTCTGGTTTTTAAGTGAGTTTTACCATTAATCTGTTTCCTATGAGACAACAATGGACCCAGCGTGTACACTTACTGCCACAGAATCTGGTTATTATCAACTGGTAATCTCATGGATCATTAACAATTAATTTTATTTTCTTTTAAACAAGACTTGATGCAGTAACTTAGTGGACACAAACTTATGTTACAATTCTATTCTAAAACAGTGATTTTTCTATGTAACATCTGGCTCCACATGCCAGAACCATTTTACTTCATCATACTGGTTATATTTTAAAACTGCACTGCTTTAGGTACTTGAATTACTCTTTTGCATTTTTGTGGAGTTTTACTACAGATTTTTTTAAAGTAAGTTCTAGGATGCCTGTTGTAAGACTCAACACTCCAAAATGCCTCACAGAGGATTTTTCATTTGCTATCCAATTATTTATAATTATTAAAACACCTCATCTGTAGCTATACATAGCATGAGAATACACAGTATCATTTACTGGAAAAAGATGAACTACTCTTGAATCAAGAGTATTCTCCCTGAAAGGAAAATCAGCTACAGAACTACTGAGCACACACTGCTGGTCTGTGGGCCTGAGCTCAAACTTCTAAGCTTGTACTTGAGACTTGTACAGCCCGAGGTGAAGATTTTTGTTTTGTTCTATTTAATGTTCCAAATGAAATTCACATTAGCTACAAGGATTCTGCGTTACTTAAAACATGTAATAGCCTTGCAATTTAACATCAAGAACTCAAGCTGAAGATTACCTAATTAAAGTGAAGATACAACACGTCTTTCCAACTGGTTAAAACAGCTTAACTACTTCAAATGCTACTGCCAATCCTTTGCAAAAAAAAATCAGGAGTTCTTCAGTTCTGTTATGGTAGACTCCAAATTGTTGAATTTGAAAAATGAAGTTAACAAAAAATACAAGCATATTATTGTAGGGAAAATGAAAGTAGCCTGGTATCACTGCTGATTAAAAAACTTAATAAATGAAGAGTCATTAACTGTTTTTAAAAAGCCATTTGCACTCAGTGTTACCTCAATTTTCAGACAGCAAATCCCAAATGTATTTTTTGACAGGAACTAAGCACTAATTTCACAGTGAACTTGAAACTATTTCATTCTGCTCTGGACAATCAGTTGTCCTATCTTTTCATCTCACAATGTCCTGTTTTAAGAAGTTTCAAATATGACCTTCTTAAAATAACATTCTCTAAAAATGTTTAGTATCTTTTTTCTTTTTAGAAAGTATGTTCTGCAGTTCATGTACACAGATGTATGTTCAACAGTTCATGTTTGAGTAAAAATGAAGGCCACAGGTACATGCTCCTTCCACTGAAAGCAATGGCAAACTACATACTAACATGGAAAATACAGCTACAGGCTCTTCTTTCTTCTTGTATTTTTTTTAAATTCAATTAAACATCCTTTATTATGATGTTACTTCCATTTCACTTACCCAGTGTCCTTGACATCACTGGCAAAGCAGAGCTCAGCACCAAGATTGAGACACAGTTTCCAATTATCTGTTTGAAAATGACAAACAGCATTTAAATGATAAATGGGATTGCTGAAGGGAACACAAAGAAAAACAGTGGTCAAGATGAAAAAGAAGAATTCTTAAAAGGCACATTCTTCAAACTGAACCTAAAGGAATTCACAGTAACATATTGTTAGTCTTGCCGACTGCTGTCACTCCTCTCCACATGGTGTGAAACAAGACAAAGATGATCCAAGAAAAAAAATCAAATTCATGTGCTTTTAATCAAAGTGTTATATATGCTCAGATTCAAAATTATTCAAAACAACCATGTTGCAAAGCATCAACTGTTTACTTACTTCCTGTGAATGTTTTATAAAAGAACAATTCCATGGGCTTAGAATGGATGACTGATACATCAGCTTAAGTCTTGGATGTAACTGCTTGCAGGATTAGCACTATTTAAAATATTACAACAAAGAGCTTCCTTTCAATTCAATGCCTGTTGTCTACTTTAAATAATACCAGAAAACTCACAGCTGTTAGATTTTACTCTTGTTCTTGTAAAGCCTTTAAAAAGAGTAATTGAAACTTTCTTTCACAAGGGATCATTTTCTTCAGGTCTGGTTCTATCAGAAGCCAAAAGGAAAAAAAAAACAAAAAGAAAACTTGAAAGTAGGTAGACATTTGTACATTCACTATTTCCACAATATTCCTGGTGTACTGTAAACAATCAATAGGAAACATTAACAACATTCCAACTCTCTACTACTTATTACTCTAATCATTCTGCGTGCATACCCACTTTTGCACTTTCACTACAAATTGTTGGAAGTATCTTAATCCATTACAAAAAAAAAAATTAAATTCAACATCTGTTCCTGGGTTACTGACCGCTTCCCCATGTCAGTTGTGGGAATACTTTGCCAAAAACCTAGGCATGTTCCTCCAAATTAGGTAACAGCATTGGTTATTCTAAAGCCAGTGCTAAATTGTAGCAAGTCAAATTAGCTTCAGATTGCAAAATGTTGCTGAATAGCCATCCTCACTCTTAGTTTCATTATTCAAATTTGAATTACTTTGTCTGTATTACTTCTAGCAACCACGTTGTTCAGATCTCAAACAAGCTCCCTGAAGTACAGTTGACACAATCAAAGTTACTCATTAGCAATAAGTTCCCTTTGAAGGAAGTTCTTTCACTTGCTTTTCTATAGCCAGTTAACAAGCTCTGCCATTCCTGGCTTTTTACAAGCAAATGGATGCCATCCAAACTAAACAGAGCACATCCTTTTTCCCATTCATTCAGCATTTTGACAATCTTCCAGTTTGTGTTTACGCAGCTTACAAACAAATACTGATCACTGCAAATGAGCCATTCAGTGCAATTACTAAGAGAGTCAGTTTGTCTTGGGTGGCAAGAAGGACAGGAGGGGGCCATCCCCATCTCAGACTGTACCTTACCTTTGTCATAGTTGTGTCATCCTTCCTGGGAGTGAAATTCTCAAAAAAACGAAGACTGTAGAAGCCGACGACAGAAGATACCATAAGATAGCTGTGAGAATCAAGGAAAAAAGGAACCTGCAAGGAATGCAAGTCTCACTCAACTTCTCAGCAGTCTCCTAAAAGTCTTAAGAACTGAAGAAAAAAGAAACAAAAACACTTCAAGTGTTTGAGAAGGACTGACCTATCTTTCTTCTTTCCAGGCTAGTGTCTTAGTATATTACCAGTGTCCCAGAAAACTAAACAGAATACTTGTTAACAGACAGAATTCTTTCAGAAAGGATACAAAATCAAAATGATTTCAAGTGCTGCTCCCACAAAGCCAAAGGTGGATAAGGAGGCATTTCCTATTCCAGGTCCCTACAAGGAAAAAGATACTTTGCATAAATAAATAAGGATTATTTAATTTCTTCTACCAAGAACAAAACAAGTAACACCTTACATGAAACACAGCCTTTTCTCAATTCAGTGTTTCAGGGGCATTCTGACGTCCCACCCTCCAAGTCCCCCCAGTCCATGCAGTGGTACCAGCAGCTTTCAAACTGCAGTAAAATGTATTGCAAAGACAGAAGTGCCAACTCCAGATTACTGATCTGCTTTACTGCATCACTGTATCTACATAAAGGTTCTGCACTATTTTATTAAGGACTCACTACAACATGACACGTAATAAATGCTAGTGTGGGCACAGGAATGAAACCTAGGAGCAAAGTCAAAGTCAAGGCTCATCAGTTTCCATGTTATTAAAGCAAAAGGGCTCACTTGCACTTCTGCAAGTCCTCCAAAGCTTTACTAAAATGAAAAAAATTGTAAGAGAAGATTACTTTACCCCTGATCCCTTTGGCATTGCAGTCTCGTCAACCAACAGGTAAAGAATGTTGAGAGCGACTAAAAGAACTGAAAAGGACTTAAAAAAGTAGAAACAGTCTTGTTATTGACAAGTATCCCACATTTTTAAAATCTACACACTTACCCTCACCAGACTCCAGAATGTCAAGTTTCTTTTTAAATGGTCAAGAAAAGAATATCAAGATTCTTGCTTAAACACTCATCACTCAAAAAATTTTAAACTATGCCATCAAATAACCCAAGAACTCTTCATACTTTTTGCTGGGGAAAAAAAAAAAAAAGAAAATTCTTACTGTCTCAGTCAGGAGCAATATCATGACAGCTGGATAAACTAAGTTCCTTTCCCAGGCAGAAGCTTTTTTCCTCCGTTCTGTTCAGAAGAGAAAAAACATAAGCCTAATAAAATAGATCACCTTAGAATAGAACAAGTAAGAATCATTCAGCTATCTACAAGCTCACTATAAGTAACAACAGTATCTTGATCTGGAACAAACAACAAACCAGTTCATAAGAACATCCAATCCTTTACAGCTGTACAAAGCAATGGCAAAAATATGAAACCTCTCTTGAGAAAGGTTGGGGAGACAGAGACAAGCAGATTCTTCTTAGAGGTATGTTTCCCCATAACATTTTTCCTCCCCCAGCACACAGCAGTTTCATAAAGTTTAAAATCTGCTGAATTTACAAATATGCTGTTTACCTATATATTTCAGCATGACCTAAAGGGACAGAAAAGCATTTCAGATATTTAAATGGTATTTTCCTCTTGTAAGGTAGAAAAGAGAGAACTAACTTCCCTGGACATCAGTAGCATGTGCAAGAAAAGAAAACACTGTTTGAATTTTACAGAAATAGTTCAAACACAGAATGGAAAGTAATGTCCTAGATTAGCCCAAATATTCATAAGCATATTATACATGAAAAGCTCCATGTAAAGAAGTGTTATAATTTCTCTAAAATCCAAATCAGACTCCTTACTTAAATTCTTTTGGTGGAGGGGTGCAATGATTTCATGTCATGTATTTGCAAATGCACAAACTTGGTTAAGAACAAACTGGAATCAATCAAGCAATTGCTCCAAAATTAAACACAGCACCCTAAGGTAATGTAGTAAAATATAATGTACATGAAACACTAGAAAGTTCATTACCTAGGTTTGTTTTCTTGCTTTTCACTTTTTCAAGCTCACGTTCCAACTCTACCGTCTGGTATTCCACTGTGGAAGATACACCTTTTAAAAGAAAGGACATGATTTTCTTTTGGATGTGACTGCAAGGCACACAGCGACAATTTGGATTTAGGAAGCATCACATTAGCATTTCTGACTTGAAACTGCAGGTGTTTTTTTCAGACTCTTCAAATGCTTTTCAAAAATAGCAGTCTACCCAGAAGTGTTCAGCACAGAGGTTTCAGCATTATGTCCTGTGATCCCAGCCTGTTCTGCTGATGCTGAACCTTCATACAAGTCCAATGACTAGTCACAGTGTGACAGACAGGATGTCTCAAATGCCTCATTCTTAAATCCCTATATGATTCTTGTACCAAGATGTAAAGAATCCCCAGATGCCCTTCAGAAGCACTACTATTTAGCAAAAGGGGACCTTTGCCTTTAAAGTGGCCACAGCTCCAGATTCAGTTTCTGCCCCTCCCTCTCTCCCTCACCTCAGCAAGCTCAGTTTCCATACTGCTGACCTGCTCGCTGATGGATCTTCTGCTCATACCAGTTTGCCTGCTCCATCCCTTTGTGCCACAATCAGATATTCCCACAACCACCCATGAGACCAACCTCTTCCACTTTCCAGTTTACAACATACACGTGTCACTGTTGTGCAACTCCTCATACTTTCTCCTGTACATCAGCTTAGCCCTGACAACCATAATATTAATTCCTCTCTTCCCACTAATTTTCTGCTCATCAACTTTTCTTCCTACCCCTGTGCAGCCTTGAGGAAACCCAGCCCATTTTCCCTCTCCATTCTTTTTCTCTTCAACCTTCCATTCTCTTCCAACCACTCCTCTTTCCCAGTGCAAGCATACTGAGGTTTCCCTCCTTGATGCCAGTTCCTCTACAAACTCTACATAGTGTTCAGGCACTGACACAGCCTTGCAGTGCTGACTAAAGATCTGCTGTTTCAGTTCCCCATCCCATTATTTCTGCTTTAGCTTTCACTCTCTGCAATCACAACATGGAAATATTCTGCCTGGGATAAGCTGGAAACACTCTCCACTCACCTGTGTTCCAAAATAAAAGGGATGAAAGTGGGGCAATCTCACCTGAAAATACGGTGAGGGCTCATATTTTCCCTGTCTATTCCAGGCCAATTTCACTCTGCAATAACACACCATGGCAGTGACAGATCAAGGTCTTAAACCCAAAGTCCTCTCTGTTGTTTTGCTGACTTACATTCACACCTTCACCAGCTGCCCATTCCCCACCCTTGGCCCCACCTCTGGCCATGGGCTAACCTGTAAGAGCACCATGCTCCATGTACTTTTTTCAAACAGCCTCTAATAAATTTACATGAGATTAATATTCTTGTCCAGGCTTTTATCTCATATCTTGATCACTTGCCTACAAAATCTAAACAGCACTCAGGCTGTTGGCACAGCAACGCTGCTTTGTAGTCCAGTCCCATTATTTCCTTATTTTCTGTTGTCTCCTCATCCATCTAGCAACCTCAATACAAGAAAAAGGTGACTCTTTTTATTGCAGTCTATTAAATACTGATTTGTTCAATGCAGTCAAACCATCAATGAAACATTCAACTGCTTAAAATTTTAAATGTTTAATTGAATTAACTGAACATTTCTTTCACATACATTTTTCAGAAAAAGTCTTTAAAAAAACCCCAAGTTAATTATCGCGATAAAATTAAGCTTTTGTGATGATGCATTCCCCCTCAAAAAAGTCTAAAACATCTGTTTTATGGAATGACTAATTACTGTTAGGTGGGGCAAAAGGATAGCTGTAGAGCTCAGTGGGAAAAGAACTTTCATGGACGCAGCTGAACAAGAAGGAAAACTCAAGACAGCATCTGCCATTTTCTTCTTCTCTGTAACTGATTTAGGAGTCTCTGAGGAAAAGCTCAGTTCAATATATATCAATATTTTTTCCTTCCCTCAGTATAAAAATCCAGAGCTCAAAACACTGATTTAATAGGAGTCTATCCAACAAATCAGCGTCATCACAGTAGGTCAATAAGACAGAGGTCAGCAGAAATTCTGAATCATATTTTAAGTGCTGTTGTAGCTCCTCCTTAAAAATAGTTGCAAACAACAGGTTGCTATACAAAAGGATATTTTACAAGAGAGGCAAAGTTTCAGATCAGTCAAAAGAGTATTTGAAAAGGATGCAGCTAAAATTCTTAAAAGCTCTCTAACATTAGCTTTATTTCAAACACGCACAAAGTTCAATGTCAGCGCTGTCTAGCCAATAAATCAAATTGGGAGACGAGACTTGTTTGGACTAGCAATGAAAAGTTAGAAGGGATTCTCCAAGAAAGCCACAAAGCAGCTCATTTAAGGTCAATTTAACGGTATTATTCTGTTTTTCTTCCAGCCCCGACATAAGATTTCAGTACCTCAAAGGAAATTGTAAGAGAATCTATTTGCATTCCCTCAAGGTGATTGGCAGTTCACCACCAATTAGTTCAAAATTACACTGTTACTAGTGTGCAATAAAAACAACACCTTTCATCTTTCTTACATAGGTAAGGATACCTTCAGAGCCAATAACTTTGATCAAGTAAGTATTTTTGATCCTACCCCACCCGTCTCTTTGGATTCAGGCAAACTAATAGCTGAAGGCAACTTTTTTCTTTTAATATAAAAAAGTCCCAGCTTTATTCTTCAACTGTAGGAGTGATGTGGGTACTGAAATATAATACACTGGAAACAAACATTTTCCCAAAGCCCAGTATCTCTTCAATAGATAAAAATACTAGGGTAGATAGCACAATCAAACTTTCCCCTCCCTCCTCCTCCGATTTTCAGTTAGACACTGCAGACACCTGAGGAGGAAGAAAATTAGTTCCCACAAAGAAGGTCTACAGTTTCACAGATAGATTTATCTTCAAATATGAAAAGCTTTACAATCATCAAGTACCACTTAAGCCTCTTCTCTGGTCCTCTTCATTTTAATAAAAATTCAGCTCTTTAGTTATAAATAAAGTATATATTTCAGAGCACTTCACTGCAAACCTGCCCAGCAGGGTTACTTAAGCACCATGGATTTCCACCACCAACACTGTGGAAGAGTTGCAACAGCCATGGTAGAGGAAGTGTGTAGCTGAATGAATATATCTGCTGTGATACAGCAACAAAGAGACACAATCTGTGTGCTAAAACACAGATTATGGCCTCTAACATCACTGCACAACATTCACTGATGTAATTAGCACCAGCCCCATTTATACACACTTTTTAAAATGCAATTAACAGGGTAAACATGACCCTTCACAGTTCTGGCAATAACTATTTCAATGTTTCTGGTATAATTTGTATGTATCAGAAAGACTTCTGGAAGAGAAGATGCAAGTTTCCATGCTTGCCATAATCATGCTTAAATTTACTAAAGTAACTACTCACAAAAATCCTGCAGAGTATCTTTTTGCACATATAACATCTTGCCCCAGCTACATGCTATAGGCAAATCTAGATTTTCATTTACTTTTCAGCTCAAGTCCATTAATTTTCTCTGTACACCAACTTAGGGGTTTTCAAGCATTTCTTTAGATGGGGGTGTCAATGCCATTCCCTCAGCATTGGAAACAGAGGGAATTCAGTTCCTCTCCTGTCCCAGGACATTTAAGCCCCATGTTTTTCACTGCTCAAGAGCAGGCTGGTGAGTGCTCCATGGAATATGGGTGGGCTGCAGTTCCACTGTTCACTGAATACCAAGCCTTGTGCTGAAAGCAAATCCAGTCTCTTGGCTGGTGTTAGGGGAGCTCCCAGCACACATCCTAAATCCATATCCAGTTAGTAGACACCTACAAACAGCCTAGGTCCACTCCATAAGTGATATTAAACTGCAACAGAAGCAACTGTTGAGAGACTTCTGCAAGAAAAAGAGCACCCAAGCATCACCTAAATAATCACATTCCCCATCTGACTAGCAGACCTCTCTCTGCTCTACTTCCAACAGATTCCTGAATAACTATTGTGTCATCACTCAGTGTTGTACACTAGCAGAATCACCATGACAACATAAAATATTCAGTAACAAATATTTTACAGTTCCCAGCTAACATCAAACACACAGAATTATTATCATTACCCCATCACAGCTTCAAAGACACTCACTGGATGCACCCTTTTGTGTGCCTGTGGGTGAATGTGTGTCATTAAAAACACCTGAAAAGGTGAATGTTACTTTTAAACTGAAGTGATGGTTGATTTCAGCCCAAAGAAGTCACTACTCCTCCACAAATTTTAAGCACTGGAATAAAGATGACCACCATAATCTCTGCTATCAAAGGTGCTTCCCCTGAGCAAGCAACTTCGAGAGGAAACTTAATGAGACCTCAGAGAAGGAAAGCTTGAGATATATTACAGAAGGCTGAAAAGCAGGAGAGAAAAAACAGGAAATTTAAAAAATTAAGGCCAAAATAAGTCATCATGACACATACATTGTGCTGTCTTATATGGAAATTCCTTGGTTTTCAAAACTGCAGTAATTGTATAAATAATGGATGGATAGCTTATCCATGCAGTTAAAAGCAAGTGAGAAGATTTGCACAACATGATTTCCAGGTTTATAGAACCAATACATTTTCCATAATTGGTGCCTGCCATGTTGCAACACTCCTTTTTATTCTAAGGCAAAGATTCATAGTGGTTTTTAAATACTTCATAACAGAAACATATTATCAAGAAATGCAAAATTTTAAGACTAAAATGCAGTAAGTATTACTAAATATAATAAGTCTAAAACCATTTTTGTAATTATTAATTTTCATCACTTATTAATAGAGTGTTTTTAATTATTAAATTCATCAAATAACTCCTAGAATATAAATGAGTGCTCTGATTTTTAATGGATTACTACCTAAGATTTTAAATAATCAACTGAAACACAAAAAATGCTCCAAATTAAAAATAAAACTCATATTGCAGGAAGTCAAGCCTCTTGCTAATGTAAGTTTATTGCCCTTCAAAGAAAGCTGAAAGAGTCATTTACCAATCCTAGCTGGTTTGCAGTAAGGGTGGTGAGTCTGGACAATTACTCAATTGCTCTCTCAGGCTCAGATCATTCCCATGATAGGGAGCTGACGAAAAATTTAAAAACAAAACCAAAGCAAACCACACACACACAAGAGCCAATCTTGGAAAACCCAGGGAGGAAATGAACACCTGTAACATTTGTCATATACTAAGGTGTTGAAATTTTCTGTTTTGAGAGAAGAGGCTGCACAACAGTGAGACTAAGGCTCCTGACCAGAACCACTGTAAATGCTGTATCTGAAGCAGTGCCATTACAGGCAGAGCATACATACCATTAAGCTTCCTCTGAATTGCTTCTTCCTCTAAAGTGATGATATACATCTGCTCATCTAGGTCTTCCAGGATCTGTATTTGGAAACAGAAACATGAACTGAGTCTCAGAACTTGTTTTCCTGACTGCACTTACACAATCAGACTTACTTTGCTCCTGTAACCTCTACTTTAAACACAGTCTACAACTTTACAGTAGTGACACAAATAAGAACTTCACAGAAGATTATTCCATTCTGTAATACAGTTGTATCTTTACTATAAGTAAAGTTACTTTAAAGTTTTTATTTCAAGTTAAGGCTTTTATGTTCAGTTTGAATCTAAAGAGACAGAACAGTATTTCTGACCTACATTTAAATCATATCAACCTCCACACCCAATTTAAACAAAAATAGCTAAAGATTTTGAAAGATTGTATCAAAAAGCAACTTTTCACGTAAGCCAGTATTTCATGCAAATATACGTTGCTATTGGAAGCTAAAACAAATTAAACGAAGTCAGTCTACCTCAGCTATCAGGTACTTTGAGACTAAAGATAAAAACAGTAGGTATTTTCTTTGTATTTCCAGAGTTGAACTGACTAATGAAAAGGAATACAAGATCTAAGTGCACCCAAATTGTAGTAAACACAAACTAGGACATGTGACACCCAAGTCACTGGAGCACTTGTATGTGGTATGAACTTTCTCTTCACTCACAGCATCCAGAACATGAACCAAAGAGCATCTGTGTGTAACAAGCTCTTAAAGATGACAACTACCCACATTTCACCCATCTGTGAGTACCCCCAGGTACCCTTCTTGTTATCCAGACTTTGTCTGTTCTTGTATTTTTTGCTCCTGAACTCAGAATATGCCCACACTTTCCAGAAACTGGTAAAACACAGCAGGAAATATTCATAATAAATAATACTAGTAGGACTGACATAAGCTGAAAAATCAAAGGAAGTCTGTATTATTTTAAGAAAAACTTTGGAAAAAAAACAGGCTTTAGTGCTATATGAAAAACATGAAACCAGTACATAAATAGTGGTTATAGAAACTCTGATGAACTGAAGAGTTCTGCAGAAGTGTAAGCATTCTAGAAGAAAGTACCCAAATACCATTCTACCTTCTCACAGGCAGCACAGGAGGACAGAATTGTGTAGCACTTACTGTGGGCTTCACCAGCAACTGGCCCATTACTGTAAACATCCGTGAGAGCCCCACTGGCGTGCACACTGCAGGGGAAGGAGCAAAACAGTCATTTCTAAGTCAAAGACCAGTTTTTTATTTGGATGCTTAGTGTACTATTCCACATCTAACCAGTTTTTTGATTTTGAGAAGAACTGCAAGAGCTTAAAGCTCCAATACAGGCTTTTAAGCACATTGCAACTGCACAAATTTTGAACAAGAAAAGCATCACTCCCCTATATAATCAGAGACCTTGAACCACCTCACCTAATTAATGACTTATTCAAAGTGTGTAGCACCAGAGGCTGTGTCTTCATTAGTAAATTCAGCAGTGCCAGGATGCATTCCTGGTCTTTAAGACTGGATTGCCTAAACCAGTAAATTGTTAGAACTACTCCTGGCATGGTCTGCCCCACGCCAGTTAACACTTTTCCAGAAGATCTTCAGTGCAGGGGCAGCCCAAGGACCATTATCATGAGCCAAAGCTGCACAGACACCTGCCAACTGCAATACCCTGGATGGAGTGACACTGGCTGGCCACTGCACTGCAGAACATCTCAGGCATGTTTCATCTTGTAGCACAGGTGTAGCTGCAAGGCCAAGAGATCCTGAACCTGCTTTGCTCTGAAAGTTATCCTTCAACTTCCACTGATAGTAGGCTTAGCTACCAGACTTTAGGTTATTTTCCATGACATAACAACAGGCCCTTTCTGATCCTAGCCTGTGATGGCTTTCAGGAATGATCCATGTATGTTTCTTGGGAGAAAGGCTTAACCATGATAATAGAAAATTATTACTAGAAAGCAACAGTTTAGGGGAAACAGCCTTCCAATACTGCAATGTGTCAGAGATGAACAAATTCATAACAACCTCGAAGAACATGTCCATCTATAGTTTCCATTATAATAAAACATTGTTGCCAAAAAAAGGAGACAAGATTTTTTTGTGAGGATTGCATTTAACTAGTGTTTCACTTTAGCTATTGTTTACCACAGGAAAAATACAAAAGTATTCAAAAATCTAACTTAAGCTAGTCTGCCTTTACTGCAGAAGAATCCTGAAGGAAAAGGAGATAAGAAAATTGAAGTGATGCTCCAAATCACCACTGCAATAGGCTTTACTCAAACACTTTAATTGCTTCAGCAATTAAACCAGCTGAAGATCTAAAGCTCTACCCCAGCAGCTGCCCCACTGCTGTATACTGCCCTTTCAACAGCTTGAAAGGCCTTCACCTCGGTGATTTGCTGAAGTTACACATTTCCAAAACCTGGCATTTAGTCGCAATAATTTCAGTGAACTGGTTTACAACAGCCCCAGAACAGAGGCTGAGTCTTCAGCTCTGCTGAAGCAAAATGCAGGGCAGATTTGAAGTTTTGTAAATCAACTTCCCATTAAAGTGTTCAGCACCTCTGTGAATGCCAGTCTGCAACAGCCTGCACGAGACATTGAGAAGCACGTTGTTTAATCCTCCCACGTTCCTCCACAGTGGAATTGAGAATCTGCTCATACAGAGAACCCAAGGAGACTCCCTGAGGTCTCTTTCATAGATCTGTTTAAAGGACATCACAAATTATCATTCCCCCTTTCTCCACAGTGACAGCCCCATGTAAGCTTTGAACCTGTCAAGCTTGGAGAAGAGATGAAACCATAGTAGTCTAGAAAGGGACATGTTCTGTCCCTCTCAGCAATTTCCTAGAAATTACTCAAGGAGGGGGCTGAGATTGTAAGTGGGATTTGGAGCCTTCCACTGTGTTTCCTATTCCCCTAAACATGGATGACTGAACTCTGGTTAGGAGCAGTCAGTGTAAGGTTGGGTTTTACTGTATTTGTTTCAAATGCAATTGTGTAACTGACCTGCAGACTGGCCTGAGACCAGCTGTGTGATTATGAAAGCTGGCTGCACTGACTTCCAACTCCTGCCTATACAGCAACACTTCCAATTACAAAAGGGAGAATGGTAGTTTACTGAATATAGGACAAAATGTTCCAAAATCATTTTCTCACTATACCATTGGCCTCCCACAGACATTTCATTTAAAAACTGTGCTTTTCTTTGCAGAATGGAGTCTCTGTTTTTCAACTATCTGATTTAACAAGCTAGAAGTCAAAATTGTTTTAGGTGAGATGTAAAGTTTCTCAAAAATTGAAAATGTAAGGTACCATTTATTTCAATTTCAGAACCCAAACTTTACAAATTCACACCTAAATTTAAATTAAATCAGAAAAAGAAAATCCCACTCAACTTTCACAATCAAAAAGTTTCCCTTAACCATAAAAAAAAAAATTGAACACAGTACACAAAAAAATCTCCCACCATATTATCCTTCGTCTTTTGGAATAATGAGGAAAATACTTACACAGAAGTAACAAGCATCCCATCAGTGATATACAGGAATATAAATAGGGGAGGTAGAATTCCCAGAGGTCTGTAAAGAAAACATTGAGCACAGCTTTAGCTTATTACCAAGAGGCTACTTATGTCACAGAAATGAACATCAAAATGGTGCTGACTGAATTAAGACACCTTCTTCACAACCTGTGCAATACTCACATAGCATCCACTAGAAATACATTTAACTGGAAACCTGCATTTCTGTATTTACAATGAAACTGGGTGAAGATTCTGCTGCATTCCTTACCATATAAAGACTCCATACTGGCAGCATCATTGTCTATGAGTGCCGAAGCCACCCATACGATTCCAAGGATAAGCAGTGCAAGAAGAATGAGCATTACAAGGGTTTCCAAAATCCGTGCTCTGATGCCCTATGGGGGAAAAAAAGCAGCCAAGAAGTTTCAATCAGGTATTTTCACACTTTTTAAAAATTACAGATAAATAACAGATCCTTCTTCCTAAATATGCACTCACATTTTATCATGTAGACAACAGCAAAACATGCAATGCACTTTTAAAAGGTAAGTACATAAAAAAAGGAAGTACTTATGGCCTTATAGTGCCCAGATTGCATTTTTCCCCTTAAACCCATAGAAAAACGTTTTAAATTGCATATGCCTTACAGTTCTCATTAATCTCATTATTCCATAAAGTCCTCTTTATACCACATGATTTTGTTCGAGCATTTTTAAAAGATGGATTACTTTTCTAATACTTTCAGCAAAGAAAGTGGATTAGCAAATTTTTATCTATGATTCCAATCAAGGGAATGGAAAGCCAATTATGGCAAACGGCCAAACGGCCCGGCAAGCATTAAACTCTGCGCAGGTAGAACGCAGCAAAATTCCCCCGAAAAGCCAGCGCAGCCGGCAGTCTGCGGAGCCCTCCAGCGCTCGGCCGCGGAAGTGCCGCTGCCGGCTCCGCTCGGCCACGGGGACCGGCACGGCCACGGGGAACCGGCGCCGGCCACGGGGAACCGGCGCCGGCCACGGGGAACCGGCGCCG